>MU122215.1:4224-22810 GCA_014904905.1 Wilcoxina mikolae CBS 423.85 | reverse complement strand
ACTGATTACTCGATCTCAGTAGGTTGCGCTTCTTTTCCGTTTGACGTTCGGCACTTTCTAAAGTGCGAGGCATCCCACAGGTTATCCTCATGCCGCCATGTTTTGCCACGTAGCTACCTCGAGCCCGTTTGCTTTTCTTCTGGTCTGTATGCAAACGGAGAAAACAGGTTTCGGCAACGACCGCTGACACGTTCATCGAACCATCACTTTCTTTTAGATTTCTCGACTCAATGTTAAATCGCATAGTGGGTTGCAGGGGTATGTTTACCCTCATAGACTTATATTCGCGACCAGTCACGGCTATGCCACGTATCGCACCTCCCATCTCGCTGGCTTTTACTCCCATTTCAGGGCTGCAGCTTATGTCGGACCAGACCACCTGCGATCTGCCGTTACTCGGGAAGTCGACCCACACACAAGCTCTCAACAGGTAGATTGAACTACCGGGGCGTAGTTAACATATGGAGTCCCTAGACTGTATAGTTATCCCCATAGTAAAGTCCCGCTTCTCGAGCTCTGACGTGTGCCTGCCGGAGAGTGTAGAGGCGTGCCCCGCTCTTGCCAGCTGTCCCATATTGCTGATAAGGTAAAGTAATTCTGGCCGAAACAATCATGCACGGCTGACCCGTAAGTTCCCGCAATGGCGTGATTGTGCTTCATCAACTCATGACGTCCGTAACTATCAGAGGCCTAGGCATATAGTAGCATACCGCCCTAAGTATCCGGGTCTGATGAATCTGCCAGCTAAGTCTCGTGACTATCGCTGTTCGATCGAGAAGGTGCACTGCCCTCGCGCGGGTTAATCATTCCGCTTTGCCTGGGCTCGGTATTGGATATGCGTAGCTTCGTCGCTCAGAGGATAGGATAGCTGCGGGTGTGACGTTGACCATTCATAGTAACAGGTGATCAACCGCAGATTGCCATGGACATCCTCCGTACCTCGTGCACCTGCTAAGGGACAACCCCTAACAGTACCTCCCTTTCTAGCTCTGGTGACCTCAACAGAATCTCCATCGTAAAAAGTATTCAAACAATAGATACCACTCAGACAGCGTGTATCTCATTACTTCGGGTATATATAAAAATAAAAATTTCTTTTAATATAATAATGACCTCCGCATAACTCAGTGCGGTTTGAGTTTAACAAATAAAATTCATAATTTCCTTCTCTTTCGTACCAAAAATTTCTTCCCTTGAGGTTTCCACCGAGAGTCCTTCTCCATCGCAGGGTTCTTGGTGTAGTATTCGGTGATGAGTTCGGGGGCGACGTCGTTAAGATGTTCCCATGATTCCCAGGTATTTTCGTCGTGAGAATATCCACACCATTTAACTAGAAAAACATGCTTTCGGTGATCGTTATCCGTTGGTCCGCTGGCAACAATTGATTCAGGTGTCCAGCCACCATCGTCAGCCTCGATTGGAGATACCTCCCTCTCTAAGGGGTCACCTCGATACGGCTCAAGCAAAGCGACATTGAAGGCTGGGTGAATTTTCCAAGTAGTAGGAAGTTCGAGTCGACACCATCGCGTGTTGCCTCCGACCTTGCTGATCTTGAATGGTCCGTACATCTTATCATCGAGTTTCCGACATTGCCGTTTTGTCCCAATGTTGCTTCTGTTGAGCATAACCAAATCTCCGACCTTGTACTGAGGAGCTGGGCGTCGTTTACGATCGTAGTATTGACCCATCCTTTCTTTAGTTTCCTCCAGCTGTTGTTCTAGACGGCGATAAACCTCGACCATATAATGTGCATACAATTCTGAACCGGGGTTGCGAAATTGAACCTCTGTTGGCCAATTTGTATGTGCTTCGTACCCGTAGTTAGCATAAAAGGGTGTAATCTTTGTTGACGCATGCTTCGAATTATTGTATGCGTATTCGGCCATGGGTAACATTTCGCTCCAGTTAGACTGTTCGTAGTTGCAATATGTATGTAGGTAATGTTCGATGGTTTGATTGATACGTTCAGTTTGTCCGTCCGTCTGTGGATGAAAAGCTGTAGACATTGATCGTCTAATGCCGAGGAACTGATATAAGTCTGCAAGAAAATGGCCGGTGAAGACTGCATCGCAGTCCGAAACTATGTCTAGAGGCATGCCGTGATATTTCCATACGTCGTTGAGAAATAACTTTGCGACCGCGGATGATTCTCGTTTATCTGTGGGAATACAATGTGCCATCTTAGTGAACCTGTCGACTACTACCATAATGTTTTTATTTCCGTTGGACTCCGGTAAATCGGTGATGAAGTCGACTGATATGTAAGTCCATGGTGAGGATGGTAGTTCGAGTGGGTGCAATAGCCCGTGCTTTGCGTGTCGAGGTGTCTTTGTTCGTTGGTATGAGTCGCACCTGTTACAGTATTCCCGTACGTCGTCCTCAAGTTTAGGCCAGTAGAAATTCCTCGTGATAAGTTCCAAGGTACGTTCGCGACCGAAATGTCTGGCGATGTGCGAGTCGTATTCCTGGTGGAGTACCTCCTTCCGAAATCCGTCTGGTACGTATAACCTTCCTTTCCAACACAACATTCCTTCTTCATCTATTCCAAACCTTCTGTCAACATTCTGATTCTTCTCCTGAACCTTCCGTAGTATCCTTTGATACTCCTCATTCTGACCAATTTCCTTTTTAAACTTTTCCTTCACTGTCCCTGTCAACTGACTAACCTTAAATCCTGCCAAACTTATTTCTTCCCAATTTTCATTATCCAGATCCATCGCTCCGACTTCTAACCAATGATCTGGTTCTAACAAGGTTGCCGAAGTTGTACCCCCCTCTCTAAGGGCGAACTCTGGGCGCCTTGATAACCCATCGGCTTTTCCGTTAGCCGCTCCTTTTCGATAAACAATCTTAAAATTGTATTCTTGTAATACTTCTGCCCATCACGCTTGTCTTCGATTGAGCTGTTGCGTTTCCTTGAAGAATTGGAGGTTCATGTGATCGGAAAAAACTGTTGTTGTATGTGTTGCTCCTTGGAGATAGCATCTCCATGTTTTGAATGCATATACGATAGCCGGCATTTCTTTATCATATATCTGGTAATTTAATTCGGCAGGCGAAAACTTCTTTGAAATGAAGGCGACCGGATGTATTTTGCCGTCGTCGAACTTTTGTGACTTGACTGCTCCTATAGCAAAGTCTGACGCATCCGTTTCGACCATGGCTGGTCTGTCGTCATCATAATGTCGTAATATTGGTGTGTTTTCTGCCGCGAATAAGATGCAAATCTTATAGTAAGCTGCCTTGGCTGTATCTCCAAACTGAAAGTTCTTTCCGTCACCCTTGAGAGTATCCGTAATAGGTGCAACGATACCGGCAAACCCTTTAATAAACCGTCGATAACAATTCCATAAACCCATAATAACTTGAACTTCCTTTTGGTTATTGGGCATTGGCCATTTCGTTATGGCTTCGCTTCGACTTGGTGCCATCTTGAGTCCTTTGCCGCTGACAAGAAATCCGAGGAATTCTACCTCTTGTCTATCGAATTCGCATTTATCGATTTCTACCACGAGATTATTGTCTTGTAGGACTTGAAGTATTTTGCCTACATATTCGTGGTGTTCTTCTCGTGTTCCCTTGGTAGCGATAAGGACGTCGTCGATATAGACAACCGTAATGTCGTTTAATCCTCCCAAGAATGGTTGGAGAATACCATTCATCCAGCGTTGGAAAGTGGCTGGTGTGTTGGTGAGTCCGAATGGCATAACCGTATACTCGTATGATCCGAATTTCGTTCTGAAGGCTGTTTTCCATTCGTGTCCTTTGGCCATTCGAATCAAATGATAACCCGATTTCATATCCAACTTCGTAATCCAGGTGTTAGGGGTTGTCCCTTAGCAGGTGCACAAGGTACGGAGGATATCCATGGCAATCTGCGGTTGGTCACCTGTCACTATGGATGGTCAACATTACACCCGCAGCTATCCTATCCTCTGAGCGACGAAGCTACGCATATCCAATACCGAGCCCAGACAAAGCTGAATGATTAACCGGCGCAAGGGCAGTGCACCTTCTCGATCGAACAGCGAAAGTCACGGCACTTAGCTGGCGGATTCATCAGACCCGTACACTTAGGGTGGTATGTTACTATATGCCTAGGCCCCCGATTGTTAGGGACGTCATGAGTTGATGAAGCATGATCATGCCATTGCGGGGACTTACGGGTCAGCCGTGCATGATCGTTTCGACCAGAACTACTTTACCTTATCAGCAATATGGGACAGTCGGCTAGAGCGGGGTACGCCTCTACACTCTCCGACAGGCACACGTCAGAGCTCGAGAAGCGGGACTTTACTATGGGGATAACTATACAGTCTAGGGACTCCATATGTTAACTGCGCCCCGGTAGTTTAATCTACCTATTGAGAGCTTGTGTGTGGGTTGTCATTTCCGAGTAATGGCAGTTCTTAGTTGAGCTGGTCCGACATAAGCTGCAGCCCTGAAATGGGAGTAAAAGCCAGCAAGATGGAAGTACGATACGTGGCATAGCAATGGCTGGTCGCCAATATAAGTCTATGAGGGTAAACATACCCCTGCAACCCACTATCCGATTTAACATTGAGTTGAGATATCAAAGAGGAAGTGATGGTTCGATGAACATGTCAGCGGTCGTTGCCGAAAACCTGTTTTTGCGTTTGCACACAGACCAGAAGAAAAACAAACGGGCTCGGGGTAGCTACCTGGCAAAACCTGGCGGCATGAGGATAACCTATGGGATGCCTCGCAATTTAGAAAGTGCCGAACGTCAAACGGAAAAGAAGCGCAACCTACTGAGATCGAGTAATCAGCCTAACGATCAGAGGCCATAGCTATCTTAGTACAAACACTGAAATCATAGAGAGTAGACGAGTAATTCGCTCTATAAAAGAACCGCCTTTGCACCCGCAAAGTAAAACATCAAGCTCTAGCAGCAATCCACAGTCAGAACACACCAGCGGACAAGAATCTAAAATATTATTAAGTTTTCTACTTTAAGGATATATGTCTTTACATTTTCGAGACCTTGACTCTATTGTTCTTTAGGCACATGCACTTTGTAAACGAGCACTCACTCATCATGATTTTTGGTACGCACGAGGATTTATCTCGTATTACGATATTGCGTTTGAATACTGTTACTGGTTTTACACTGGTGAACTTCCATCAGCTTATTACGTCAATCCCTCTGAGGACGAGGAGGAGTCTTACTCCGAGTTCTTGCACAACGAAAACGACTTTCAGGATACCTACGACTTCTGAAAAGTAGGCGGCCTTACTTACGGCAGTGTTTTCAGTCATAAGTATCCCCGTAACAGTATAATATTTTGGACAAGTCCAAAAGTGTTTATGACTACAAATTGCATAATTTGCGATACCCCAGCCTGCTGCGCAATTCGATATCTCAACCATCCGGAAGGAAATACTCAACAGGGATTTTGCGCAGAACATTGTCGGGGAGGTTGCAGCGGAACCTGCGTTACGTGCAACTTTTATACACAGCTGAGGGATAGATTGCAGCAAGAACGGATACCACAGCAGGTACCACCTCCACAGGGACAACTAGTTACCGGTCCTTTTACATTCCCCTCTCGGCAACTTCACAATGGCCAGCAACAGACGCCGACTTCTCTCAGGAGCGAGCCAGTTGGCACCAGTGTCATCTGGAGTCGCGAAATCCAAACAGCCCTCCAGACCCTTACCAGAATTGGTCAGGAAACTACAAGAGCAATACGAGGCCTCGAGGAGGCAGTATCTCGACTCCAAGAAGGACGAGGACACGGAAATGATCGACAGCGTGCAGGCTCAGGTCAGTCATCTGGATCAGGAATTTCAACGACTGGTCGAAGGCTGCAACAGCGAGAATGAGGCCATCGAGGTGGAATTCGAAGATGTTCGACTAGGTTGTCAGCTCTTCAGTCAGCAGGTGGAAACGGACAAGGCCCTCGAACAACAGGTCATCATGGGACACGAGGAACAAATTCGGATTCTCAACGCAGTGTTGAACGAGACTAGGACGGGACTGGCAGCGCTTCAATGTCAGAATGATTATGTGGTTAAGGAAGTGTTTGAAGAATTCGCCAGTCTGCGAGATAGGATAACGGAGTGCGATAATCAGATAAGGGCACTCCAGATTAAAATGTCGGCATGGAACACAGCGATGAAGTCGTAACAAGAAAGGATGGCAAGGATAGAAACAAGGTTTGCGGAGGAAGTACCATCTTGGATGGACCACCAAATTCTGGAAGCAAGGGTCAACAAGCTCCAGAAAGAACATACTGGACTTACTTCAGCTTTCGAAAGAGCTAAGGTTTCGGAGTCAACACCAGTACACCCGGATAGATGAGTTCAAATCCAACAGTGGCAACAACAGGCAGAGGAACGAGGCAGAAGTGTTTCGCCTATTACGGACTCGGATGTGGCACAGGTCATTGGCTTAAGAGGGGGATCTGGAACGGATGTTGGATTAGGAGAGGCTCCTCCAGCAGAAGAAGTTCAACCAGGGCCATCCAATCCACCACCACCCACGGGCGGAGCTGGAGGTGATCCACCTCCACCAGGATCACATCATTCAGGGTCTCACCGCTCAAGGAACGGAAGTGACAGACGCCGTCAGAGGACAGATACCCAGCAGTAGAAGGAACGCCGAGAAACGCGACTTAAACTGTCGGACCCGGTAAAATTTAAGGGAAAGGCTTCGGAGGATTTTGATCTGTGGTGGATGAGTATGGAGGCATTCGTCGCGGACCAACCACATTTGTTTACCGGCCCAGGCCTCAAGATTCAGTACGTACGAGGACGACTGGAGGATCACGTATTGGCTTGGCACATGCTGTGGGAATCGGAAGCACATGGGGGGAAGCACCCTCGCAGTTGGTCGGTATACCGAGCCGCAATCAACGCTCGTTTCCACAACAAACATCAACAGGAAACAGTGTACAAAGCACTCACCGAACTCAGATACGGTGGGAATGTTCAGGATATGATTACGGAGTTCGATACCCTGAACGCGAAAGCAAAGGTTTTTGGAGTGGCATATTGAACTATGCTAATGAGTAAGCTACCCTCAGAAATCTTCAAACATCTTACTCTTATCAATCCGGCTGATAAGACAGATGAGGAACTTCGAGAAATTATCATCAATGCCGGCAACAATGTTGAAGTCTGGAAGGCAAACGAGAAAAATTTCGGATTTATGGGAAAATCAAGGATATCCGAAACATCTTCCGGACGAGTCAACAAAGACAGGGGCAAGATCCAGAAGCCTAGAGGTCTTGGTTCCGGATTCCAACGTCAACGCCAATGTTTTGAACAACGAGGCACTCAGCAACGGCCAAAGGACAACAGGGGTTCATCTAAACCCAACCCCTTTGTGAATGCTGAAGGTAAGACCTTCAAACAGCTGACGGATGGAATCGAAAATTCAGAACTAGCTCGACGACGAGCAGCAAAAGAATGTCAGCGCTGTGCATGGCCCGCTGATCGAAAAGGCAACCACAACACCATGAAATACATTCGGGACATCAAATTATCAAAGGGAACTGCCGACTACGGCTACCCGAAAGCATACCAAAAGATGAAGGTCGGGGCATACGACCAGTTGGACGATGAGATGGACAATTATATGGTTGGAGAACCAGAAGAGGTTGAGGAAACTTCGGACGGAGAAAAACCATCCGGTTCAGAATCCGTTGACAGTGAAGAAGATTCGCATGTGGCAGATAATTGGTGGGAGCATCAGGATAGTTCGGATTAGTGATAAGTATCGAAATGGAATGAAGGATACAGAGATAGGCGGGAGAAAGCCTTTAGTTTTTGGTTGTTACTAATATTAATTCCGGTCGTCACCCTGAGGATTCTGGTAGGGATGAAACTGCTGGTCAGTAGTGACGCAAAAAAGACAATTATAACCATGACACCATACGATACGAACAACCACGGACGCATCAATTTTTTCGATCTAGCAGCCACACCTTGTACCCTCTTCGAACCAGAACCTCTCAACGCATTCGCAAGCATCAACGAAATACTTAATGAATCAGAAGAACCACTCGAGTCCTTTTTCTGGGACCAACCTGATTCACCAAAACCTTGGAATCTATACTGGACAGAAGCGGCTAAAAATAGAGGTGGCTTAGCCATTGACGATCCCGTCTTTGGAGATTTCTGGACCAGGTACAGGGGTATGCACGTTAAATGTGAGGATTGGACGTTTTGTTGCTGCGAACACGACTACAGGGACACACGTACCACGGTCGGAAAAGCACCTGGTGCTTTATCAACAATTTACGAAGTGGAAGAACATTACCCAGAAGATATTGTTCCTACGTTCGAAGAACTACTAAACGAAGAACCCAATTACGAGTGGTAGAACGACACTACCCTCAACGACCCATTGTGGTCGAGCCATTGTCAAAAGGATGGCTACCAAAAGAAAACACTCACCCTCAGAGGAGGAACCCTCAACCAAACGCCAAAAGATCTCCGACGATTTTGTCTACTACGAAACAAAACATGTACACAAGATCCCCAAGACCAGAATCGGCAAGCAACCTGTATACCGGTTCTTTGTGGACCACACGGATAGCGGAGGAAAAATACAGCAGTTCCCGGTCTGAGCCATACTGGATTTGGGATCGACATCTTTTACCATGTCACCTCAGTGTGCCAAGGTATTCAAGATTCCGGTAGTCAGACGGTCAAAAGGAATGAAGGCAAAGGATTTTAGCGGTAAGTCAACACAACTCCCTGGATTATATACAGTACCGTTAGGATTGGCTTTTGGTAACCATCGCACACTCGAAACGTTCGAGATTGTGCCAATGCATACTGACTACGATGTTCTTATACCTGTGTGGTATTTGAAACAACATAAGGTGCAGGGAGCAACATACAGATGTCTACACTTCACAGAGTGTGATCAGAGATGTTACAATCATGGACATCTCCACACCAATTGGGAGATTACATACGACGATCGCATCGCTACCCGAACCGACGCCATAAATATCGGTGCCTTATGTTTTGCATCAACAAGCATATTGGCAGAAAAACTCCCTCAACAGTACCATAAGTGGATGTTACTGTTCGATCCTCACGAAGCTGAAAAGCTACCCTCTCACGGTCCTCACGATCATCAAATTAACTTGAAAGTACCCGACGATCAAGTTAAAGTAGGACCAATATACCAACTCTCACGCGAGGAAGAACGATTGCTGAAGAAATACATCGATAAGATGGTAAGAGAAGGAAAAATAAAACCGTCCATGGGACAAGCCGGATCACCAATCCTTTTTGTGCCAAAACCAAATGGACGAGGCCTGCGTCTTTGTGTCGATTATCGAAGACTCAACGATTTGACAATCAAGGACAAGACGGCTCTACCATTGATGGATGAACTGCAAAGCAGAATGAAGGGAGCAACTTAGATTACGAAGTTGGATATGAAATCGGGATATCATTTGATTCGAATAGCTAAAGGACACGAATGGAAAACGGCCTTCAGAACGAAATTCGGATCATACGAATACACAGTTATACCATTCGGCCTCACCAACGCACCAGCCACTTTTCAGCGTTGGATGAACGGCATCCTCCAACCATTCTTAGGAGGACTTAGCGACATTACGGTAGTCTATATCGATGATGTCCTTATCGCAACCAAGGGAACACGGGATGAACACCACGAATATGTAGGCAAGATACTACAAGTCCTACAAGATAATAACCTTGTGGTGGAAATCAACAAGTACGAATTCGATAAGCAAGAGGTTGAATTCCTCGGATTCCTTGTCAGCGGTGAAGGACTTAAGATGGCACCAAGTCGAAGCGAAGCCATAACGAAATGGCCAATACCTAATAACCAAAAAGAAGTTCAGGTTATTATGGGTTTATGGAATTGTTATCGACGATTCATCAAGGGATTCGCCGGTATTGTCGCACCTATTACAGATACTCTTAAGGGCGACGGAAAGAACTTTCAGTTCGGAGATGCAGCCAAGGCAGCGTATTATAAGATTTGCATCTTATTTGCGGCAGAAAATACACCAATACTTCGACATTACGACAACGATAGACCAGCCATAGTCGAAACGGATGCATCGGACTTTGCTATGGGGGCGGTCGTGTCACAAAAGTTTGATGACAGTAAAATACATCCGGTCGCCTTTATTTCAAAGAAGTTTTCGCCAGCCGAACTAAATTACCAAATATACGATAAAGAAATTCTCGCTATCGTATATGCATTCAAAACATGGAGATGTTATCTCCAAGGAGCAATACATACAACAACAGTCTTTTCCGATCATATGAACCTCCAATACTTCAAGAAACGCAACAACTCAATTGAAGACAAGCACGATGGGCAGAAGTATTGCAAGAATACAATTTTAAGATTGTTTATCGAAAAGGAACGGCTAACGGAAAAGCCGATGCGTTGTCAAGACGCCCAGAGTTCGCCCTAAAAGATGGGGGTACAACTTCGGCAACCTTGTTAGAACCAGATCATTGGTTAGAAGTCGGAGCGATGGATCTGGACAATGAAGATTGGGAAGAAATAAGTTTGGCAGGATTTACGGTTAGTCAGTTGACAGAGACAGTGAAGGAAAAATTTAAAAAGGAAATTGGTCAGGATGAGGAATATCAAAGGATATTACGGAAGGTTCAGGAGAAAAATCAGAATGTTGACAGAAGGTTTGGAATAGATGGAGAAGGAATATTGTGTTGGAAAGGAAGGTTATATGTACCAGACGGATTTCGGAAGGAGGTACTCCACCAGGAACATGACTCACGCATCACCGGACACTTCGGTTGCGAACGCACCTTGGAACTTATCACGAGGAATTTTTTCTGGCCTAAACTCGAGGACGACGTACGAGAATACTGCAACAGGTGTGACTCATGTCAACAGACAAAAACACCTCGACACGCAAAGTATGGGCTACTACACCCACTTGAACTACCATCCTCACCATGGACTTATATATCGGTCGACTTCATCACCGATTTACCGGAGTCCAACGGAAATAAAAACATCATGGTAGTAGTCGATAGGTTCACAAAGATGGCGCACTTCATTCCAACAGATAAACGGGAATCATCCACAGTTGCGAAATTATTTCTTAACAATGTCTGGAAATATCACGGCATGCCACTAGACATAGTATCGGACCGCGACACAGTTTTTACAGGTCATTTCCTTGCAAACCTATACCAGTTTCTTGGCATTAAACGATCAATGTCCACAACTTTTCACCCACAGACGGACGGACAAACCGAACACATCAATCAAACTATCGAGCATTACCTGCGTACATATTGTAACTACGAACAATCCAACTGGAGCAAAATGTTACCCATGGCCGAATACGTATACAACAATTCGAAGCATGTGTCGACGAAGATTACGCCCTTCTACGCCAACTATGGATATGAGGCATATACAAATTGGCCAATGGGGGTTCAGTTTCGCAACCCTGGTTCAGAATTAAACGCACATTATATGGTCGAGGTTTATCGCCGTCTAGAACAACAGCTGGAAGAAACCAAAGACAAAATGGGTCAACACTATGATCGCAAACGACGCCCAGCTCCTCAGTACAAGATCGGAGATTTAGTTATGCTCAACGGGAGCAATATTCGGACAAAACGACAGTGTCGGAAACTTGATGATAAGATGTACAGGCCTTTCAAGATCATCAAGGTTGGAGGCAATAAGCGATGGTGTCGACTCGAACTCCCCACTACATGGAAAATCCACCCAGCCTTCAACGTCGCTTTGCTCGAGCCGTATCGGGGTGATCCCTTAGAGAGAGAGGTACCTCCAATCGAGGCTGACGATGGCGGCTGGACACCTGAGTCAATCGTTGCCAGTGGACCAACGGATAGTGACCATCGAAAACATGTCTTCCTTGTCAAATGATCTGGATATTCTCACGACGAAAATACCTGGGACCCATGGGAACATCTTAACGATGTCACCCCCGAACTTATCACCGAATACTACACCAAGAACGCAGCAATGGAGAAGGACTCCCGGTGGAAATCTCAAGGGAAGAAATCTTTGGTACAAAAGAGAAGGAAATTATGAATTTCATTTGTTAAACTCAAACCGCGCTGAGTTACACGCAGGTCATTATTATATTAAGAGAAATTTTATTTTTTATACCCTAAGTTATGAGATACACGCTGTCTGAGTGGTATCTATTGTTTGAACACTTTTTACGATGGAGATTCTGTTGAGGTCACCAGAGCTAGAGAGGGAGGTACTGTTAGGGGTTGTCCCTTAGCAGGTGCACTAGGTACGGAGGATATCCATGGCAATCTGCGGTTGGTCACCTGTCACTATGGATGGGCAACATTACACCCGCAGCTATCCTATCCTCTGAGCGACGAAGCTACGCATATCCAATACCGAGCCCAGACAAAGCGGAATGATTAACCCGCGCGAGGGCAGTGCACCTTCTCGATCGAACAGCGAAAGTCATGGCACTTAGCTGGCGGATTCATCAGACCCTTACACTTAGGGTGGTATGCTACTATATGCCTAGGCCCCCGATAGTTAGGGACGTCATGAGTTGATGAAGCACGATCACGCCATTGCGGGGACTTACAGATCAGCCATGCATGATCATTTCGACCAGAACTACTTTACCTTATCAGCAATATGGGACAGTCGGCTAGAGCGGGGTACGCCACTACACTCTCCGACAGGCACACGTCAGAGCTCGAGAAGCAGGACTTTACTATGGGGATAACTACACAGTCTAGGGACTCCATATGTTAACTGCGCCCCGGTAGTTCAATCTACCTATTGAGAGATTGTGTGTGGGTCGTCATTTCCGAGTAACGGCAGTTCTTGGTTGAGCTGATCCGACATAAGCTGCAGCCCTGAGATGGGAGTAAAAGCCAGCGAGATGGAAGTACGATACGTGGTATAGCAATGGCTGGTCGCGAATATAAGTCTATGAGGGTAAACATACCCCTGCAACCCACTATCCGATTTAACATTGAGTTGAGATATCAAAGAGGAAGTGATGGTTCGATGAACGTGTCAGCGGTCGTTGCCGAAAACCTGTTTTTGCGTTTGCACACAGACCAGAAGAAAAGCAAACGGGCTCGGGGTAGCTACCTGGCAAAACCTGGTGGCATGAGGATAACCTATGGGATGCCTCGCACTTTAGAAAGTGCCGAACGTCAAACGGAAAAGAAGTGCAACCTACTGAGATCGAGTAATCAGCCTAACGATCAGAGGCCACAGCTATCTTAGTACAAACACTGAAATCATAGAGAGTAGACGAGTAATTCGCTCTATAAAAGAACTGCCTTTGCACCCGCAAAGTAAAACATCAAGCTCTAGCAGCAATCCACAGTCAGAACACACCAGCGGACAAGAATCTAAAATATTATTAAGTTTTCTACTTTAAGGATATATGTCTTTACATTTTCGAGACCTTGACTCTATTGTTCTTTACGCACACGCACTTTGTGAACGAGCAGTCACTCATCACGATTTTTGGTACGCACGAGGATTTATCTCGCATTACGATATTGCGTTTGAATACTGTCACTGGTTTTACACTGGTGAACTTCCATCAGCTTATTACGTCAATCCCTCTGAGGACGAGGAGGAGTCTTACTCCAAGTTTTTGCACAACGAAAACGACTTTCAGGATACCTACGACTTCTGAAAAGTAGGCGGCCTTACTTACGGCGGTGTTTTCAGTCATAAGTATCCCCGTAACACCAGGTTGCTCCTTTCATCCTGCTTTGCAATTCATCCATCAACGGTAGAGCCGTCTTGTCTTTGATCGTTAAATCGTTAAGTCTTCGATAATCGACACAAAGACGCAGGCCTCGTCCATTTGGTTTGGGCACAAAAAGGATCGGTGATCCGGCTTGTCCCATGGACGGTGTTATTTTTCCTTCTCTTACCATCTTATCGATGTATTCCTTGAGCAATCGTTCTTCTTCTCGCGAGAGTTGGTATATTGGTCCGACTTTAAACTGATCGTCGGTAGTGTTGGCAACGAACCGCCCGGGGTTCGTAACATTGACGAACCGATTTGATCCGCGTGAACCGGATCCTTGCCAAGCCTTTCGCCTCAAACCTCACCATTTTGACCTACAACTGCGAACAAAAATAAGTAAGCGAATTCTTGTCCGATCCGCTCGATTTTTAGTGCATCCTGTAGCTAACCTCCCCCGCTACAAGATGCGCTAAAAATCGAACCGATCGGACAAGTACTCGCTTACCTATTGTCGTTCGGGGATAGATGGTTCGCGAACCGGTTTGTGCAAACCTCGGAACTTCACCCAAATCTCGGATCGAATCCGGATCGAACCCCGCCTTGGTTCGATCCGTGGCGAACCGATCCGCTTTGTTGCCAACACTAATCGTCGGGTACTTTTAGGTTAATCTGATGATCATGTGGACCGTGAGAGTGTAGCTTTTCAGCTTCGTGAGGGTCGAACAGTAACATCCACTTATGGTACTGTTGAGGGAGTTTTTCTGCCAATATGCTTGTTGATGCGAAACATAAGGCACCGATATTTATGGCGTCAGTTCGAGTAGCAATACGATCGTCATACGTAATCTTCCAATCGGTGTGGAGATGTCCGTGATTGTAACATTTCTGTTCACATTCGGTAAAGTGTAGACATCCGTATGTTGCTCCCTGCGCCTTATGTTGTTTCAAATACCACGCAGGTATAAGAACATCGTAATCAGTATGCATCGACACAATCTCGAACGTTTCGAGTGTGCGATGGTTACCAAAAGCCAATCCTAACAGTACTGTATATAATCCAGGGAGTTGTGTTGACTTACCGCTAAAATCCTTTGCTTTCATTCCTTTTGACCGTCTGACTACCGGAATCTTGAATACCTTGGCACACTGAGGTGACATGGTAAAAGATGTCGATCCCAAATCCAGCATGGCTCGAACCGGGAACTGCTGTATTTTTCCATCACTGCCCGTGTGGTCCACAAAGCACCGGTATACGGGTCGCTCGCCGACTCTGGTTTTGGGGATCTTGTGTACATGTTTTGTTTCGTAGTAGACAAAATCGTCTTAGATGTTTTGGCATTTGGTTGAGGGTTCCTCCTCTAAGGGTGAGTGTTTTCGTTTGGTAGCCATCCTTTCGACAATGGCTCGGCCACAACGGGTCGTTGAGGGTAGTGTCGTTCTAACACTCGTAGTTGGGTTCTTCGTTTAGTAGTTCTTCGAACGTGGGAACAATGTCTTCTGGGTAATGTTCTTCCACTTTGTAAATTGTTGATAAAGCACCAGGTGCTCTCCCGACCGTGGTACGCGTGTCCCTGCAGTCGTGTTCGCAACAACAAAACGTCTGATCCTCACACTCAACGTGCATTCCCTTGTATTTGGTCCAGAAGTCCCCAAAGACAGGATCGTCAATGGCTAAGCCGCCTCCGCTCCGAGCTGCTTCTGTCCAGTACAGATTCCAAGGCTTTGGTGAATCAGGTTGGTCCCAGAAGTAGGATTCGAGTGGTTCTTCTGGTTCTTTGAGTATTGCGTTGATGCTTGCGAATGCGTTGAGAGGTTCTGGTTCGAAGAGGGTACAGGGTGTGCCTTTTAAATCGAAGAAGTTGATGCGTCTGTGGTTGTTTGTATCGTATGGTATCATGGTTATAGTCGTAAGTATAGTTGTCTTGTTGCCTCACTACTGACCAGCAGTTTCATCCCTACCGGAATCCTCAGGGTGACGACCGGAATAAACATAATAAAGGCTTTCTCCCGCCTATCTCTGTATCCTTCACTCCATCTCGATACTTACCATTAATCCGAGCAATCCTGATGCTCCCACCAATTATCTGCTACATCTGAATCTTCTTCCTCACTAGCAACGGATTCCGAACCGGATGGTATTTCTCCGTCTGAAGTTTCCTCAACCTCCTCTCGTTCTCCAACCATATAATCGTCCATCTCATCGTTCAATTGGTCGTATGCCCCAACCTTCATTTTTTGGTATGCTTTCGGGTGGCCATAATCGGCAGTTCCTTTTGACAATTTGATGTCTCGAATGCATTTCATGGTGTTATGGTTGCCTTTTCGGTCAGCGGGCCAAGCACAGCGCTGACATTCCTTTGCTGCTCGTCGTCGAGCTAGTTCCGAATTTTCGATTCCCTCCGTTAGTTGTTTGAAGGTCTTACCTTCAGCGTTTACAAAGGGGTTGGGTTTAGATGAATCCCTGTTATCCTTTGGCCGTTGCTGAGTGCCTCGCTGTTCAAAACGTTGACGTTGTCGTTGGAATCCGGGGCCAAGACCTCTGGGTTTCTGGATCTTGCCCCTATCTTTGTTGACCCGTCCGGAAGATGTTTCAGACATCCTTGACTTTCCCATGAATCCGAAATTCTTTTCGTTTGCCTTCCAGACTTCAACATTTTTGCCGGCATTGATGATGATTTCTCGAAGTTCCTCATCTGTCTTATCAGCCGGATTGATAAGAGTAAGATGTTTAAAGATTTCGGAGGGTAGCTTGCTCATTAGTATAGTTCGATATGCCATTCCAAAAACTTTTCCTTTTGCGTTCAGGGTATCGAACTCCGTAATCATACCCTGAACATTTCCACCGTATCTGAGTTCGGTGAGTGCTTTGTACGCTGTTTCCTGTTGGTGCTTGTTGTGGAAACGGGTATTGATTGCAGCTCGGTATACTGACCAACTGCGAGGATGTTTTCCGGCATGCACCTCCAATTCCCACTGCATGTGCCAAGCCAATGCATGGTCCTCCAGTCGTCCACGTACGTACTGAATTTTGAGGCCTGGGCCGGTAAACAAATATGGTTGGTCCGCGACGAATGCCTCCATACTCATCCACCACACATCAAAATCTTCCGAAGCTTTTCCTTTAAACTTTGCCGGATCCGACAATTTAAGTCGTGTTTCTCGGCGTTCCTTCGGTTGCTGGGTATCTGTCCTCTGACGGCGTCTATCATTCCCGTCCCTTGAACGGTGAGACCCCGAATGATGTGACCCTGGTAGAGGTGGATCCCCTCCAGCTCCGCCCGCGGGTGGTGGTGGATTGGATGGTCCCGGTTGAACTTCCTCTGCGGGAGGAGCCTCTCCTAATCCAACATCTGTTCCAGATCCTCCTCTTAGGCCAACGATCTCTGCAACATCTGAGTCCGTAATGGGCGAAATACTTCTGCCTCGCTCCTCTGCCCGTTGTTGCCATTGTTGGATCTGAACCCGCCTATCTGGATGTATTGGTGTTGACTCCGAGACCTTAGCTCTCTCAAAAGCCGAAGTAAGTCCAGTATGTTCCTTCTGAAGCTTGACAACCCTTGCTTCCAGAATCTGATGGTCCATCCATGATGGTACTTCCTCCGCAAACCTTTTTTCTAATCTTGCCGTTCTTTCCTGTTGCGACTTTATCGCTGCATTCCATGCCGACATCTTAATCTGAAGTGCCCTTATCTGATTCTCGCACTCTGTTATCCTATCTCGTAAACTGGCGAATTCCTCCAATCCTTCCTTAACCACATAATTATTCTGACATTGAAGCGCTGCCAGTCCCGTCCTCGTCTCGTTCAACATTGCGTTGAGAATCCGAATCTGTTCCTCGTGTCCCACGATGACCTGTTGCTCGTGGGCCTTGTCGGTTTCCACTTGCTGACTGAAGAGCTGACAACCTAGTCGAACGTCTTCGAATTCCGCCTCGATGGCCTCTTTCCCGCTGTTGCAGGCCTCCACCAGTCGTTGAAATTCCTGATCCAGATGACTAACCTGGGCCTGCACGCTGTCGATCATTTCTGTGTCCTCGTCCTTCTTGGAGTTGAGATAGTGTCTCCTCGAGGCCTCGTATTGCTCTTGCAGTTTCCTGACCCATTCTGGTAAGGGTTTGGAGAGCTGCTTGGATTTCGCGACTCCAGATGACGCTGGTGCCAACTGGCTCGCTCCTGAGAGAAGTTGGCGTCTGTTGCTGGCCATTGTGAAGTTGCCGAGAGGGGAATGTAAAAGGACCGGTAACTAATTGTCCTTGTGGAGGTGGTACCTGCTGTGGTACTTGTTCTTGTTGCGATCTATTCCTCAGCCGTGTATAAAAGTTGCACGTAACACAAGTTCCGCTGCAACCTCCCGGATAATGTTCTGCGCAGAATCCCTGTCGAGTATTTCCTTCTGGACGATTGAGCTATCGGATTGCGCAGCAGGCTGGGTTGTCGCAAACTATACAATTTGTAGTCATAAACACTTTTGGACGTGTCCAAAATATTATACTGTTACGGGGATACTTATGACTGGAGCACTGTCGTAAGCAAGGCCGCCTACTATTCAGAAGTCGTAGGTATCCTGAAAATCTTCTTCGTTGTGTAAAATCTCAGAATAAGATTTCTCCTCATCTTCAGAGGAATCAAAATAATAAGCCGATGGAAGTTCACCGGTATAAAACCAGTGACAGTATTCGAAAGCGATGTCGTAATACGAGATGAAACCTCGTGCGAACCAAAAGTCGTGATGAGTGACTGCTCGTTCACAGAGTGCGTGGGCGTAAAGAACAATAGAGTCAAGGTCTCGAAAATGTAAAGACATATATTCTTAAAGTAGAAAACTTAATAATATTTTAGATTCTTGTCCGCTGGTGTGTT
>MU122214.1:251162-263180 GCA_014904905.1 Wilcoxina mikolae CBS 423.85 | reverse complement strand
CGGTTTGCGAGTATCTTTATTCATACGTACGATATTGAGTACGAATATTTTCACTGGTTCTATACTCGAGAACTTCCCTCCGAATATCATAACCTTCCCATTTCCGACTACGAGGTTCAATCCGACTACGACAATTCTGAAGACTATCTTCAGGATACATACGACTTCTAAGGAAGTAGGCGGCCATACTTCAGCAATAAGTATCCCCGTAACAGCAAAGGATTTTAGCGGTAAGTCAGTTAGATTGCCAAATGTTTATACTATACCCCTTGGTTTAGCTTTTGGGAATCATCGTACTCTCGAAATTTTTGAGGTGGTGCCGATACACGCTGATTATGATGTTCTAATTCCTGCGTGGTATCTGAAACAACACAAGGTACAGGGCGCTATATACGGATGTTTACATTTTACGGAATGTGAACAGAAATGCTACAATCACGGACATCTTCACACAAATTGGAAGATTACTTACGATGATCGCATCGTCACACACAAGGATGCAATCAACATTGGTGCTTTATGCTTCGCAGCGACAAGCATATTAACAGAAATATTACCGGAATAATTCCATAAGTGGATGTTACTGTTCGACCCTCACGAAGCTGAAAAGCTACCTCTTCACGGCCCACATAATCATGAAATTCACCTAAAAGTACCAGATGACCAGGTGAAAGTGGGACCCATTTATCAACTTTCCCAGGAAGAAAAAAGGTTGCTCAAAGAATACATCGACAAAATGATAAGAGAAGGAAAAATACAACCGTCCAAGGGATAAGCCGGAGCCCCAATCCTGTTTGTGCCCAAACCGAATGGACGAGGCCTGCATCTTTGCGTCGATTATCGAAGACTTAACGACTTGACGATCAAAGACAAGACGGCACTACCATTGATGGATGAATTACAAAGTCGGATGAAAGGAGCAACCTGGGTTACAAAGTTGGATATGAAGTCGGGATATCATTTGATTCGAATGGCCAAAGGACATGAATGGAAAACGACCTTCAGGACAAAGTTCAGATCATACGAATATACAGTCATGCCGTTCGGACTTACCAACGCACCAGCTACTTTCCAACGCTGGATGAACGGCATCCTCCAACCATTCTTAGGAGGACAAGATGACATCACGGTTGTTTACATCGATGACATTCTTATCACCACTAAAGAAACCCGAGAAGAACACCACGAATATGTAGGCAAGATACATCAAGTTCTACAAGACAACAACTTCGTGGTGGAAATCGACAAGTGCCAATTCGACAAACAAGAGGTCGAGTTCCTCGGATTTTTAGTTAGTAGTGAAGGACTTCAAATGGCACCAAGTCGAAGCGAAGCCATTACGAAATGGCCAATGCCCAAAACACAGAAAGAAGTCCAGATTATTATGGGCTTATGGAACTTTTATCGACGATTCATCAAGGGATTCGCTGGTATCGTCGCACCAATTATGGACACTGTCAAAGGCGACGCAAAGAATTTTAAGTTTGGAGAAGCAGCAGAGACGGCTTACTATAAGATATACATCTTGTTTGCGGCAGAAAACACTTCAATCCTTCGACATTACGACGATGACAGACCAGATATGATCGAGATGGACGCGTCAGATTTTGTGATGGGAGCGGTCTTATCGCAGAACTTTGACGACGGCAAGATACACCCAGTCACATTCATATCGAAGAAGTTTTCACCAGCCAAGCTTAATTATCAAATATACAATAAGGAAATGCTCGCCATCGTATATTCATTCAAAACATGGAGATGTTACCTCCAAGGAGCAACACATACAACAACAGTCTTTTCCGATCACATGAACCTCCAATACTTCAAAGAAACACAACAGCTCAATCGAAGACAAGCACGATGGGCAGAAGTATTGCAAGAATACAATTTTAAGATTGTTTATCTGAAGGGAACGGCTAACAGGAAAGCCGATGCGTTATCAAGACGCCCGGTGTTCGCCCTAAGAGAGGGGGGTACAACTTCAGCAACCTTGTTAGGACCAGAAAATTGGTTAGAGGTTGGAGTAATGGATTTGGATGATGATGATTCAGAGGAAATTTCTTTGACAGGATTTTCGGTAAATCAGTTGGTTGGATCAGTGAAAGAAAGATTTCAGAAGGAGATTGGTCAGGACGAGGAGTATCGGAAGATACTACGGAAGGTACAGGAAAAGGATCAGAATTTTGATGGAAGGTTTGGTATTGATGGAGAAGGAATGTTGTGTTGGAAAGGAAGGTTATATGTGCCTGAGGGTTTTCGGAAGGAGGTCTTACACCAAGAACACGACTCACATATCGCCGGATACTTCAGTCGTGAATGCACCCTGGAACTTATCACGAGGAATTTTTACTGGCCCAAGCTTGAGGATGACGTACGGGAATATTGCAACAGGTGCGATTCATGTCAAAAGACCAAGACACCCCGACACGCCAAACATGGGTTACTTCATCCGCTCGAATTACCATCATCACCTTTGACCTACATTTCGGTCGACCTTATCACCGACTTACCCGAGTTCAACGGCAATAAATACATCATGGTGGTAGTCGACAGGTTTACCAAGATGGCGCACTTCATTCCCACCGACAAACGGGAATCAGCTACGGTCGCAAAGTTATTCCTAAACAATGTTTGGAAATACCACGGAATGCTGCTTGACATAGTATCGGATCGCGACGCAGTCTTTACCGGACATTTCCTTGCAGATTTATATCAATTTCTGGGAATCAAGCATTCCATGTCAACGGCTTTTCACCCACAGACTGACAGTCAAACTGAACGTATTAACCAGACTATCGAACACTTCCTGCGTACCTACTGCAACTATGAACAGTCGAACTGGAGCGAGATGCTACCCATGGCCGAATACGCTTACAACAATTCGAAGCATGCGGCAACTAAGATAACACCTTTCAACACCAACTATGGTTACGAAGCTCGCACGAATTGGTCAACAGAGGTACAGTTCTGCAACCCCGGTTCAGAAGTATACGCACACTACATGGTCGAGGTCTATAAACGTCTGGAAGAACAACTCGAGGTTTCCAAAGATAGGATGAGCAAATATTACGATCGCAAACGACGCTCACCTCCTCAGTACAAGGTCGGAGATTTGGTTATGCTCGACGGACGCAATATACGAACCAAGCGACAATGCCGAAAGCTCGATGATAAGATGTACGGACTGTTCAAGATATCCAAGGTCGGAGGCAACAAAAGATGGTGCAAACTTGAACTCCCTACAACGTGGAAAATACATCCGGCTTTCCATGTGGCTCTCTTAGAACCATATCGAGGCAACACCTCAGAGAGGGAGGTACCACCCATCGAAGCAGATAACGGTGGCTGGACACCAGAGTCAATTGTCGCTAGCGGACCAACAGATGACGATCACCGAAAACACGTTTTTCTAGTCAAGTGGACCGGTTACTCGCACGACGAAAATACTTGGGAATCGTTTGAACATCTTAACGGCATTGCGCCCAATCTTATCACGGAGTATTATGATAAAAACCCAGCGATGGAAAAAGACAAACGGTGGAAACCAATACCAAAACCAAAGGCACGAAAGAGACGGAAATTATGAATTTTATTTATTAAACTCATACCGCCCTGAGTTAGACGGAGGTCATTATTATGTTTTATTTTATTTTATTTTTGATACCCACAGTTATTATTTATTATGACATGCTGTCTGAGTGATATCTATTGTTTGAACACTTTTTATGATGGAGATTCTGTTGAGGTCATCAGAGCTAGAGAGGGAGGTACTGTTAGGGGTTTTCCCTTAGCAGGTATACGAGGTACGGAGGATGTCCATGGCAATCTGCGTTCAGCCACCTGTCACTATGGTTGGTTGATGTCACACCCGCAGCTATCCCATCCTCTGAGCGACGAAGTCCTACGCGACATACGAGCCTATCCAATACCGAGCCCTGACAAAGCGGAATGATCAACCTGCATGTGGGCAGTACACCTTCTCGATCGATCAGTGATAGTCACGACACTTAGCTGGCGAAGGCATCAGTCTCGAACACTTAGGGTGGTATGCTACTATACGCCTAGGCCCCCAATAGTTAGAGACGTCATGAGTTGCCAACGTACTATCACCCCATTGCGGGGACTCTTGGGTCAGCCGTGCATGATAGGTTCGACTAGAACTACTTTACATTATCAGCAATATGGGACAGCCGGCTAGAGCGGGGTACGCCTCTACACTCTCCGGCAGGCACACGTCAGAGTTCGAGATGTGGGACTTTACTATGGGGATAACTATACAGTCTAGGGATTCCATATGTTAACTGCGCCCCGGTAGTTAAATCTACCTGTTGAGAACTTGTGTGTGGGTCGACTTCCCGAGTAACGGCAGATCCCAAGTGGTCTGGTCCGATATGAGCTGCAGCCCTGCAATGGGAGTAAAAGCCAGCGAGATGGGAGGTGTGATACGTGGCATAGCAGCAGCTGGTTGCCGACGCAAGTCTATGAGGGTCAACATATCCCTGCAATCCACTATCTGATTTAACATTGAGTCGAGAGATCTAAGAGGAAGTAATGGTTCGATGAATGCGTCAGCGGTCGTGGCCGAAACCTGTTTTCTGCGTAAGCATACAGATCAGAAGAAAAGCAAATGGGCTTAGATGCTACATGGCAAAACCTGGCGGCATGAGGATAACCTATAGGGATGCCTCGCACTTTAGAAAGTGCCGAACGTCAAACGGAAAAGTAGCGCAACCTACCGAGATCGAGTAACCAGCCTAACGATCGGAGGCCATAGCTATCTTAGTACAAACGCTGAAGTCATAGAGAGTACACGAGTAACTTGCTCTATAAAAGAACCGCCTTTGCACCTGCAAAGTAAAACATCAAGATCTAGCAGCAATCCACAGTCAGAACACACCAGCAGACAAGATACTAAAATATTATTGTTGTTTTCTACTTCAAGAATATTTATCTTTTCAATATACTTTATGAATTTTCGAGATCTCGATTCTATTGTTCTCTACGCTCACGCCCTTTACGAACGGGCTATTACTTCATACGACTTCCGTATTGCGAGTATCTTTATCCAGACATACGATATTGAGTACGAATATTTCCACTGGTTCTATACCCGTGAACTCCCCTCCGAATATCATAACCTCCCAGTCGACGACTATGAGGTTCACTCCGACTACGATGACTCCGAAGACTATCTCCAAGATACGTACGATTTCTAAGGAGTAGGCGGCCATACTTTGTTGATAAGTATCCCCGTAACACCAGGTGTTACTGGGAGAGACGATTGTGGTAGTGGTGGTGGTGGAGTAGCTCTTGCAATCCTTGGAGGCGCAACAACAATTGCCTTCAGAACAGCCACAACGATGAGAGGGTTGTAAGCTGTAACGGAAAAGAAGGTCGGCACAGAGTCATTGCCATTGCGTTCAGTCGCATTCCACGGATGCAAAGAGGTTTCGCCGGGTATGACTAGATACTCAAGGATGCAGCTGATATCTCCAGCAGGACATAGGCGACCCACAGCATGGTATATGGCCTTTGCGGTGAGCTTCTCGACTCGTGTGAGATGCCATCTATTCGCGGTGTGGTGAACGAATATGTCGTTCCAATGGTCGTAGCTTTCGGGGCCGTAGCTTTCAGGGTCGACGATGCAAACCCTGAAGGGGTATATAGGCGTTGGACTCGTAGAGAGGGTATTGGTTGAGAGGTCATCAAGTTTCCGTTTCTTCTGGAGGGTAGAAGCAATGATTGTCGGTGGCGTTGCACGTTTGTGGGAGGGTGGCTGCAGCTTCGGTGTCCCGGAATACCAGGTGTCTTTCTTGGCATTGCCTTTGCGACGTTTGGAGTTGTCGCGGTCATCGCAGTCGTTACAGTAGTCGCAGTCGTCGCAGTCGTCGGAGTTGGAGTCGGTAGGTAAAGGTGGGTTTTCTTTGTGATATCGGTTCATCTGCACCCGAGTTTTATCGAAACAGTCTCGGAGAAATGCCCGGAACCCACTCCACCATTCCATGTATCGTGGTTGAGTCGATGCCCGATGCTTCCACATCCCCTGAAACTGTGCAAAGTGCCTTGTAGTGACTGGGTCCCAAAAAAGGATATCATACATCAAGTCAATCGCGCCATCATCCTTGACATGGTGAATGGCATACATCCGAATAAGGCCTCGAATGTGCTCGGCCATGAACTGCTTCACGAAACCATCGAGGTGGAGAGTATACTTAATTGCATCAGTTTTGGAGGGGGTGGATGGGATCTTTTTGGATGGCATTGCAACGTTCTGAGCTGTAAATGAGGTGTATGAGGGGTTGATCAGGGTTAGGATTAATGTCTCTGAAAACGACGATGAGAGTGGTAAATAGGTAAAGATGGAGTAGATAGAGATGATGGAGAAGAATTGAAATTGAGAGAGCATACGGGAGTATATATACAGTGCAGAATGGGCCATCAAGGTGCTTGGAATTGTGGAGCGGCTCGCAGAAGTGTTGAAACCATTGGTGATATCAAACATCATACTTCAAAAGGAGCTTTCCTGGGTGTGAGCCGTTATCGGAACTTCCCTACCGGCCTGAAAGATGCACCTCATGTTTTATACGACTCTGAGAGTTGTTTGAACCACTTCTTGAGCGTGAGACACACTCATCATGCGAATCCTAGGTCAAAGCATCGAAGTCTGTTAGTTTGGGTTCCTATCATATGGCAGTGACATCAAGTTCCAACATAATGATGCAGTGTGGTGTCACAAACAGTCGGAACCTGCCATATGAAGTTCGAGAAGTGTCACCGGCATCTCTGGCAGTGTATAGGCCTCTCCAGGCACCACCAATAGATACTGTGCGATGGTATCATGAACTCTGAACTCGTGTCTTGGCACACGAAACGAGTGATATCACATGTCTTCGTCCGCATTTCGTATCATCCGCCCAGCCAAACTTTAAAAAAGCAAGCAAACAAGCAAGTCCATAGACTTGCTTGTATTTGCCTAGCTATTAGGGTCACATTAGGCTCTGGGTGTAGCTACATCGTAACAAACTCTGTCTGCAGGATATTCCAGGTTCTTGGCATTTTATATACGGCTCTGTGAGTTTTGTATGCCATGCGGCTCAATTACATTACTCCTGCTTGGCAACACTCATAACGTTCTGCCAACTGCATATACAGCCCTCAGTATTGTCTACACGATGCGCACCATGCCTCCCATACGAATACCGAATCGTTTCTGCCCTGTTTACTTGAAACCTTACAAGTCTGACCTGTGGCTCTACAAACACATCGACAGCGACCATCCTCGATATCGCGCCCAACTTCTTGAGGCGAAGATAGACTCCATTGAGCCCCCTGAACGCGTTCGAAAAAACTCTCAGCGTTGCGTCGACTATTCCCACAGTGGTTTTCATGCCAATCATAACCACATTGACGATCCTGACGCGTTTCCTCCGTTGCACACGTCACCTTCTCCAGAACCATCTGAGTCCGAATTTGACTCAAATACAAAAAGCTTCTCATATCCCGATGCTGGAACCCACGTCGCATATGTTCCGACCGACGATGAGTACAATTCTGAGCACAATTCTGAGCAGTGCTTACACAACCCCTTCCATTCATTCGACAGTGAGGAGGAGTACAATTTCGCAGAGCTGGTCACATCAAAAGGTCTTCCAGCCAACATCATTGATGACTTCCTGAAGGGCAACTGCAGCCTTAAAGAGTCCGTGCGTGATTCTCTGAAATTGAATTACAACCTCCACCAGAAAATCGATGCAATGGAGGACGGACTTGGCCATGACTCCTGGAAGACAGCTACGTTGCAGATGGCATGGAATCAGCAGCATCCAGATGCAATTGAGTTTTGGCACCATGATCTTATAGAGTGTGCAAAATGGCTACTCAGGCAGCCAGCATACGAGGAACATCTTACATACACACCGATACGTTGCTTCAATGATGCTGGGTACCGTGTTTACAACGAGATGCATACTGGAGACTGGTGGTGGGACAAGCAGGTAAACTTTCTTCTTAGTATACCCTTTACAAACCCTTTACAATGCTCACAATTGTGTAGACAACACTACCTGTCGGTGATACGCTGGTGCCAATGATATTCATGTTTGATGGCACCCACCTCACGAACCTCTCTGGCAACAAGAAGGTATGGCCGATATATATGAGGATCAGCAACCTATCCGCAGCCGCACGGATGAAGCACACAATGCACAGGGTGTTGTTGGTTGCGCTTTTGCCCATTCCAGTCAAGATGCGCAATGTCCCCCTCAAAAGAAGAAATGCTCAGAGAGAGCATAATGGAATGGTCACTCAGAATGTGCTGCAGCAGGTGTTGCAACCCCTACTCAATTCCGACTCGCTCAATTCCGACTCGGAGACCCGCACCTTCTATGCCCGCTGTGCCGATGGCGACGTCAGGTATTGTTATTCGATACTGGCTGCATGGATGGCCGATTACTCCGAGCACCGTGACCTTCACAACATCAAGAATGGTGTATGCTACTGGTGCGAATACCCATTGCAGGAAATGGGTAATCTATCCCGCCGCCGACATGAGCGACACAACCTCCAAGATTATAATATCTATTGTATACTATCAGATTCAAATATACCCTCGAGCATCGCCGATCTCAAACACCACAATGTCAATCCAGGTTTCAACATTTTATGGTATCTTGATTGCGTTACAAGCGATCTTCCCAAGCCTGATCTACTCCACACGATGCAAATTGGGATGTTGAAGTACCTCCTGACATGGCTTCACGAATTTCTCAAGCAACATAAACGGCTTGACAAGTTCAATGATATTTGGCTCTCGGTGCCTGCATACCTTGATATGACGAAGTCCAGATGTGCATATGAGGAGGTTTCGCGTTGGAACAGAGGAGAAATCAAGACGATGACACGATTCCTTGTGGGTGTCGTACGCAATACTCTGCGGGATCCAAGCCCCTCTCAGCGCAGTGTTTTTGATCGTGCAGTTGAGTGCTCACGCTCTCTTATTGAGTTCTATTTCTATTGCCAGTATGGCTCTCACGATAACGAAATGCTAGACCTCATGGACAATGCTCTACGTCGCTTTCACGATTCGAAGGATATGTTTCTGTTAGGGGTTGTCCCTTAGCAGGTGTACGAGGTACGAAGGATGTCCATGGCAATCTGCATTCGGTCACCTGTTGATGGTTGGTCGATGTTACACCCGCAGTTATCCAATCCTTTGAGCGACGAAGTCCTATGCGACATACGCCTATCCAATACCGAGCCCAGACAAAGCGGAATGATTAACCCGCGCGAGGGCAGTAGACCTTCTCGATCGAACAGCGATAGTCACGACACTTAGCTGGCGGATTCATCAAACCCGAACACTTAGGATGGTATGCTACTATACGCCTATGCCGCCGATAGTTAGGGACATCATGAGTTGATGAAGCACTATCATGCCATTGCGGGGACTTACAGGTCAGCCGTGTATGATAGTTTCGACCAGAATTACTTTACCTTATCAGCAATATGGGACAGTCGGCTAGAGCGGGGTACGTCTCTACACTCTCCGACAGGCACACGTCAGAGCTCGAGAAGCGGGACTTTACTATGGGGATAACTATACAGGTTAGGGACTCCATATGTTAACTGCACCCCGGTAGTTCAATCTACCTGTTGAGAGCTTGTGTGTGGGTCGTCATTTCCGAGTAACAGCAGTTCTTGGTTGAGCTGGTCCGACATAAGCTGCAGCCCTGAAACGGGAGTAAAAGACAGCGAGATGGAAGTGCGATACATGGCATAGCAGTGGCTGGTCACCAACGCAAGTCTATGAGGGTAAACAAATCCCTGCAACCCACTATCCGATTTAACATTGAGTCGAGAGATCTAAGAGGAAGTGATGGTTCGATGAACGCGTCAGCGGTCGTTGCCGAAAACCTGTTTTCTGCGTAAGCATACAGACCAGAAGAAAGCAAACGGGCTTGTTGGCTACATGGCAAAACCTGGTGGCATGAGGATAACCTATGGGATGCCTCGCACTTTAAGAAAGTGCCGAACGTCAAGCGGAAAAGTAGCGCAACCTACTGAGATCGAGTAATCAGCCTAACGATCGGAGGCCATAGCTATCTGAAGTACAAACACTGAAGTCATAGAGAGTAGACGAGTAATTCGCTCTATAAAAGAACCGCCTTTGCACCCGCAAAGTAAAACATCAAGCTCTAGCAGCAATCCACAGTCAGAACACACCAGCGGACAAGACACTAAAATATTATTGTTGTTTTCTACTTCAAGAATATTTATTTCTACAAATACACTTTATGAATTTTTGAGACCTTGACTCTATTGTTCTCTAAGCTCACGCCCTCTACGAACGAGCAATTACTCCAAGCGACTATCGTATAGTGAGTATCTTTATTCAAACGTACGATATTGAGTACGAATATTTTCACTGGTTCTACACCCGAGAACTCCCCTCCGAATATCACAACCTCCCCGTCAGTGACTACAAGGTTCAATCCGACTACGACGATTCTGAAGACTATCTTCAGGATACATACGACTTCTAAGGAAGTAGGCGGCCATACTTCAGTAATAAGTATCCCCGTAACAGTTTCAACAATTCAGAGCTGGGAAACGACTTGCAGTAGAGGCCAGACAGAGACGTACGGAATTGTGTGCTGAGCGGGATGCCGAGTTGGAGGAAAACAAGTCGAAAACGGCGGCCTTTCGACAGCGCATTCGCGACACCTGGAAAGGTATTATCGATGCAGAAATGGCCGAATACATTGAAGAGGGTAGCAATTTCAACTTTCCCAGGATACATCTCATGCAGCACTTCCGAGAGCAGATACAACAGTGTGGTTCGCTTAAACAGTGGTCGACGGAGATCGGAGAAAGTTCTCACCAGAAGCAGATTAAGGACAGGTTTAATGCCTCCAATAAGACGGGTGATTACTATACTCAGATAATCAACTACTACCTTCGGAGTGATACATTCGCTGTCAGAAAGGCCAATCGCGACGCATGGAACCGTAAACGAGCTGCTTCTCAGATGACGGAAGTGACGGTAGAAGTGACGGTGGAAGCAACCACTACCAGTAGACATCGTTTATTGAGGTTTATATCTCCGCAGCAGCACAAAGGAAAAGAGAAAGTCAAGGACTTTCATGGTCTCTTGAAAACAATCAGTGACGACGTCCTCCGAAATGGTCTATACGATGCCACCCGTCGTTTCTTACACGCCAAGCAGGTAAATATCGATTTGGATGATCTCTTAAGCAGTGCTGCTGCAATGTATCATGGATTGGAGGTAGAATCACGCAACATGCATGACGAGAGTATCATTCAGAAGCTCAGATATACTGGAGATAAACAATGGTATTCTGGGGCTACCCGCCATGGCTGGATATGGGTTCAAACTTCGCAACGTAAGGAGGGGTAGGAGCTGTCTCACAAGGCACTGCAGGGACGTGTACCGTACCGTATGCTTCGTCTATTCAAGCTGCGAGTCGTCCATCCGCGCTGCACGAATATCTTTTGGCTAGCATATGTTGAAGTGACGAAGCCTGTCAACGGTGGAACGCCGGAAATTGCATCGCAGCTAGTCAGGGTAGTGAAACCATCTTCCGGAGGTGTATATGCAGTTATTAGTGCAGGAAATATTGTGGGTACGGCTCACTTAATTCCAGAGGAGTCCATTTCGTCGAAGTCGGAGAATAAAAGATGGATAGTCGAATAGTCATATAGACCTAGCGACTTGGAACGATATTTATTATATGCTGGAGGACGAGTTGAATACAGCGGTGAAGAGGGTATAAACAGTATTTAGAACTATAAGGTGTTTAGAACTGTAAGGTGTTAGAACTGTAAATAGACAATATGCCGTGCATAGCATCGTCATTACAATACCCAGAGCAGTGTTGCCACCGAGTACCAAGCAGCGATAGGGAGACCTTCAAGTTGCTTGCGTCCAGCCAAGACATGGACGCAAGCAAAGTGGTTCTCCACGGAAAACAATCTTATGGTGTAATATGCCATGCATAG
>MU122214.1:222544-250882 GCA_014904905.1 Wilcoxina mikolae CBS 423.85 | reverse complement strand
CATGCATAGCATCGTCATTACAATGTCCCGAGTACCGAGCACAATTCAAGTTGCTTGCGTCCAGCCAAGACATGGACGCAAGCAAAGTTATGGTGTAATATGCTGTGCATAGCATCGTCATTACAATGTCCATAGCAGTGTTGCCACCAAGCACCAAGCACCATGCAATTCATCGGCCAGACGAAGAACACAGTATATTAAGCATCCCAAGGTGCTGTGCAGAGTGATATGCGACCGTGTGAATACCTAGCGCCAAGAGTTGTTTTTGCAGTGCCTCACATCGTATCGTCGCGGACTTACATGTTACCCTGCCAACCGACGTTCCGGGTGCTCCTGGCGTACCACCGATATCCGGGCGTGACTAATACGCCCGGGCACAGGGATTTTTTGCCGATGTACTTCCACTGGTTCTATACTCGACCACTTCCCTCTGAGTACCACAACCTTCCTGTCGAAGACTACGAAGTTCAGTCAGACTACGACGACTCTGAAGATTACCTTCAGGATATATACAACTTCTAAGGAAGTAGGCGGCCATACTTCATCGATAAGTATCCCTGTAATAGTATAATATTTTGGACACGTTCAAAAGTGTTTATAACTACGAATTGTATCGTTTGCGATAACAGAGTCTGCTGTGCAATAAGATTTTTAAATCACCCGGTAGGACCTACAGTACAACAAGTTTGTGCAGAGTACTGTACGCAAGGCTGTAACGGAAACTGTGTTACCTGCAGTTTCTTTTTAAGAATCCAACCTCGACCAATGGAACTGTCCACAGGACCATACACGTTCCCTTCTCGACAACTTCATAATGGCGAGTCCCAGATACCGACTAACCTTCAGAGCGGGCCAGTTGGCACCAACGTCGTCTGGAGTCACCAAGTCCAAACAGCCCTCGAGACCATTACGAGGATGGGCAAAGATACTGCAAGAACAGTACGAGCAATCGAGGAGGCAGTACTTGGACTCCAGACCGCAATTGCAGGAAGGCAAGGATACGGAAATGACAGACTCGGTACAAGTCCATATCAGTCGTCTAGATCAGGAAATGCAACGCCTAGTCGAGACATGCAACAGCGAGCAGGAAGCAATCGAGGAGGAATTCGAAGACGTTCGGCTAGGCTGTCAACTCTTCAGCCAGCAGGTGGAAACGAACAAGGTACTAGGACAGCAAATCCTAGAAGGATACGAGGAACAAATCCAGATACTAAATGCAGTACTGAGAGAAACGAGGACCGGAATGAGTGGACTTCAGCAACAGAACGATTGGGTGGTTAAGGAAGCTACGGAGGAATTCAACATTTTGCGAGGTTGAATTGAATGGTGTGAAGGACAGATCAGGACACTAACGTCAAGGGTGTTGGCTTGGTCGGCATCATTCAAAATTTATCAGGATAAGGTGACTGGACTGGAGAAGGCGATTAAAGAGCAAGTGCCTTCATGGACAGATTTTGAAATTCTGGAGGCAAAATTCGACAAATAGCAAAAGGATCAAACAGGGCTCACATCGGCGTTTGAAAAAGCAAAGATTTCTGCTTTCACCCCAACCCACCCAGACCAGAGGCAACAGATTGCACAGTGGCAACAGCAGACTGAGGAACGCCAAAGGGATATATCACCCATTAGCGACACCAATGTGGCGGAAGTTTTTGGTTTGCGAGGTGGCTCGGGAACGGATATTGGTTTAGGAGATGTACCACCTCCCGAAACTGAAGCAGTACCAGGTGGATCAGGAGAAGCACCACCTCCAGAGGGAACTGGTGGAGATCCCTCACCACCTCTACCACCTGGATCCTCTCACACAAGCAGACACGGATCGTATCGACATGGACGCAGCAATACTCAAGGACTCGAAAGGCAGAGAGACTCGAGTCTTAAGCTGTTGGATCCAGCAAAATTCAAGGGACAGGTATCTGAGGATTTTGATGTGTGGTGGATGAGTATGGAGGCATTCATTGGCGATCAGCCATACCTGTTTACTCGCCCATACCTCAAGATTCAATATGTTTTTAGACATTTGGAAGACCATGCCCTGGCTTGGCATATGCAATGGGAGGTGGAGGCTCAAGCCGGAAAATACCTGCAGAGTTGGTCAATATACAGATCTGCCATTAACCCTTGTTTCCACAACAAGCACCAACAGGAAACGGCATACAAAGCAATCACGAAGCTCAAATATAGCGGCAATGTTCAGGACATGATCATGGAGTTTGACACTCTGAATGCCAAAGCCAAGATTGTGGGGGTAGCATATCGAACCATACTTATGAGCAAGCTACCAGCGCAAATTTTTAAACAACTCAGCCTTATCAACCCAGCGGATAAGACTGATGATGAGCTCCACGAAATTATTATTAATGCTGGAAATAATGTTGAAGTTTGGCAAGCGACGGAAAAGAACTTCGGATTGATAGGGAAATCTCGAAGTACTGACAGCGCATCGGGCCGAATTAAAAAAGACCGAGGAAAGATTCAAAAGCCCAGAGATCTTGTCTCCAGTTTTCAAAGACAGCGGCAATGTTTTGAACAAAAAGGAATGCAACGACGAACAGATAACTGAGGGTCGTCTAAACCCAACCCTTTTGGAAACTCCGATGGCAAAACGTTTCGCCAGTTAACGGAAGGAATAGACAACGGAGAATTGGCACGACAGAGAGCAGCAAAAGAATGTCAACGCTGTACGTGGCCCACCGACAGAAAGGGGAACCATAACACCATACAATGCATTCGGAACATCAAATTGTCAAAAGGAACAGCCGATATCGGGCACCCGAAAGCATATCAGAAAATGAAGGTCGGGGCATACGACCAGTTGGATGATGAAGGAGATGATTATGTGGTTGGAGATGCAGAGGAAGTTGAAGAGACTTCAGACGGAGAAATACCATCCGGTTCAGAATCTGTTGACAGTGAAGAACAGGGGGATTCAGACTACGCCGATAATTGGTAGGAGCAACAGCAAAGCTCGGATTAATGGTAATTATCGATATGGAGTGAAGAATATGTTGATTAGACAGGAGAAAGCCTTTATTGTTTAATTAGTTCCGGTCATCACCCTGAGGATTCCGGTAGGGATGAAACTGCTGATCAGTAGTGACACAACAAAACAACTACAACAACAACATCACAACCATGACACCATACGATACCAACCATCACGGACGCATCGATTTCTTCGACTTAGCATGAGTGCGCTGTTCACTCGCAGAACCCGAACCTCTTAACAGTTTCGCAAGTATCGCTGAGATCCTACTCGAACCCGAAGAACCCTTAGAATCTTTCTTCTGGGATCAACCAAGCACACCTTCCCCTTGGAACACGTACTGAAACCAAGCAGCGGCTAACGGCGGCGGCTTGGCAATTGACAATCCAGTATTTGATACATTTTCGACAAAGTACAAGCGTATGCACGTTGGCTGTGACGAGTGGAATACTTGCTACTGCGAACACAACTGTAGAGGTACACATACAACCATAGGAAGAGCACTCGATGCTTTACCAACAATCTACGAGGCCGAGGAACATTATCAAGAAGACGTCTTGCCTGACAAAGAACCTGTATTGTTCGGAGAACTCCTCAACGAAGAACCCAACTACGAGTAGTAGAATGTCACTACCCTCAACAACCCTTTGTGGTCGAACTATTGTCGAAAGGATGGCTACCAAACGAAAGCACTCCCCTTCGGAAGAGGAACCATCTACGAAACGACAAAATACCTCCGATGATTTTGAGTACTATGAAGCCAAACAGATACACAAAATCCCCAAAACCAAAATAGACGAGCGACCCGTATACCGGTTCTTTGTGGACCATATGGACAGCGATAGAAAAATACAGCAGTTTCCGGTCCGAGCCATGCTGGATTTGGGATCGATGTCTTTTACCATATCACCGCAGTGTGCTAAGGTGTTCAAGATACCAGTTGTTAGAAGGAAGAGGAATATCAATGCAAAGGATTTTAGCAGTAAGTCAGTTGGTTTACCAAATATTTATACTATACCCCTTGGTTTAGCTTTTGGAAATCATCGTACTCTCGAAACATTTGAGGTGGTGCCGATGCACGCTGACTATGATGTTCTAATACCTACATGGTATCTGAAACAACACAAGGCACAGGGCACTACATATGGATGTTTACATTTTACGGAATGTGAACAACAATGTTACAATCACGGACATTTCCACACAAATTGGGAGATTACATACAACGATCGCATAGCTACACATAAAGATGCAATCAACATTGGTGCCTTATGCTTCGCAGCGACAAGCATACTGGCAGAAAAACTACCCAAACAGTACCACAAATGGATGCTACTGTTCGACCCTCACGAAGCTGAAAAGCTACCTCTTCACGGCCCACACGATCACGAAATTCACTTGAAAGTACCCGACGATCAGATAAAAGTGGGACCTATATATCAACTATCTTGGGAAAAAGAAAGGTTGCTCAAGGAATATATCGACAAAATAATAAGAGAAGGAAAAATACAACCGTCCAAGGGATAAGCCCGAGCTCCAATCCTGTTTGTATCCAAACCGAATGGATGAGGCCTGCATCTTTGCATCGACTATCGAAGACTTAACGATTTGACTATCAAAGACAAGACGGCTCTACTGTTCATGGATGAATTACAAAGTCGAAACAAGGGAGCAACCTGGGTAACCAAGTTGAACATGAAGTCAGGTTATCATTTGATTCGAATGGCCAAAGGATATGAATGGAAGATGGCCTTCAGAACAAATTTCGGATCGTATGAATATACAGTTATGCCTTTCGGACTTACCAACGCCCCAGCTACGTTCGAACACTGGATGAACGGCATCCTTCAACCATTTTTAGGAGGACAAAACGACATCACGGTTGTGTACATTGACGATGTTCTTATCGCCATCAAAGGAACCTGCGAAGAACATCACGAGTATGTAGGCAAAGTACTTCAAGTCGTACAAGACAACAACCTCGTGGTGGAAATCGACAAGTGTGAATTCGACAAACGGGAAGTTGAATTTCTGGGATTCCTAGTCAGTAGAGAAGGACTTAAGATGGCACCTAGTCAAAGTGAAGCCATTACGAAATGGCCGATGTCCAAAACTCAGAAAGAAGTTCATGTTATTATGAGCTTATGGAACTTTTATCGATGATTTATCAAGGGATTCGGCGGTATCATCGCACCTATCACAGACACTTTCAAAGGCGACGGAAAAGATTTCAAGTTCGGCAAAGCAGCTCAAGCAGCATACTTCAAAATATGTATCCTATTTGCAGTAGAAACACACCAATACTTCGACATTACGACGACGACAGACCAGCAATGGTCGAAATAGATGCATCAGACTTTGCGATAGGAGCGGTCTTATCTCAGAAGTTTGATGACGGCAAAATACATCCAGTCGTATTCATATCGAAGAAGTTTTCTCCAGCCGAACTCAACTATCAAATATACGACAAGAAAATGCTCGCCATCGTATATTCATTCAAGACATGGAGATGTTATCTCCAAGTAGCAACATATACAACAACAGTCTTTTCCGATCACATGAACCTCCAATACTTCAAAGAAACACAACAGCTCAATTGAAGACAGGCTCGATGGGCAGAAGTATTGCAAGAATACAATTGTAAGATTGTGTATCGAAAAGAAACGGCTAACGGAAAAGCTGATGCATTATCAAGGTGCCCAGAGTTCGCCCTAAGAGAGGGAGGTACAACTTTGGCAACCTTGTTGGGACCAGAACATTGGTTAGAAGTTGGAGCGATGGATTTGGATAATGACAATTGGGAAGAAATTTCTTTGGCAGGATTTTTGGTAAATCAGTTGGTTGGATCAGTTAAGGAAAGGTTTCAGAAGGAGATCGATCAGGATGAGGAGTATCGGAAGATACTACGGAAGGTACAAAAAAAGGATCAGAATGTTGACGGAAGATTTGGTATTGATGGAGATGGAATGTTCTGTTGGAAAGAAAGGTTATATGTACCCGAAGGATTTCGGAAGGAGGTTTTACACCAGGAACATGACTCACGCATTGCCGGACACTTCAGTCGCGAACGTACCTTGGAACGTATCACGAGGAATTTTTACTGGCCTAAGCTTGAGGACGACGTACGGGAGTACTGCAATAAGTGCGACTCATGTCAACAGACAAAGACACCCCTCATGCAAAGCACGGGTTGCTACATCCTCTCGAACTACCATCGTCACCATGGACTTATATTTCGGTGGATTTCATTACCGATTTACCAGAGTCCAACGGCAATAAGATCATGGTGGTAGTCGACAGGTTTACGAAGATAGCACACTTCATTCCTACAGATAAACGGAAATCAGCTACGGTCGCAAGGTTATTCCTCAACAACGTTTGAAAGAACCATGGTATGCCGCTCGACATAGTATCCGATCGCAATGCAGTCTTCACTAGACATTTCCTCGCTAACTTATATCAATTCCTGGGAATCAAGTGTTCCATGTGAACAGCTTTTCACCTGCAGACTGACGGTCAGACTGAACGTATCAACCAGACCATCGAACACTTCTTGCGTACTTATTGCAACTACAAACAATCAAATTGGAACGAAATGTTACCTATGGCAGAATACGCGAATAACAATTCGAATCATGCGGCCACAAAAATCACACCGTTTTATGCCAACTATGACTACGAAGCCCGCACGAATTGGCCAATGCAGGTACAGTTTCGCAATCCAGGTTCAGAGTTGTACGCCCACTACATGGTCGAGGTTTATAAACATTTGGAGGAACAACTCGAGGTTTTCAAGGATAGGATGAGCAAATATTAAGATCGCAAATGACACTCACCCCCTCAGTACAAGATCGTAGACTTGGTCATGCTTGACGGACGAAACATACGAATCAAACGACAATACCGCAAGCTGGACGATAAGATGTACGGACCATTCAAGATATCCAAAGTAGGTGGCAACAAGCGATGGTGTAGACTCGAGCTTCCCTCATCATGGAAAATACACTCAGCCTTCCATGTGGCTCTCTTGGAACCTTATCGGGGTGATATCTCAAAGAGGGAGGTACGGCCAATTGAGGCCGATGATGGTAGCTGGACATCAGAATCGATTGTTGCCAGCGGACCTACAGATAACCATTATCGAAAACATGTCTTCCTAGTCAAGTGGACCGGATACTCACACGACGAAAATACTTGGGAGTCATTCGAACATCTTAACGACATTGTACCCGATCTTATCACCGAGTATTACGAGAACAATCCAGCGATAGAAAAAGATAAACAGTGGAAGATGACGCCGAAAACAAAGGCACGAAAGAGACGGTAGTTATGAATTTTATTTGTTGAACTCATACCGCCCAGAGTTAGGCGGAGGTCATTATTATGTTAAAAGAATTTTTTTTTATTTTATTTTTGATACCCACAGTTATGATTTATTATGATTACGCTGTCTGAGTCGTATCTATTGTTTGCACACTTTGTATGATGGAGATTCTGTTGAGGTCACCAGAGCTAGAGAGGGAGATACTGTTAGGGGTTTTCCCTTAGCAGGTGTACGAGGTACAGAGGATGTCCATGGCAATCTGCGTTCGTTCACCTGTCACTATGATTGGTCGATGTTACACCTGCAGCTATGCCATCCTCTGAGCGACGAAGTCCTAAACGACGTATGAGCCTATCCAATACCGAGCCCTGGCAAAGCGGAATGATTAACCCGTGCATAGATAGTACACCTTCTTAATTGAACAGTGATAGTCACGACACTTAGCTGGCGGAAGCATCAGTCTCAAACACTTAGGGTGGTATAATACTGTATGCCTAGGCCTCCGATAGTTAGAAACGTCATGAGTTGCCAACGCACTATCACGCCATTGTGGAGATCCTTGGGTCAGCCATGCATGATAGTTTCGACCAGAACTACTTTACCTTATCAGCAATATGGGACAGCCGGCTAGAGCAGGGTACACCTCTACACTCTCTGGCAGGCACACGTCAGAGTTCGAGAAGCAGGACTTTACTATGGGGATAACTATACAGTCTAGGGACTCCATATATTAACTGCGCTCCGGTAGTTAAATCTACCTATTGAGAACTTGTGTGTGGGTCAACTTTCCGAGTAATGGTAGATCGCAGGTGGTCTGGTCCGACATAAGCTGCAGCCCTACAATGGGAGTAAAAGTCAGCGAGATAGGAGGTGCGATACGTAGTATAGCAGTAGCTGGTCACCGACGCAAGTCTATGAGGGTAAATATATCCCTGCAATCTACTATCCGATTTAACATTGAGTCGAGAGATCTAAGAGGAAGTGATAGTTCGATGAATGCATCAGCGGTCATTGCCGAAACCTGTTTTCTGCATAAAGCATACAGACCAGAACAAAAGCAAACGGACTTAGTTGCTACGTGGCAAAATCTGGTGGCATGAGGATAACCTAAAGGGATGCCTGGCATTTTAGAAAGTGCCGAACATCAAACGGAAAAGTAGCGCAACCTATCGAGATCGAGTAATCAGTCTAATGATCGGAGGCCATAGGTATCTTAGTACAAATGCCGAAGTCATAGAGAGTATATGAGTAACTCGCTCTATAAAAGAACTGCCTTTGTACCCGCAAAGTAAAACAGCAAGCTCTAGCAGCAATCCACAGTCAGAACACATCAGCGGACAAGACTCTAAAATATTATTGTTGTTTTTCTACTTCAAGAATATTTACTTTACCAATATACTTTATGAATTTTCGAGACCTTGACTCTATTGTTCTCTACGCTCATACCCTTTACAAACGAGCTATTACTCCATACGATTATCGTGTTGTGAGTATCTTTATCCAAACTTACGACATCGAGTAGGAATACTTTCACTGGTTCTATACTCGAGAACTTCCCTCTGAGTACCACAACATTCCTGTCGAAGACTATGAAGTTCAGTCAGACTACGACGACTGTGAAGATTACCTTCAGGATACATACGACTTCTAAGGAATTAGGTGGCCATACTTCATCGATAAGTATCCCTGTAACAACGTCATCTTCGACGAAGAAAGAAATACATATACTTCATGCCCACAATCACCAAAAAGAAAACACGAGCTAGAAGAAACTACCGAAATTGATATATTTCATCTACCACAAGAAGAAGTACATATGGAGATAATTGACAAACATCCTGGTGGAACGGATGAGGAGATGATTCACAGCCGCCCTCGAAAGAGTAGAGCAGATGATAGCATTTCTCACGGCTGCATCAGAAGTGGAAAAGTCACCCCCGATCATATGGCTGGAGATGACAACAGTCTCCCATCACACACAACTGGACACAATCATGATGGGCAGGGAGACCGAAGCCCACCTGCCTCAGGTGCGAAAAACACAGGCCTTACACATATGACTCCTGATGAGAATGCCCATACACACACTCTCTCTCTTGATTCACATGACCAAGCCCCATCTAGAGATGAGATAACCACAAATAGAAGTATACAAAGACAGATAAACTCTGTGCGACGAACCGTCGTGGCTACAAAGAAATCAAAAGCGCCAGCAATTATACCAACTGATAGAGTTACTAGAAGCTCGACAAATGTACAAGTCAATGTCTCTGAACTGATACACAGTACTCTAGCATCTACTGCAGTCAATGATGACCCCTGAACATACGATGAGGCCATGACAGGGCCACTAAAGCACAAATGGGAAGCAGCGATCCTTGAAGAAGTCAATTCAATTCAACCAAATGAAACCTTTACAATAATCGATTATCCACATCGCAACTATCCTACCAAGCCGATTGGCACCAAATGGGTGTTCAAGACAAAATGAAATCCCGATGGATCGACATATTACAAAGCCAGGCTAGTAATTAAAGGCTATGAACAAACTGATTACGGTGAGACGTATGCCCCGTTGGCAAATTAATGACTTTCAGACTCCTGATAAGCCTTGCTGTACAAGAGAGCTGGATCATCGACCACCTCGAAGTTATCACCATGTTCCTAAATCCCGAAGTCTACGATTACACACTCCACATGGAACTCCCAAAAGGATGGCCTTTCGCAGGAAGAATCGTATGTCTAAACAAGGCTCTCTATGGTCTGAAACAAGCACCACAACTATGGTACCGACATATAAACGTCTTCCTACTCTCTCTAGACTTTATCCAATCGGAAGCTGATCCCAACCTTTACATACGCAATGTTGGTGATATTCTCCTGCGCCTTTATGTTGACGACATGCTATTGGCCTACATACTGACTGCAGCAAAAGATGCCAAAATAATCAAGGGGAAGCTCGCAGAAGTCTACAAAATCACTAACCTCGGGCTGGCTCGCCAATTCCTCGGTATCGAAATTCATCAAGAAAACAGCTCGATTAGTCTCTGCCAAAAGATCTTCATTGATTCGATTCTCAAACGATTTCACATGGAACTGTTAGGGGTTTTCTCTTAGCAGGTATACGAGGTACGGAGGATGTCCATGGCAATCTGCGTTCAGCCACCTGTCACTATGGTTGGTTGATGTCACACCCACAGCTATCCCATCCTCTGAGTGACGAAGTCCTATGCGACATACGAGCCTATCCAATACCGTGCCCTGACAAAGCGGAATGATCAACCCGCGTGTGGGCAGTACACCTTCTCGATCGAACAGCGATAGTCATGACACTTAGCTGGCGAAGGCATCAGTCTCGAACACTTAGGGTGGTATGCTACTATACGCCTAGGCCCCCAATAGTTAGAGACATCATGAGTTGCCAACGTACTATCACGTCATTGCGGGGACTCTCGGGTCAGCCGTACATGATAGTTTTGACCAGAACTACTTTACCTTATCAGCAATATGGGATAGCCGGCTAGAGCAGGGTATGCCTCTACACTCTCCGGCAGGCACACGTCAGAGTTCGAGAAGCGGGACTTTACTATGGGGATAACTATACAGTCTAGAGACTCTATATGTTAACTGTGCCCCGGTAGTTAAATCTACCTGTTGAGAACTTGTGTGTGGATCAACTTTCCGAGTAATGGCAGATCGCAGGTGGTCTGGTCTGACATAAGTTGCAGCCCTGCAATGGGAGTAAAAGCCAGCGAGATGGGAGGTACGATACGTGGTATAGCAGCGGCTGGTTGCCGATGCAAGTCTATGAGGGTAAACATATCCCTGCAACCCACTATCCGATTTAACATTGAGTCGAGAGATCTAAGAGGAAGTGATGGTTCGATGAACGCGTCAGCGGTCGTTGCCGAAAACCTGTTTTCTGCGTAAGCATACAGACCAGAAGAAAAGCAAACGGGTTTAGATGCTACGTGGCAAAACATGGCAGCATGAAGATAACCTATAGGGATGCCTCGCACTTTAGAAAGTACCGAACGTCAAACGGAAAAGTAGCGCAACCTACCGAGATCGAGTAACCAGCCTAACGATCGGAGGCCATAGCTATCTTAGTACAAACGCTGAAGTCATAGAGAGTACACGAGTAACTCGCTCTATAAAAGAACCGCCTTTGCACCCGCAATGTAAAACATCAAGCTCTAGCAGCAATGCACAGTCAGAACACATCAGCGGACAAGACACTAAAATATTATTGTTGTTTTTCTACTTCAAGAATATTTATCTTTACAATATACTTTATGAATTTCCGAGATCTTGATTCTATTGTCCTTTACGCTCACGCCCATTACGAACGAGCTATTACTCCGTACGATTTCCGTATTGCGAGTATCTTTATTCAAACGTACAACATTGAGTATGAATATTTTCACTGGTTCTATACCCATGAACTCCCCTCCGAATACCATAACCTTCCAGTCGAGGACTACGAGGTTCAATCCGACTACGACGACTCTAAAGACTATCTTCAGGATTCATACGACTTCTAAGGGAGTAGGCGGCCATACTTTATTGCTAAGTATCCCCGTAACAGGAACAAGCCGACAATGCCTTAACTCTACTGGACGATAAAGTCAAACTAGATCTCACTGAGCCTGACAAGGGGGAAGTTGATCCCAGGGAATACCAAGCAATCGTCGGCTCCCTAATGTACATCGCTCTAGCCACCAGATCCGATATATCATTCGCAGTAGCTGCTCTCAGCCGATACAATTCCAAGCCACTCACCTCGCACCTTACAGCTGCCAAACCTGTCCTACAATACCTCAAAGCTACCAAGGACTACCGACCTCACTATACCGGCCAGAATTCGCTTACCGGATACACCGACTCTGAATGGACTTCCGACAGTGGCGATCGAAAATCACAAGGCGGGCATATCTTAATCTCCAACGGTCTGATTTCATGGCAATCCCAGAAACAGGACTTTGTGGCTACCTCCATACTTGAGGCCGAATACATCGCGTGCTCAGAGGCTTCTAGAGAAGGTCAATGGTTGTCACAGCTCTACAAGGACCTTGGCGAGAATCTAGAACCGCTCCCAATTCGATGTAATTCACAGGGAGCAGTCACACATATCATTGAAGGAACGACCAAGGTGAGAACCAAGTATATCGACGTCTGTTATCACAACAGCTACCACCTGCACGAATGCGGTATCATCAACTTCTCCTGGATCTCAACCGATGAAAACACAGCCAACATATTCACTAAGGCTCTAGCTAGGCAAAAATACCAAAAGTTCACCAAAGCGATGGGGTTGTGATAATTTACGGATCCACGATTTTAGTGGATGAGTACACTCGAAATGGAGGAGGTCGATTTAAGGTTATAGGTTTACTTCTTTTCATGTTTTATTACTATTCTTAGTACACAACGGCGGACCACTATTTTCTTATCACTGTTCAGGATAGCCACCCTAAAGGCTACAGTTGTACTCTTTTCCTACCTATCGCAGTTACTATAAGAAGGAGGGTTTTAATGAGGTACCGGAGGATATCATCTGTATAGGTCTTCCTACGAACTATAGGAAGAGGGGGAAGTGTTGCATGTATACTTACTAGTAGATCAGCCTCCGTAGGGCAGAAGGGCTGTAGGGCATGCGTATATGGTGGCCCAAGGTACGATACTCAGCTGTAGATGAACCTACTCAGCTGTATATATATGGCCCTCTTGGGCTCGTAGATACAATTAATCAAGAATCTATTCATCTCTCAAAGTAACACCTACTATGTGTACTTAGTACTCATGTACTCCGCTTCAACCCAACCCTACCAAAGTATCCACAAATTTTGCCGCCACTGCCCTCCTTTATAAACCCCTCCCTCTCCTCCCTTCCCCTTCTTTTCTTCTTCATACTTACCTTGACACGAACTCGCTAGATCAAGTAGCAGCGCTATTCCAAAGACACAACCATCATTGCACAACGATGGTCAAGGGTCTTTGCGAAAGGTTTTAGGATTTTTCGGTGTCATAATTTTTGATTGCCATTGCTTTCATTGATGTTCAGGGTGCTCCTCGATGAGACCGAGGAGTTGAAGAAAGCCGGGCGGTATGTAGATGCAATATAGAACTGTTACCTATCTAGGTACTTAGAGACTCTCGCCAGGAAGAATACACGGTTCATCTTCGCTGCCAGATAATTACAGTACTTCAAAGGTTCCGGCCAAAAGCTGACTTTTGACAGGGTAAGCACAACTCATGTTTTTCTCCTCTACAGGATAACAGACTGTCCCAAAAGACCCCGAATTCTTCGCATCTGGGTCTCCCATCCCATACCAGAAACGTGCACGCTGCTGCTGGTGGTGGTGTTCTAACTAAATCCGTGGTGTCCAACCCTCCGAAACGGATGAGGACACCTGAGCTCTTCCGCGAATGTCCGAGATTTGTTTGGATCATGTGGGAGGTAGCTAAGCTTGAGAACCGATAGTTTGTTAGGCATGTCAAATTCTCTCTTGAAAATTTACCCCTTTGTATAGGAGCTCGAATGACTGATATCAATACACAGACAATCAGTAATACAGGCCAACTCGGTGCACAACAACTGTTCTGCTTTTTAGGTAGTACCAGAAATACCCGCCGGCGCCGTGTCGGAATCCATATGCGGAAAATCATCTTCTATCGCCCGGATCAAAGGCGGATGTAAGTGGGAATGTCAGATCCCAAGAAAGAAGTGGGAGCTCTATTCTTAGGACGGCAAGCCACCATCACAACCACGTGGCAGAGATATCAAAAGATGCTGGGTTTTCTATGTAGGAGGTGCACCGGCGTGTGTCATCCATGGCCCAGAGGAGTGGGTGGGCGGGCTCGAATGTAAGGGGTTGACGGAGAAGTCCTAGGGTAGCCCACAAAACGAACGGCAGGAGGTATCGTGATACCATACGAGTAAGGATAGACTGCGTAATTATTAACCATGAGTTCAATTCCGGCGTTCAAACGTTCGCAGACATTGATCCGAGCCTCTGGAAACGCGGAGTGACATTCCATGATGTCCATTCCACCCGGTTGTTGAAACGACGCAAGACTTGCAAAACATGAAACAAATTTAAGGCGGCATTGAAAGATTCCGTGCATACCCCTACATAAACGAGGTGTCAATTCTGGAATGCTGAGCTAGCTAGCACTAGGGATAGGGTTGTGCGGTGTCTATAGAACGTTCAATCGAACTTTGGAAACTTCTTACATGCCTTCCTTGGATTTCACCCTTGGACGCATAGATGTACCCAGAACGGTGAAATAATTGCTGCGGGGTGGGGGTTAATATCCGAAATTCCACCACCATCACCAGCTCTTATTTTCTTTGACATTCAAAGTACAACAACCCGCAAACAAAGCACACAAAAACCCATCCATCTCATAAACCCGACTTCACCCCATGATGCAATTCCTCCCAGCACCAGCACCATACTCTCCACAAACCATGGACAACATCTTCCACCGCGTCCGCATCTCCCTCTTCACCTGCCCACCCGTCATCACCGCCCCATCCTCCAAAAAGCCAAAACTCAACTCAAAACCCACGGCCGTCTCCCCGACCCCACGTCGCTGCGCATCAGCACCAACACTATTCTCTCGCCCCCTCCCTCCCATCCCCTCCCTAGGCACAACACAATTCCTCCTCGACCAGCAATCCGCATTCATCAACGAGCAGCAAGCAGTAATCGACAAGTTCATGTTGCAGATGGAGGCAATGGACCAGCTCCTGCAGCGGCAAAGAAAACCAATACGACTGCTTACGAAAGGACTTCCTCCCATTCCTGTAGATGAGGCTCTCGACGGGATTGCGGAGGAAATCGCGGATTCGTATGATGCGTTGTCGATTAGCTCGTTGTATGATATCCCTGTTGCCCCACTATTATGTGGAGAGGATGTTGAGCAGCTAGAGGAACGTGTGGTCGCGGTTGAAAATGGGATAGGGAGTTTTCGGAGTCTGAGGGGAGGTTTGAGATTGGAATTAGCTGCACCAGAGTCACCAGTAATACCGATGACGATGGGGGAACTTACGCCGCCGTTGCAGGTACCATGGTTTGGGGGTAGGGATGTGAAGGAGCTAGCAAGGATGGGGTCGTGGTTTGAGGATGAGGATGATGGGTTGTGTTGGAGGGTAGATGGAGGGGAGGAGAAGATGTAGTTTTGGTTTGTCTGGTTGTAATTTTGTGGGGTGGTTTATGGTGTGAATAATGGTGACCACATATGCATGTGTTTTATTGATAATTGGATACGTTCTAATGACTGTTGTATTCTTGTATTGTGGCACACACATTGTAGAGGTCGTTGTCTGTAGCTTGCTTGGCAAGCCACTGAAGACAATACCGTTCAACTTTGAACTTTGTCACCGCTCGAATTCAGCGACCAACTTACCTAAAGGTAAACTAGATGACACCGGCTGTCTCGCTCTGGCAATGGTAGTCTTTCTATTACTATGGCTACCCGTGATGACGCACGTCGTGCTGGCTAGTTAATACTTTGGTGGTTGAGTATCTTGCTAAGAGGTTTGAGGGCTCAGGGCAGGGTTGCCCTAGTTAGTCTCCGAGAGCGGGTCGGGCCGCAGAGCCTCACGACGTCTCCCTTCACGACATCATCTCTCCCTTGATCTTGTACTTTTCATGCTCACAGCCCACACGCTTTAGCCTCAGAGTTTGATGATAGTCAGCCTCCGCTAACTTACCCGCGGGCCAGCTTAGGTGAGTTCATTCGGTGTAAGAATTGTGTGTGACTCTTCCGTCAGCCTGAAATTACGAATAATTCCTGCAATAACATCCTACCGTTGATTATGGTGATTGCAGTGAACCATACCCTCGTACGATGTTTTGAATCCCTGTGCACTTAGAAATATCATCGGTTGTGGTGAAGATTCATGCATTTATCTACTCGGACTCTATCAAAACGCATCTCGAAACTAGCCAACTTGTGGAGTAAAAATCTCATAGACAGGATAGGTTTCATCAAATTTCTAGTAACAAATAGTCAATGAGAGATAATTAAAGCTCGAGGCGAGAATAAGAATGAACTGAGCTAGGATACCAGACCCAGAGGACATGAGTGCAACCTAAGAGACGTTGTCGGGGACGAAAGCAACATATGGAGCAACGAGTGTTTCATGGTTCCTGGCTCTCTTGATCGATGAAGACTTTCCAATTCCTTTCCAGATCGGTTACCACCATCGCTTGAACCTTGGTCTTGAAATCTTTATCGTCGAGGCTGTTCTTAGGGTGGTCTAGACCACGAATGCATCGTCTCACTTGAAGGAACGGTTAGATATAACACAATGGTGCGGAGAAGTGTCTTACCTGCATCGCCGTACATAGGACCAGCTTCCTCCCTTATTTTATCCATCAGATGGAACGCAGTCTGGAACTGTGCGATATCGATATTTTGAATATTGCTTTGCGGGTATTCTGGGAGATCTTCCAAACGCTTCCCCCTCCAAAGTTCTAACAGGATGATGCCGAGTGAAAAGAGGCTTCTGTCATATTGCACAATGGGTGTTGCCAGCGATGCAGGATTGGCCAGTCCGGTTGTGTTTTGTCGTCTCGTGCTGAATACCTGACGCACAAATGGGTTGTCGACTATCGGCCTCCGAATTGAAACTGCATCTCCACCGCCCGCTGGTTCAAAATTCGCGGTCTCCTGGGGGAAGAATATGTCTCGTTTTCCCCAGCTCTCACTCTCACCGAACCATTTCGTGGCATGGAGCTGCATCGTTGCTGCGGCTAACGTCACTCCAAGTTTTAGCCTGTCTCGAACTTCAAGGGTTCCACGCTCAAGAAGGCTGTCTAGGGAGATGGTCTCGCGGATATAGCATGGGGAAAATGGATTCGCAGGACATAAACGCCACCACAACCCTTCCTCCGCAGTAATAACCCCAATTGAGTCGGTGTTCACTGCTTCATGGATCGCTAAACATAAGTCTTCTATTTTTTCTGCGTTATCAAGGGGGCTTGGTGGGTCTGGTGAATCTGTCGGTGGAGCGTTGAACATAACTTTCTTTGTTGCTCTCGTGCTGGGAAGTATGTTAGCTATGCTGCTGGATATAGGATGTGTACCTACGGTTTGGCGTTCGGGCTAACTCCTGTTGCTACAGCTAAAGCAGCAGCTGTCGTATCTCTGAGAGCCTGCTCCATGGCTCTAAGGTCGGGATCTGGACGCGATGTCCTCTTAAACAGGGAAATTAGTGCAGAGAAAGCGTTTCTCCGTTCATCGACCTCCGGTATGCCGTTACCATTATTGGTAACATCCCACTTGGTCATTTGGTCGTGTTGTGTGTAATCCTGGCGTCCAACTGACTCAAACTCAATTTCATGCCAGCTATCAAAGGTAAATAGCAAGCTGAATCGCACGGTCCCAGAATTGCGGCCCTTCTTATTTGCAGAAATTCCGCGTAATAACAGGTAAACAGTATGGTCAGTAGGACGTCGACACACATTGAGATGGCCAGCATCAAACTTTTCCCGAAAGACCTCGTGGAGTTTGATAGCCTGTTCCCTTACGCGAATATACGACCTTATTATAGTCCGAGTCTGCCGGGGTGGCTTGTCCGAGTTTGATAATATCTGGTACATCACCAAATCGTGGAGGTCGTTGTTCGCTTTGTAGATTTTGTCGAGATAATCTTTTCCCTCATCGAGGACAAACTTGATTTTCTTCCGCAGTTTTCTTCTGCCGCTTTTGCTCAGTAGTGCAGGCTGCAAGCACCCTCATCAGTAATTGATATTACCAGGAATCTCTCCAAACCCATAACGCACATTATCGAGCTCAAGTTTCTGTCTCAGTTCGCGAAGAGTGGAAGTTAATGTACGCATAATTTTCTTGAAAACCTTTGCAGTCCGCCGGCCAAGGCGCCTCTTGAGCCTCTCTTGGAATCCGAATTCTTGCCAACCGGACCCACTTAGTCGTTCTTCTGTAACCATATCTCCAAGGATGTTTGTACAAGTGTTCAAGAGCTTGATCCTCTCCATGTCAAGCTCTCTCAAAAAACGCCCCAAACTCCGCCGGTGATGTCTCAGGTTTTTGGATTTACGCGCTGTTTTTCGAAGGGAACTCAAGCCATTCACGACAATGGGATATACGGCCAAAGCGATGCCTGCGATTTCGATGCCGGTAACCATTATTTCGTATTCGGGGGTATCCAAGGACTGGGAATGTGAAATGGCTGATGAGAGATTCCGCTGAAAGGAAAGTTGTGAATCCCGTACAACTTGGTTGTCTACTCTACTCTTACCCCGCATCTGATGATGCGGAGTAGAGGTGGACTTGATTGGACGACAGTATGAGCCTCTACCATCGCATACCAAATATATATCACCAACTCCATCACGTCCCGACTTATCTTATATATTCTTTACGCAATTCCACCACATGGCCTCAACAACCAGCGAGGTATCAGACGTCGTCTCTTTGTATCGGATTTGTACCAGATCCTTCAACACCCTTTTCGAATCACTAGAAGCGAGTCTGTCGGGGACTGTTTCCCCTCATACCATACAAGAGGAACAAGGGCGATTTCGAATATGGGCGGAAAATGCGGGTGCCCATCACGATCGGAGCAGTCCCATGTCATTGGATCATAGGCTTCGTGAAGCGTCAGAGGTTAAGAGGACAGTTATAAACCTCCTCAATGCTTTACATGATGCTCTAAACGATGGTTAGCAGTGACAGGAGCGTTACGTTTTGACGTGCTGATGACTGACCTATTTTTAGCGCACACTATTATTTCTGGCAATATTCCCCAGGCCGATCAGTCTTCCGATTCTACGTCTGATTGTGAGTGGTATTCGACGGAATCGGAATCCGAGGAGGAAAGGAAGTCAACATTCTCTGGGGAGACAGGCAAAGGGAGGTCTACAGAGTTGGAGGATTGCTTGGCAGATATCACTCACTCGATTACATGTCTATACAAGTTCTCAATCGCTATTCAGAACCCCGCTCCGCGAGATCGGCTTGAAAGATGCTCCAAAATTGACGTATCCTATTTCGAACGATTTGATATCGAACATGTTGGACAAAAATTTCCGAACGCTACTGATTATTTGAGGGAACGCTTTGGGAACGCAAACACCAAACGCCGTCAGCTTCTCAAATACCACGAAAAACATCACACAACGATTGTAGGCACTGCATCCCAACCAGAAGCCTCCGAGGCGGAGGCGGTTGAGACGACGGATACCAAAGACGCCGACCAGACCGCTGCGGCACACCTCGGCGTGGCCGCACCCACCTTGCAGACAACCGTTTCGACTGTACGGGAACACAATATCCCGGGTATCACTGATACACGATCCGAAGGGAACTTTTCCCAAACATCCTATGCATCCTCTGCAAACAATCCTGGAACTATTCATGTACCGCTTCCTCCGAACTCGGAACTGGCCTTTAATGGTGAACCATTTTTATGTCCGTACTGTTTTTCCATTACTTCTGTAGATGGGAAACGTTCCTGGATGTAAGTTGTAGCCTACCGAACTTTCTGCAGAAATGAATGCTAATTCACAATCACTATCACAGGCGACACGTATTCAGGGATATTCGCCCCTACATTTGCACGTTTGAAGATTGCTTACAGTCAGACTACCTGTTTGGTAGCCGACACGAATGGTTTGACCATGAGAGACAGATGCATAGGAGGCAGGTTAGATACTTTAACCGCTAAACCTATAGGCCTTGGAACGTAATTAACAATTTTTCTTCTAAGCAGTGGTTCTGCAATGTATGCCACAAGGTTTTTACCTCGCGAGCCGAGTTCGAAAATCACTTGACAAAGAACCACTCCAACCATTTCGCACCATCTGAGCTGAAGATTGTTGTCAATTGGGCCGAGAGCGCCAATGAATTGCCACAACCCTGCCCGTTGTGTTCCGAAAAACATTTCCCACGCCCACTTCAAAGGCATCTAGGGCGCCATATGGAACAAATTTCGTTATTTGTGCTTCCTGGTACAGCTGAGGAGGGGGAGGAGGAGAGGAAGGAAGGGGGGGAATCTGGTTCCGAGTCTCGTGGGAGCCCTTCTGTCTCTGTTATTTCCGATGCCGTTGGGGAACCTTTTAATTTGGCCTTCTCATTAGATGTAGATGAGTGTATCGAAACTGATACTCCCCACGCCGATCCAAAGAGTGACGAAGGAGAAGAGCGAAATCATCATGGCCCTCGCCATGAGAGCCCCATGGAGAGACCAGGGTACGCCGCAGAATTATCGAAGGATGAAATGGCTAAACGCGAGGAGGAGGAGGAGGAGGAGGAGGAGGAGGTGCGGGATTTATTAGCCACGCAGAAGGGGAAGAAAGCCTACACTCGCTTCAGTAAGGTTCATTTCTGCAAGGAGGCGCTGGATGAGAGAGACATTGTGTATTCTGAGGAGGTGTGTTATTTTTGCGCTGGTGCTGGGAGCTGAAAAGCTGACATACGACCAGCCCGACTACTTCATCGTCCACCGAATAGTCGAGAAGGCTGAACAACAAAATATTTGGAATCGAACCAAGGAAATCCGGAGTCTTGCTCGTTTAGATACATCCTTTACAAATAGCTCCACTGTCGCAGGCGGGGTACAACTAGAACCCGAAAAACTTCCACAACCTGAACTACAAGAAGATCGCAAACGGCGAGGCAACTGGCACGATGTAGGAGGTGACCGCCTCCACGTGGACTTGCGCTACACGCGCAACCTTGAGCAAGCTGAAGAGAGAGCGATACGCAAAGCTAAAAACTTACACGAAGAAGAGCTTAGAGCAACCGGAAAGAAGGGTAAGAAAGCGGAATATTCGTTTGAAAAGAAGGGGTGTAAGAAAGGACGCAAACACGAGGAGGTTGTAGAAGAGGGTGAAGGGAGAAGGCGACACCACGATGACGAAGCGGCGACGAAACTACGCGAGCTAGAGGAGGAATCACGCTTGATGAAACAGCGGCAAGAGGATTTGCGGAAACAACGAGAGGAAGAACGGCGATTAAGGGAAGAGGAGGAGAAACTGAGGTATGAAGAGAAGGAGAGGTTACAAAGAGAGGAAATGGAGAGGATACAGAAGGAAAGGGAGAAAGAGAAGCGGCGGCTCCGCAAGCTAAAAGAGAAGGAGGAGCGGAAACGAATTGAAGGGCATGAGAGGAAGGTTAAAGAGGCAGCCGAGCGTAAGGCTCGGGAGAGGGAAGTGAAGAGAATTAGGGAAGAAGAGGCAAGAAAGCGCAAGGAGGAGGAGGCGAGGCTACGCAGAGAAGAGGCCAAGAGGAAGGCCCGCGAGAGGGAGGAGCAGCTCCGCAAAGAAGAGGAAGAACGGAAAGTCCGCGAAAAGGAAGAAAGAAGACTCCGCAAAATCAAGGACGATGAGGAGAGAAAGCGCAAGGAGGAGGAAATAAGAATACGCAGAGAAGAGGCTGAGAGGAAGGCCCGCGAGGAAGAGGAAAGGCTGATCAAACTGGAGGAGGAACGGAAAGCCCGCGAAAAGGAAGAAAGAAGACTCCGCAAAATCAAAGAGGAAGGGAGAGGAAGCGCCGCGAGGAAGAGAGGCTGAAGCGCGAAGAGGAGGAGAGAATACGGAAGGAGGAGGAGGCGAGGATACGCAAGGAGAAAGAAGAGCGGCGACAACGCAAGCTTAAAGATGGAGCCGAGCAGAGGGCGCGCGAAGAAGAGGAATGGCGGATCAAAATGGAGGAGGAGGAGGAGGGAGAAGGTCATGGGCGTGGTGTACGTCTGGACGCCCACCCTGATCTCGATTGGCAGCTCCATTCCCGGGGAGCAGCCGGGGGAGCAGCCGGGGGAGCAGCCGGGGGAGCAGCCGGAGGTGCTGGTAGGATTTTTGGATTGTTTTGAGATTGTTAGGAGGGACAATGGGCGTGGCTCCGAGGGGAGGAGAGAAGAAGGAGAGAAGACTACTTCAACATATTAAACGAAGAGCTGTGGGGGTTTCGGTTTATGTTTAGTAGATGGCGCATCAGGTAGAGTATGTGGGATGAAAAGAAGGCGGATGAAGCATGCTTGATATTTCCTAGGGTTGGGTGATCCCTAGTGATTCCACAAAGTCACACCTGCCTCTTAGTATTATTGCACCGGCCGTTTTCTTGCAGCTCTACCGTAGACGCACAACGTTAACTTCAACTTCACCAAGTAACCTCCACCCTATTACCTCTCAGCCGGAATCTTTCAACCGACGGCGATCAGTCCAACAACCACAATGCGCGCTCCCCCAATTTTTGAAGCACTCAGAGAAGTAGCAAAGACAGCAGTCGAATTGCTGAAAAGAAAAGCCAACCACGACGATTTTGTCGTCATTAGACGATCTGCTACAATGCTTTTAGCGAGACGAATTCAAAATAGTGATGATCTTTCGCTTTCGGATGCAGATCTTCATGAATTCTACGCCTCTGCCTCTGTCGATGTGCGGATTAACTAGCCCGGCGATTACTCATCCCGGAATTCGAGATAAGACGGAACAGGATCGTGTTTTTGATGAGACGAAATATCCCGGCCGATTCCCTTGATCTCCCGGGTACTCGTGAGTGATGATATATGTTCTAAGAAGAGTCTCAACGGACTACACTACTAAACATCTCTATCCACCTTGAGGTCGACTTTCCGATGGAGCTACTTGAGGAGGATCTGGAGGCATATTTCTTCCCCTTGTTAGGGTTTCGAGTACCTGGGCGATTTTGGGGGGTGGTCCTGGGAAAGTGAGACCAGATGGCTGTGCACAAGACGAGCCGGGGCGGGTCTATCATATATCTCGTCTCGTGCAACCCTAACCACTGGGTTCACCTTTGTGATTGAGCTGATGCAGGAGACTGGCGAAAATTTCTTGGGAAATTGCGGAGGAAGATATTAAGGAAGTCGAGAAGGCGGTGATCAGGTTTGCTACGAAGCAGAGAGCAGTTGTATGTGGAATACTTGAGCAGTGATACAGTATCTCAGCGATGAGAAAATGGCATTCAGGAGTAATGGCCATTTACATGTACAGCTATATGTACTTCTCATGAGTCCCGTCGTCAAAAGAGCGCATGGTGTATGTATGCCAATCCCCGAGGGTAGGATTTGGTGCGGTGTAGGGTAGATGCCACTGAATTGACGTGAGAATCAAATGCCGTAGTTTAATCTAAATGTCATCAGTTAGAAAGTGTTTCAATCCTTTGGAGTGTAGTTTACTTTGATACCATTATCCATGGTTTAGGTCGAAATGATAACATTCAGATACATGGTTTAATATGGTGGAGTGAAGATATTTTTGACTGTTTTTTGCCCAAAAAATCGTGAGATTTCACGCCATATTGCAGTGGCATAAGAAATCACACCATCTGCACTGTAGCATAAGGTTTAGAAATACACCACAACTGACCTCACGCTAATCACACCACAGACCTCACAACTGACCTCACGATAACGTGGGGTAAAAGCCATTTCGCCCAACGTTCAGATTAAACGACGTCGAGATGTGCTCTAGGACAGTCTAATAACTATCATCAGTGCCAAGCCGTCCGTGCGTAGACATTAGTGTAACTTAGTTACCAGCTGCCAGTGTCCATCAACATTCGCTATCTACTTTTTCCCTCGAGCAATGATATCCATAATTCTTCCACGGAGAGAACAAGTGCGTGTGCGCACTGTTTCGCCTAATCGGATGGGCATAACCTGCATAGTGTTACACAAACAAGCACGTTGGGTTACCTAGTTTGAACAGCTGCAGGGCTAGGCAGCAGAACCAAGCCCCCCCATCGACGTCGGTGTCAGCTCTTGATCACTACTTCACCATCGCCATTTAGTCTATCATACCCAGTGCCTAGGGTTCTAGCGCTGTGATTTTCGGGGTTGACGCTTTTTTGTTGAATCTGGCACCTACGAGGGCGCATCATCTACCAGCATTCGGTACTGTCACACCCATCAGGATGCTCCAGTCCTTCAAAAAGGTGTTTCGGAGGTCCGCGTCCAGATCAGTCAATGACAAACATTCCTTTGGTGGGGTAGACAATGATTCATGTACAGCAGAACATGGTAGTTCAGCCGATGATACTTCCTCTTCCTCATCTGCGTCAATTATCTCATAGCTCTCAGCAGATGATGATTGTGAGTACTCTAGGAGATTACCATATTTAAGTGATTGGGATGCTGAACTTGAAGGAAAGCCCAGGGCTCACGTATCTCATTTCGACCGCCAAATACATCTCCCACATCAGATGGTGATTGTGAGTACCCTAGGGAGGTTACCATACTAAGTGCTCGGTGACTGACTGGGAAGAAGCCTGGGCGCCTCCAATACCTATCGTAGAGCCCATTAAACGCCCGAGGGCACCCCCACCATCAGCCGCAGTCACGACAGACGCGCCAAATGAGGAAATAATCGAAACACCGAGGTGTATACTCTCGCATGGCACCAACACGTCATTATCGATTAAATATTTCGGAAACCCCAATAAATCTAATAAGCAGCCGAGCGTTCGGGTTAAGGTCATACCTTCGACTACAAAAAGACATAGGATTCCTGTGAACGAACTGGGACCTGTGACATCCGAGGTGGGAAATAGGAAGAATCCAAGCCTAGGGCCAACTCAGACACATGCCATAAGTCTTCCGGCAATCCCTAACCATCTCCTCAAGGACGACGGAGCGGCAAAGTCCAAGGACGAGAAACCCCAGCTACTGAACCCCCTTAAGGGTGGCGAGAGGGTGTTATATAATGACGGCATACGACTCGGTCCTTTAGTCAAAGGAAAACTCTCACCAAGGAGTGTAAGCTTGGATCAAAGTGTTCCAAGGTCGAACGAACAGTGCACAACATTGCGACCTGGGATTAATTCAAGGAATGCGATCAAAGAATCCGACAGCCGTCACGAGGCAAGGTCTTCCTCACTATTTCCTAATATGAGTCGGCGGTCCGATACAACCGCAACAGGACCCAAAAACGTTTTAACGCAAGGCCAACGAAATGGTTCCGAGGTGCTACGATCGCAGCCAGACATCAATTTTTGGGAGACTGAAACCTCCAAGGGTACTACTCTGTCAGACCTCAAATCTTGGAAGACTGAAGCCACGGGGGAAGTGATTCCGATATGCCAGACTTCAACTTTTGGGAAACTGAAGCCTCCAAGGGTACTACTCAAGAGGACCTCTATGCGCCGCCCCCAGCCCCCCTTAGGATGAGTCGGTGGTCCGAGACAACCGCATTAACAGGATTCAAAAATGTTTTAGCGAAAGGCCAACAAAATGGTTCCGAAGCGCCACGATCGCTGTCAGACCTCAAATCTGGGAAGGTTGGAGCCACGGTGGGCACTCCAAGAGACCTCTATCAGTCGTCATTTGACTCCGATGGTCAACGAACTGAGAGAGCTGGATCACCGTTGGTGTCCTCTTTATCCCATGATATCAGTGCAGCTACCAATCAGTCAAACAGAATATCGCTGGATATCCAGGATCTAAGACTGCGTGATGCTTCCAACCACAAGTTAGAACAGCTTGGATTCGCCCCCGACTCTCCCCAGAATCCATTAGTGTCGAGTCTTGGAAACTATCTTCCACTAAAGCCTAGCAGTTTTCAGAATAGGGAATTACTGCCCCCTCTGGCACAAGATGCGTATGCTCGGCGTCAAGCTCGGACGGCTCCGAATGGTCCTAGGCCCCTAAAACTGCCCAAGATTCCGGGAGACGAGCGTCACTGCAACGAGAATAGCGTTATGAAGCACAAGAAGCACAGAGAGCGCGATGGAAATGGAGAAAGGGTCAGGAAGCCAAAGAAAGAGCGTACGGAAGAGGAAAATCAGAGACGCAAGGAGAAGAAAGAAAATATAGAACATAACGTTGACTCCCGTGAATCGAAGAAGTTATTTTCTAAAGGGGTCGAACCGTTTTCCTACTACCGAAGAAGTCAGATCAAACGGTTACTCCGTGAACCGAAGAAAATTCTCCCTGAAGACATCAAACTGTTACACCATCTAATAGACGAGGAAATTGAGGAAGGCAACTTGTTACGCGAGGAGAATATAGAAAGGATCGAACGAATACTCTTTCGAACGAAAGAGCGATTCAAGGAGACCAAAGAACAGATCGAACGGGGTGGCTTCCGTGCATCGAAGAAGTTACTCTCCGAAGATGGCGTATGTTTACTCTTTAGAGTCCACAATAAATTAATTTCTAACTAGTGTCATAGCCTAAGAGACTAGAACCCCAAAGCCCTATTCTGAGGCCGAAATCAACCAGAAGATTAACTGGATCAGCTCCGGTTTCTGACTTGATCGATCATTACAAGCTAGATGCTGTAGTCCGCGATAGCCACACCAAGCATACCTTACTCGAGCTTAATCCGGAAGATAGAGGGAAAATGATCCGAGTTGAAGAAACATGGACACGGGTAAAACAGATCGGAGAAGGTGGTTTCAGTCAGATTTGGCTGGAAGAGGAAAGTAAGAGGCAGCTAAGAGCGGTGAAATCTGTGAGAAAATCTGTGCCTGTGGACTACAATCGAGAGCTATTGGCAATGGCAAAACTTTCAAAAGTAAGAATAGAACTACATATTTCTCAGATCCAACACCATTATTCTAACCCAATCGTGCGTAGCACCCGATTTACTTTGTACAGTTTCTCGGGTGGTTTGAAGATCCAAATCACGTCTATTTGGTCATGGAATATTTCGAACATGGCGATCTTAAAGCGTACATAAATTCCCGTCTGCGCATATGTCAAGAGAGTGCCAAGAGCATTATCAAACAAATATTAGAGGTATGAACCGATTTACCCCCTTGAAAGCCCTGAATTAACCACTTTGATAACTTTAGGGATTGAATATCATGGTAGAGTTGAATTTTGTTCATCGCGATCTAAAGCCACAAGTCAGTTTACCGTTAACTACTTCTGTCAGGTGCAAAAAAGGCTGACGTCTGTGTACTTATGGTAGAACATCTTTATATTTAAAGAATCGCCTCTGTGGCTTAAAATAGGCGATTTCGGCCTTACGAAACGGCTTGTCGACAACACCGTCCTTCGTACACAGGCATATACAAAAAACTATGCAGCACCGGAAGTCCGAGGATGCCACCAATTGAACGAGGACGATAGCGACGTGAAATTGGAATACACTAACGCCGTCGATATCTGGTCCTTGGGCATTATAACTCACGAGGTGCTCACCAAAGAAGTCCCGTTCGAAAGCGAAACTAGACTTGTACGCTATGTTGATAGAAGCATGGGATTTCCGATGAAAGCGCTAGAAAAGGCGGGAGTTGGCTCCTCCACCACCAACTTCATTAAGCGACTTCTAGCACCGATGCCGCAAGATCGCCCGACGGCTGAGGAAGCATTACTCGACCATTGGTTATCTGAAACTATCCTCGCAAATTATGTTGGCGACACTGCTGGGGCGACGTATTATCCAGAGTGGAATGACAACTGAGCTCATGAGCTTGGACGCCGATGTCTATTGTACTTTAAGTATATAGTTTAATGAATGATAAAACATGAACTGAGTTAGGGCGGACAATACAATGAGTATGATTATGGTCACAAATACTTCTGTTCATTGTTTGACATACCAAAGTAAGAAGTACATACTTCTTACAGTAGTCTCATACCTCATCGCTCGTTCCTGTGAGAACTATCTTTGTGTATAAGGCTTCCTCCAAACTAGACGATCAACTCTCAATTTGAGCTCCAACGTTAGGTTCGTATTGTGCTGAGGACTGCGAGACGATGTGGTAACCATCATGAATTATCACCATTGATTGGGCACTCCACATGTATTGTTCCACCCCATTGACGGAAACGCCCCGTCCGCAGATGGGGTAGCCCTGTCTGCGGAATGGGCGCCCCATCTACAGAATGGGTGGATTTTAGCGCGATCCGCCATTGGGGACCCTGTTCAAGGTGGTACTTTGTGTGGTAACTTCGGTTGTCACCACAACCACAACACCATTACCACTCATACAATGTAGTCCTCAAGTCATCACAACACCATCACAACCATCATCTCACCATCATCACCGTTTCTACACAAAGTACCACCCTATCCTTGAACAA
>MU122214.1:119866-222444 GCA_014904905.1 Wilcoxina mikolae CBS 423.85 | reverse complement strand
CCACCACCACCACCACCACCACCACCACCTATCATACTCTAACCTACCCAAGCTTAGCACCTGATACAAAAAAAATAAAAAATTAATATGTCAGAAATTTTGCTTCCACATCCAGGTTAAGACTACAGTGGTGGGTGATGGTTGATATAATACAGCAAAAAACATTTGATGATGGACATCGATGATGGTGATGGTGAGAATTTGGGGGCTAATTTGTGATGTGGTGACAACCGAAGTTACCACACAAAGTACCACCCTATTGGCGGATTCCTTGAACAGGGTCCCCAATGGCGGATCGCGCTAAAATCCACCCATTCCGCAGATGGGGCGCCCCATCCGCGGACGGGGTGATTCCCCCAACGTATAAGTCCCTTGGTTTTCGGGAATTTTGTTTCCGGGGGGTGTTGGATTCGATTGGCTCGACTTTCGTTCCTTCTGTGTTATTCGAATATTCTTATTCGTTCTGAACTCGAGAAGAAGACAAGTTGAAAGTTTGTTGACCAAAATTGCTTCCAGTATAGCCTAGTTAACTGCTGTACAGATGCATAACCTGAAGTTTGCTCTGGCGAAAGCACCTGAAGTCTATTAGTACGACTACATCTAAGTACGTAAGTACTTGGTATTTAGTAGGACAAAAAAGAAGATTAAGGTTTCTAGCTTACCTCCATTCTACATCATTCCCAATATTCCACGTCTCAACCACTCTCCCCTGTCCATCCCACCACCGTAACAACCCTTAAATTCCGGTATCCACCAAATTTCAGCACCCCCGACATCACCGCCTATAGTCTGCAGGCGTCCGCACTACCGTTCGTTCCCCATATACAGTCATCACAATCTCCCCCTGCCGCCATCGCAGCGCAAAGGTGCCTCCGTGGTCAGATCGGTCAGATATGGCCCTTGAACGGTCCGTTCTATGCCAAGGGTGCCTTTACCAGTGGGACCAGGCTGACCAGCCAATGAATCTTTAGGTCGCCGGCCGGTCAATCTTACCGCTTCGGAACATTAGCCACTCTGCCACAGGGTATCATTGGGAATTTCCCTTCACCCGTTGTTGAGTTACATCGGAAAGCCAACGGGAACCTACGAACTCTTTGAAATATACTCAATGGGCATTGTTTTACGAGGTTCCCCATCTCAGCTAAATAGGGTTTTTGATATCATAAAATACGATCCCTTATGTCTTCGGGGAATCCGGAGGATCAGGGAATTGCCGGCAATATTTTCGGCAAGGGATCTGACGATAGTCAATTCACAGTGGGGAAAAAGGTCTATGAGGCGTGGTCTGATGTTGAGGTCAGTAATAATCCATCCCTCCACCAACGACTGTATGGTTTCAAAATAACTAACACGATGTAGTTAGGCAAAATCGCCCACTGCTTTGATACCCCATCCATAATCATGCCATACCCCCACAGATACAAATACGACCAATCCTTAATTAGAGGCCAAAACTTCTCATCTCTTTATATTCCAAACGGCTGCCCGAAGCTTTTGAGGACGTTTGCTGATGTGTCAGCACTCGCTGAGAGGCACATCTTTACCATGAGAATGAACATTACGTCCCAGAACTTGGATTTTCTCGCGGGCACCTGCTTCTCAGTAATGCCAGAAATGGCCATTTGTGAAGGTGCACAATACAACTAGAGTGCGGATCTTGGCGGAGCTGTAGGTCGCTGCCTTTTATGGAGGACATCAAAGGACGATTTTTCTGTGGTTGGGGACAGCGGGTGCCTCCTGGTTCTGGGACGGCCGTGCGATTCTACTGCGCAACCAATCCTGTTTCAAAAATTCCAGTCTCCACTGTCCGCTCCAATGACAACCACTGTGGGACGACAACTAAATGTGAGCCGTGACCCAGCTCGGGCAAGTTTCAAGGCGGTGTTTTTTTGTGTATTGTTTGATTCGGTAGAAGTAGGATGGTACTTTGGATACTATCTTGTCAACGACATCGCCGATATCTCCTTATTCCCATGAACCGTCTTCCAGGTGTTCAGTGAGGATATGTTGACGAAAAAATCCTGTTTAAAGTGAATTTGCCTCTACAACCTGCCATACACGTCCATCGGGGAATCATACGATAATTCATGCTCCACCCAAGCAAGGAGAGAATAGTAGGTAATACCCCGTTCCAAGCAAGAATAAGGCTCGAAGCCTTTCAACAAGCTGCTGGAGGAAGGCTAGGGCTGTAGAAATTTATTAGTGATGGTGATGGAATGGAACTTTGGCCATATGCTTTCCTTACTTTCACATCTAGTTATCACTGCTTTCTTGCTTCTAGTAATCAATTTAAATTACTACATGTCGTTGCTTCTTACTTCGTCTTTGTTGTCTCCGAACTTAAGACCTTTTGACTGAGCTCGCAGCGAAGCCCCCCAGTTGAACATCAACTTCTGAGACGAGATGTCCCAAAGCAACTTTTGATGCAATGAGTGATTAAATGTGATTCCGGGTTCTTTCACTGGGTGGCTTGGCTCAGCGGGACGCTCTTGCTAAGAGTGTGAAGGTGTAATCTGGGGATAGGAGTCAGACCGGGTGAATGAATTTTTTGGGAATGATTAAAGAGTGAATAGTGAAGAAACACATACGTGTATATGACGAAATGTCGAGTGACTACTGTCTGGACAAGGTTTCCAAGGTCTTGGTGAAATACCATGTCTTCGACAAATAGATAAACACATGCTTGTGATGGGGTTTATCAAGCATGAAGTAGTAGGAATCGTAGTGGCGGGCCAGATCGCGAAGTGCATATAGTGAACAAGTATATATCAAGAAATGACAGTAGTGGCTTGAGCTCACATTAACTCAACCATCATATTCAAAAGACGTTCGCCACCTCCACACTTCACCACCAAAACCCAAGATGCCGCATCCCCAATACCCCGCTCATCGCGTCAGATTAGGCGAACCTATCGAGTGCTATCCAGAGTGGAGGGCAATCCCCAATGGAAATGGTATTCCTTCCGGCAGTTGGGGTGGAAAGCCTAAGCAAGGGCATTACTGTACGTCTCTGCCAAAAAAAGTCCCGGAAGGAAGCCGTTGGATGGGAAGGCATCGGCACCTAGCTATAGATAAAGTCTATGAATAGCAGACCAAAATGTTGCTGTGAAGTGTAGGATAAAGACGTGGGGGGTGCATATCTACAACTCAGGCGCATACCCACACGACTCACACGAGATTCTAGGAACCCCACCCGGGGATTTTCCCATTAATTCCGGATCTGCCCACCTGCGAGGTGATGTGTGATATGTGGGCCCTGCATGTTGTTGCTTCCACATTGGTGGTCACTCGCAAAAATGTCTGGCTTCAAGGCAGAAACAAGCCATGGATTCACTGTTACATGCAGTTTACCGAGAACTATATCTCCCTTGGATGTAGACACTAAGTAGGTGCTAGTAGGCAGGTGTAACCCGAGAGATGCATACGGAAAATATATTAAACTAATACAGCATGAGGTGTTTTTGTTGCGGGACCCGGGAAAGGCTTGTTTTGTGGCACCCCTCTCTTTCGAAGGCTCGCGATCGGATTGTGGCGAGTTTACTGGTTGGTGGAATGGGGTGGATATAGTGCTACGCATACGTAGTGGTATCTATGAATCATGTTTCATCCTGACGTTGTGGAGACGATTGAGATCTTGCTGAAACAGTCATATCCCACAATGTACATGTATGTGCTTCATACTGTATTTAATGCGGTAACACCTTCCGGAATTCCATGCATGTACGTTCATTGATGAAAAAACAACTATATATCCTTATTTTGGAACAAGAGGGGAGACGATAAAATTATCTTGCCGGGTCTGTTTCATATGTTCATCCCACGATCAGGGTGATGTGTGGCAGATATTACCCTATATTTCTGTGCGATAGACGGAAAGGCGGATGCAAAGAAGCCCAAGGGCGAAGACGTATGGACACACGCACTTTCGCTTCCAAAGATGGGGTAGTGTTTATCAATATATATTAGGTGCTATATATTCTGTGCAGTCGATCAGAGATATATGAGCCATCCACAATGCCGAAGCTAGTCATACTTAGTTATGACCAAGTTCACGGTCGTCGACCCGATATCGCGATAGCTGGAATCGAAATCATACTATAAGGTTGCATTTTCTCAATTCATCCAGAACAACAGCTCCGATCTCGATCCGCCGTGTCCATTCGATGCAGTGGTCATCATGATGATGAATAGATTACAATTCATCCCATAGTAAAGTTGGTCCGGTGCAGCGTGGCCGCAGCACAGTTAATGGAATCGTTTAGGGGAAAAGCAAGATATTCTCTCGTAAACCAGTCCAGCCATCTGATTTCCGCCTAAAGTCGGCAGACTAGCTATAGCGCTAGCTTGTGTGCACCGAAACTCTAGGAATGAGAGCATTCTCTCGGGTGCTCGGGCTGCGGAATAAACTTTTTGGCCAGCAAGATGGGGAGAAAAAAAAATCTCTTCATCGTGGAATCGTGGCCAGCCAGCAGCAATGAAGAGGAGGGGCAGTTGAAGAATCTGATGATGACAGTAAAAAGAAAGTGGCGAGAAATCCTTTTTTTATTCTTGCTCCTTGCTTCTTTGGAAATTCATACGTGTACCCGGTGTGGTTATGACGAACTGCTCTAATAAATATTTGTTTTTTTTTTCATCTTCTTTCTTCCCAAGGTGGTCCGAGAGGAGCGGGGTGAGGTTAGCTGGAGGGCAGAATTTCGCCGATTATGTGTGTGAGCATTGTTCCAATAGATGCTGGGAGATCATCTGATTCCATTCGAAGGTAGAGCTGCCATGTCACTCTCGCTCGCTTGATACCGAGTGATCGATTGGGGAAGGGAAGATCTGCCTCAACCGGAAATCAATTAGCGCAATGACATCGGAAAAAAGGCCGTAAGGATGCATATGTACTATACGTAATTATGTACTGCACTGTACATGTGTCTTGATGAGACCTCTTGGGAAACAGGTGTCGAGTGGGCACTGGTGATGCTGAACTAATCACATCGTCACGGGTATGAAAAGGCGCGGGGTATTCACACTAGGAAGAGACTGAGGGGTTTAGCGTGTAGATGAAGCACCCGAAGCCACAAAATCGGTTTAAAAACTCCCGGTGCAATCGAATGCTCAAATATCTTTCAGCGCATGGTATCGATATCTGTGCCGGAAGGTCCACCACTGGATGTGCGTAGTTCTGAAGAATATAACTCGAGCAAAGACGTCATTCCAATCATCGTGCATCGTTTATCTAATAAATTTCTCGTCTCCTCAGCCCGAGTCCAGATGTCAGATGCGCTAGTGCGTAGTTCTTGGTATATATCCTTCCACCAGATCCATCCCGCTCTAGATCTGTATTCGTGAGATCCATAATGATTCGCAATGTGAGTTGCTTCAAATCATCGGACTGATGATCATTGGACACCTTCCCCTCTCTCTCCGCACAGGAGCATACCTCGAACAAAGCAAAACGTATAATGATGGCTTCCCATCTGACCTGCGCAATATTCTGCAAAGCTGCAGGAGGTATATACCCCTCTCACCAAAGCGCTGAAATATGTCAGAAGTCGGCATAGTCCGGTCCGTGATCACTGGCGTGTCGTGGGGTACGGTTTTGTTTCGAAGTCAGTCGTATGTCGTGATCATCCATTCAGAGTTGCTCCGGCCACGGACGCCACGCCATAAGCGCGGTTAAACCCCTTTGGAAAATAATGAAATGGAATGTCAGCTCTGAGAAAGTTGTTCGAAATTGTGTAGAAACATAAATAAGCTCATAGATTCTGATACAAATGGTGAATAATCATGAAGCGGGGGAAGTGAACCACGTTGGGAAACAGCAACGTGTCGTGTGTTTCTAGCTGCAATGCAAGGGGGATCTACTCGACAAAGCAAATCTGTTTTGCATCACTGCGGGGAAACCATGCAGGGCTTGGATGACGAGCGCCTTATCTGTCCACTACTGCCCCAAATAGGGGTTGATAAGGGTTTGTTTGCACTTCACCAACTGGATGTTTGGTGTTGCTTTTTTTTTTTCCTGCGGTTGATACCTTACCTGTGACCGCATGCATATTGTTCCATGTCTGCGAACTGCGCACTCGAATCAAGATGCTGTAGGTACCCATGCAGACGCACAAAGGATTAAACGAACTGTATATACTTGAGTACATCGTATGGGAAACTCAGCCGCAGGCTTGTTTGTTCCATATCACTCGGCGGAGTGACATGTAACTGATATGGATTGGATGATGGAAGCTCGAAGGAGAGTAAAGAACAGGTTCCAAATCGACGGTTTCATCTTACATTAACGCTCATACACCCATTACTCCTACAGTATTCTATCCAACTATGATGACAAGCAGAATCCCGAGACACTGGCCGCCTAGAAGTGTTACGTTACACTCTGCTCTGATTGATCATGGCAGCGGTAAACAAGAAGCGAAGTCTGTAGGCAACCCAAGAAAGCAGGGAACACAGAACCAGCAGTACGACAACGATTAGAACAATCGTATGAACTTTATTCATAGTGCCGATACCTATTCACTTGTAAGTTACGAACTAGACATTGCAGTGGACAAAAGGTATAAACAAAGCGGATTTCAAGGCAGGGATACAGGAATGTTACCTTATAATAAAAATCCCTAAGGAAAACCGGTCCCGACCGGAAGGTGGCGAGGTGAGACTTGGGTAAAGATATACCAAGAACAGTCAACAACGGCGTCCAGCGTGGGATGGTTTAATTCCCCCACGTCGTGAATTAAGATGAACGGCACAACACTTCAACTTCCAACGGAAGTAGATGTTTTCCATGTGGAAGCACATCCGTAATCGCAATGCAATGGATGTCGCCTCCTCCGTGTGTTTCTGACAAGTTGAACAAATCTCATTGGTGAACTTTGATCACACGCGCTGTGTTTATATGCAAGTTCGCCGTTCGTCGGGGGTGGGAGAGGGGATATTTATGCATTTGCACCTCCAAAAAAGTGCTGGCTTCGAACCGGCTGTTTGCTAGTCGCTCCGAGGCTCCGAGGCAGACAAGAATAAATAGATATTATCAATATCTGAAGCTTACTTCATCCAAGTCCTGCAGTTGGTGGGAAACAGCAATACTTTACTCCAGACAACTTGCGGGGGCAGCATTGACCGCCGTTGATACGCTGCAGAGTACATACAGGGTGGAGGCGTCCACTAGCATGGAAGCGCCCGATAATGCTGCAGTTCCGTACCAATCATTCCACATGTAGGCTCCCGCTGGTTGCTTTAACTCTGCGCTACTGCTTGATGTCGTTGACCTTGCAGGGAAACATCGGTTTGTTGTGGGGAGAATGCTTCCGAAATCCGACTGTAGCCCTCCAGGTTCGTTCTCCCAAGAAGAGGGGCTGAAACTCTTCTCGTAAGGCAACCCGGAGGGTTTGTTTATCGATGAACAAGAGGTTTGAAGACTGGAGCCCTATCTAAAGTGGAAACATGGGATGTCTGTCAGTTGTTGGTCTGGTTGTACAACCAATGTGCTGTGGTTCCATAACTCTGGATACTGTGACGGACGTTACACAGACCGACAACCCACGCAGATTCATAGGTGTTTTCTGCGTGTACCTTTTGCCAGCTCTCCATACAGACACCCTCCAAATCGGGTTCGCTTAGAAAATAGAGACAATCATTGCGCTGTGGGGAGGCGATCCAAACTTCTCACAGCGGCGACGATCATAATTTTCGGGGTTATTATGTTGGTGCGATATCGCGATCCCAGAAGGGTGATGCAAAGAGGACATGTACAGCCGTTTGTGGATACATACAGGTACTTAATCTCACAGCGAATGTCTGTTGTTTCCCGCCCCATGCGAGCGTCGATGTTTTCGCTGTAGCTCGGCTGGCAGTGCATGTCGTTCCCAATTCGCTGTTCAAAGATGCTACTCGTTTTGCCAGGTCATATTTTTTTGCTTCAAGCTTCGTACGCATCTTGCTTGGTTTTTTACCGGGACTAGGAAAACCCGCCAACTGCTTGCCCAACCAATCCACCGTAAACTCGTGGTCGGTTGTCGATGAACTGCATAAATGAAGTCGCACATATAACCACTGATGGTTCAGTATATCCGCCTGCGAATTGTTAGAACAGTTATATATATATATATAAGAAATCCCTCCGCCTCTCGTCTGATCCCTCTTCAAACCACAATCACAGCAAGCCAAACGAGATTCGTACCTGATTTTTCCACCTCACAAAACCACAGACTATTCTAGAGTACCCGCCATCAAACGAGGCCATCAAACGAGGCATTCGATATCAAAAATCCCTTCTTGCGCCCAGCAAAAACTTGACACCTCCTAGAGGATTTGAAGTAAACTGCGCAGCTGCAGAGTTCGTCCTCCACAAAGGTAAGCCAACCTTAAATACCTTCAGTGTTGCTGGTATGGCAAATAAACTGACAAAGACCAATTTGCTCACCCAATAGACGATTTAATCCATCCATTGTTAATTTTCCATCACGATTGGAAAGGTTGTCGCCCCCAATATGGCTGCCCACGCACCACAGCCTCCTAGCGCATCGGCATATTCATTCGTCTCATACCCAGCAGAATACGCCTTCTCGCCAGGCGGCTATCCTCCCATGCCTCATATGGACCTTCCCGGGATGCAGCATCCGAGTAGTCCTTATTCGCCGCATCCACACTTTGCGACGAATATTGCCTTTGCGCACCTCGGCCACCCTCCGCCGAGCCCAATCGTCACGCATGCACACCTTCCGCCCAGCCCGATCATCCATGGAAGTCATACACAAACACCGCCGAGTCCGGATCGGTACTCTCCAGAGTCAAAGGCATTACGGCAGCTCTGCACTGCCCTTACAAAGATGCAGGGCACCATGAAGGACCTGGCAGAGAGACAGGAGCAGATCCTTGATAGGATGAGCTTATTGGAGCAACGAGGTAAGTTTTTTCTTCGCAGTCCCAATAATAAGTGAAAGGTTCTGACAAAGTATTCGAAAACGTAGTTGGGAGAACAGATGAATCTATTGAAAGGATCCTGGAAAATACTGAGATAGCAATGGAAGATAGCAAGTCGATTCGAACGCGAGTAGAGGATGGTGAAAGGTAAGCGTCGCCATCCTAATGGATCTCCAATTTTGACGGCTGTTAATTCGAGTTCGCTCAACAGTCAAGACGCCTTCGAAATGCGGCTTACAGATCTCATGGACAATGTGGTAGAGAAACTAATCGGCGGCATTGGCGAAGAAATCAAAGACATCAAAAGAATGGTGAAAGAAACTGACCGTTATTCGAAATACAACCCGTATGCGGTAGCGCAACGTGTGAGCGATGCCGATCTGCTGGGGCAGGAAGAGCAGAAGGAAGTTCCTGACATTTGATGTCCCTGACTTCTCTGATGCAAATTTTTTCCCATCTTGCTTTTTTTCCCCTTCATTTGACACATTGACACATTGGAACTTTGATTCCCCACTTTCTTTTTTTCTTCAAAGTCATTATTCTAGGCTAGGTGCATTCTATGGGAGTTTGTTTTCTTACTGGGTCTTGTTCCATATGCGTGATCTGGGTTCACCCTTTCTTTCAGAATTTTTTTCCCTTTGTTTGTACTTATTTGATATCTTATGCTTCTGTAGTTATCAGACGGCATAGATACGACGGAGGCGTAGCCCTAGGACTACCAGAGAAACAATAGCCATCTGACAAGACTAGCATTTCTGGGCCTTCCAGACCATAATTAGAGTCAAATCATATCTGGATGAATGACACTTAGTTTCAACATGGGACTTTTCTCAAGCACAGTGAAAAATGAGAGTAATCGCACACAATTGCCATATTGTACGGCAAATAGGTACCGGGCATACCCCCACTGTAATGCTAGAGATGCATGCCGAAATCCGAGGGTTAGGTGCTGCATAATTACGTGGTTTGCAGTTTCTGCCATCATTGGCTCACTGTGGGTAAACTCGCATGAAACTGCATACGCCAAACAACGGTCGTCTTATTGTGGCAGTGACAGTTGAGAAACATTGTCAGTGTGGCCACTTCTGGTATAATCTGGCCGTAGGCAAACTGTGGGTATCAGTAAAACGGAAAGCTGCGCATGCTGTGAGGAATCGGGAACGAGCGGAATCAAACAGAAAACAACAGCTATGAGGCACATTCGTGGGATGCACAAACTCTTTCTCTCTCTCCACTGCCTTATCAATACGACCAGTTCCTCCCACCGGCACTTGGGGGGGTGGTTGGTGAATAATAAGCTTAAATATCTGGGCTGTGCAGGCATCCATACTACACCGTAATCCTGCAGCCAGCAGCACGTCTCAAGTCGGCCGCCGACGACGTCTACGCTGCATAGATAGCCTAGAGTATTTTAGTGCAAGTTGTTTTTGAAACAGGATTTCGTTTGGTTGATTGGAAGCGGACGCGAATTGATCCGTACGTCCGTCACGGACGTCCAATGAAGTGCACCGCCCGAGTCAGATCTTATGATCGAAATTGTCATGCAGAAGCCGGTCACCCAAAGAGGTACCACATGCAGCTGAAGCAACCACATGGCCCATCAATTCCGCTTGCAGCCCTGATATTGTTTGGCAAGGGGTGGGCCCACCGGAGGATATAGTTGTAGCATTATTGAGAAGGTTTTCCGTCGAATTTTGCTGATAAGACGCGTTTTGCGGTTGTGATATGGTAGATTAATGCGTTTGTCACTATTACGGTGCCAATGTCAATCGGCCGTCTCCGAGAGGTTGTTTCGTAAACAAGCGCGCTAGTAGTTGAAATACAGTTTGACACAGGCCCGAAATTTCTTTTGTTGTTATTGATAGAATGCACGATTCTTGCTGATTGGTTGAAGAGGCATCTCCGAGGATGACTCCATCAGACCACGGCGACAACAACTCGGGTCCTCCGAAGGGCAGCATCAGCAAAACACCCCACACAGTCAAGGGATCCTGATATCGATAGATATTCAGCCGTTGTTTCATACTAAACCAAGCCAGTTGTGTATTTGCTTTGTGTAGGAGCAGATGAGGCATTCGATGAAGTCTCAACTTCAGGTGACTACTGACGGAGCTTGACCGGGTTTTTGTGTTTCTGGCCTCGTTCTACGTGGACGTCGTAGCTGGCGCTGCGGTACGAACGTCACAGACCATCTGGTTCGCCTTACTGCATCCGTCGCTTTGAGATTGGTTCGCATTACTATTGTACGTTCGGCATATTTCCAGACTTATCTGGATCCGGGGTTTGCCTCCCTAGAGTGTATATACAGGGAAAAATATTGCTCACCGAAGACACGTATGTACCTTCGCGATCGCCGCATTCCTCTACGTCCACCCATTATCTTACATCCTTCCTTCTATAGAGCAAGAGGGTATCTTCTGTTTGTTTTTATTCTTTGGCCCCCAGCTGTCTCATCCAGGGGTACGGCGCTTGCAGAGGTGCACGCGTTGATATTATTCACCGGATATCACTCGCAACGTCTGAAGATCTTCTGCAACTGTTACGTGTTCCTACAGCCTGAAACGACTGTATTGCAAATTCAGGGCATAAAATGGGTGTACTGGATGCATCGCTGTCATTGTTTGGTGTAGAGGTGGGTCATTCAAAACTCTTCATGTGTGCATCGGATGACTAATATTTGAATGTCAGAAACATTATCCCCTCACCAACAGTGATAGCTCATTTTCATCCTCTGCCAAAAACAGCTCGATCCTGAATGGTTGGCTGGAAACAGGTTGGACGTTCAATATGTTGAGCTTTGATGGGTAAACTGTTGAGCTTACCGGAGCCAGACACCGCCGATCCAGGTCATTCCATCTGGTATCCAAACAAACAACCTCAAAATTACCTTTGCCACAGCAGCCTTCTCCTAAACAGGTGAACCGTCAACCCGCATCTATCAATCTGCTGAATGACCTGAATTGGGTCACTCAAGGAAGGCGTGGGGGTATTATACCTGCTCAAAGTGGGCGAAGCATCACCGAGTCTTCCCACGGTTTATTTTCCATCTCACGTGGTATTTCGTGCTTATGGTACAATGCCCTATACCCTGAACGTCAGCATAACCTCTTTTGTGGATACTGAGCCAAAAACTCATGTTGGCTCTGTATCGTTACAGTACCGATGAATCCGAATGATCACTACAGAGACTCTGATTATGTGGAAGTAGGCTGTTGACATACCTGATACTCCGTCCATTTGCAATTGGCGATTACACACCCTTTCGCGTACCAAGTGAAGATGCAAAGTTCAGTTTGTGTCAAAGGTAGTTCGGACCTGGTGGTTTTACTCAGGGGAGCGGGGCTCTGCGGAATAGAGATAGTAGGAGACTTCACTCGCCAGAAGCATCATACTACCACCCATCCACGCGTCCATCACCAGATTGATTGCCTTCCAAGAATGGCATCTTAGCCAGGCAGAACATCACTTTGGAATGAAGGAGATATGAGAAGTATGATATCACGCCAAGAAGGACGAAACTAGTAGGAACGTTCCTCGTGGCATGTGGTTCTACTCTTAGAAAAGTGGAATTCGAACAGCTCCGGGACAAGAAATATATCGATGCAAAAAGCCCAGGCTGAATGGGAAAGAATGGTAGCAATAGCAAGAGAAATCCAAAAGGCAGCGAGAAGCGAGACCCAAAGTTACCAGAAGACAGAGAATGACCCTGGCTCTCGTGATACAACCTGAGGCGAATAGAATACAAGGGGTTGATCTTTCTGATCTATAGACTGAATTCTATGTGTCACGCACTCGCACTCGCACCAAGAAAGCTTCATGGTTAGCTGCTATCTTATCAGTCAACAATCTGCCCGCCCGCAAAGTTCTTGTTACTTCAACCGCTTGTACTAGCACAATTGTATAGTACTATTCACGACCTCTGTCTGGAGCCCAGATTTCTAGTCGAAATTTTATTTCGCAGGTTGGGAACGGGACAGCCCCTTCCCTGTTACTTCTCTTCTGCAGAAAGTCGTTTCCAACCTGTTTTCATTTCGGAGCAATGCGGGTGGTGGATGGATATTGTGTTTTTCAGCAGTTGCTGGAAACGTTAACCGAGTCACATTTTGTGATTACTCATTCGTTGGTTCATACTTGAAGCTGCAGAATTTTTTTTGACTTCTTTGAGCGAACAAATACTAAACTATCATACTATTAGAGATGTCTGTGGCATTTTCTATAACAGACAGCATTGATCATGAGTGTCTAGAGTGACGAGTTATGTTGCATTCATACTGTACAAAGTAGACCTTATGCCTTCGGCGTAAGGGAACCAAAACACTCGGCTTGTGTCGCTCACAATCATGGGATTCGCTCTTTCCGAGAGTTTACCTTTACCGCAGTCGTATATCCTTCCGGAAATGGGCGATGGATTGGTGACCACATAGATAGAAGCTAGAAGCAAAAGAAAGCAGAAGAACTTCGATAGGAGACGGTTACGTATACCACAACTACTATAATACTAGGTTGGCAGGAGCTGCAGCGAAGCTTTCGTTTCACCATTGTCACAGTAGCAAGTTTGATCTATTAATCGAGCAATTATCCATGACGGGCCTGTATTAGAGTAAAATTCCCATGGTTCCCGGGCCCCCACACATCACTTAGTCTCAAAGCTAAGTTTACATTCGCGAACTCAGGTTGGAAGAGCTCAAGAAAATACGTAGCCCATGCCTTTTGATTATTCAACCTGCTATGTCCAGTAGGGACTTCTAAATAGAATAGCGTGATGAATCTTCTTTCATTATAAATGGCATATTATGACTCGCTGATTTTTCGGCTACATGAGTGTTATGGAGCGGACGATCTTAATTATAAGCTAAACCTACAAATCAGAGGGTGCAAGTAAATGAGTGTATAGTTGAAGATGGCTCATTGGTTGCTCTAGAAAAACGGCCCCGGAGAGAGAAGTAAAGGGGCGGCATAAAATTGTAGAGTTTGCCGTGTTTGATCATTCTACACACGCTGCTGGATATATGGGTCTCAAATGCTAGTCCGGCTTGCGGACTGAGGACTGCCAGCACATAAATATATGTATGCACACGGTACTCGTTTGTATTGCAACAAGGCGCTTGCGAACCGTCGATGATGCATAGACGCGAACGAACACTGTTCTTTCTGGTGGCTAGTAACTTGATGTGGAGAGCAATTTCCATTAGCAGATGTTTGATGTAGGAGAATAGAAGAGAGATGCGTTTATCACATCACCATTGGAATCTCCCACGGTACTTTCTGCTCCCCCATCGAGGGGAATAATGTCTGGCATCACCGGAGTCGAAGTTGCTCGTCATTAAGCTCCCAAGGCAGTACTTAACCTTATAAATATTGCTTTTCTCTTTGCTCAATTCTGGTCTTAAGCTTCTGCCGACTGCTAGGTGTTTCTTTCAGCGGAATGTGTGAGAAATATGTTGATGTGAGAAGATTTTGAAGAAAATAACGACAGTAAGAATGGTGGTAACGAAATTTGGGCTCAGGATTAGAGGACTGTGGTGGTGATTCTCTGCGTTTCGAAGGTTGTTGAAAGAGAGTTATGGGAACGTTCAGGCGATGGAAAGAAAAAATGGACCAACAAGTTTTCCTCGGTAATGCGTCTGGATAACTCGGTGTCCCCAAATTCGCAGAATGCAACGGATCTCTGATTTCCGGTGAATCCCCGATCGACAAGTTGGAATATCATCTGATGGACGTTGGAGCCGTTAATACCTAGTAGTGAGACTTGTGGTTAGGCGGTCAAAACATACTGGCGGACTCTTGTGTGCAACCTTCGCCAAATCGGACGCCAGTATGTTTTGACCTCCTAAGTACCTACTTGGTACTTCGTAAGTAGTATATCTTACATATAAACTCCCCTGCATATGTGCATTCTGCCCCAGCAAACCTCTATTTCGGCATTGGGTATATCTTGAAGTCAAGGTTCAGAATTCCCGGGTTCGTACAAAAGAATGGACTGGTTTAGTCTTTTGGCTACCCCCTGAGTACTTACTAGGAGTGAGCCTGGGAGTTGGATATGCTCTAGATGAGAGTATAGGTAGAGCTTCATGTACTAGAAAACCATCTAGAGGGTATTAGGCCATCGATACAGGGGGCATTTACCGGCACACGACGATCCCGTTGCATGGACGGAGTACTCCATTTAACAATAATACTGTGTGATACACAAAGTACCTATGACTATCGCAGCCCAGTTCAGTTGAGTCTCTTTACCTATACCACATAAGTGTCTTTTTATTATCAGTCAACCCTGCAGGTATAGTAAAATGCTTTAACGCCGATTCTACACATCCCACTTACACTTGCATTGGTTAATATTCCTAACTTAGCATGCCCCGGAACCCTTCCCATCGCATACTATGCCCACATCATACGTCCGACCCTTCCCCGAAGGCCGCCCATTGAACCGATGAAGGGCGATCTATGCACGATCTACGCTGGGGTCCCCTAAACTGTCATGCTGCAATGGCGTCTGCACAAGGCTGCGTGAAGCAATAATAAATCCGATGCATATGTCGTGAAACAACGGTAGCACTGCGAAACTGTATTCCGTATGTGGATAGATGTTTGCAAATGCTCATGGATGGTCATTGATGGGTATGTATTGCAATATCGGCAGCGAGCCCAGCAGTGCACAAAATATAATATATCTGTTCCCACATACTTCCATCTAAAAATGGCGTGAGGTAATTCCGCAAGAGTAGAGAAATCGCATAAGCTTCGATCCTGATTTTCTGGCACCCAACCAGACACACTTAACCAAACACACCTCCGCCTCCTCAGTCTGCAGGTGCGTTTTCCCCGCCAGTGCATAAACTGCCCAGGCATGCATAGCAACATCTTAAGCTTAGGCTAACATATCCCCAAGAAGAAGTATCCAGTCATATCATGGCTCCCGCACATCGGGGAATGAACGGCCGTGATGAACCACGCCGGCTCCAGATCCGGTCAGAAAGTCTCTAGATAGGTAGACAAACAAGGCACAGTTCTCTCCTTCTTGTATATGCGTAGATCTTTAGAGAACGCTGTATGGACGCGTATGAGCTAGATAACATGAAGCCAAGCACGTTCGGTGCCGGTTATTTCCAGCAGTAGACAGGCAGACAGGTAGACGGAATGCGTTTGATTGTTGACGCTGGGGGGAGGACGAAACTGCAATTTCACTGTAATTGATTGTTTATGCCGACATGATGCTTCTAATATACTCCAGCCTTGTGAGGATATATTGAGTTAGGTATCAAGAGTTATGTGCTTGTGCCGACTGGTACCTATAGGTACCACAGTTCGGGAAAACTATATTGCTACTCATCAGTGACATCGGATATACTGCCACATGTAGTTGATTTCACTACGATAGAGTTCGGCAAGCGGGTGTGGAGAAGTTGGCGGGTGCGGGGCGGAGGCGTGCATTAGCTCTTTAGCAAGCGTGTTAAGGGGTGTTGAAGCGATTCCATCTACGGCCTGCCGTAACCTTGGCCCATTCAACCTCAGGGATATGCAACGGACGAGTCAAGAAGATCAATCTAGCGACTGCACCCGAGCCCGAATGCCCAGGAGCCAAATGGATTGCCGGATTGTCGTGTCATTCCAATTTCTAATTTGGGGAGCTGTTGAGAAGGCGAGGCTGGACCTGTCAGACTGACAGATTGTAAAAACCACACCGAAATTCTCCTGTCCCGAATCTTCCCCGGGTCCGAGTCTGTCCGAGTCATCAAGTATCTTGAAAACAGTTTTAAAGTCCATCCTCTGCTTATACTTGATGGCAGTTTGGCTGTTGGCAGTTGCCGCAGTCATCCGTAACCGATGTATGTAAAGAAGGACAGGAATTCATTTACTCTAATTGCTATCATGCATTCGACTGGTGAACCATTCAATCCGGCAACCCCAGACACGCAGACTCTGTACCTTCTTTGGCAGGGCCAGACTTCCGATTCTACCAGGGCATTGCAGTTAACGATACAAAGTCAACAGTCTTACCTGCATGGACGTTACCAAGGTACCCCACGTTACCTACCCCACCATCCGCTAACACCTTGATCCGCGTCTGAGCTTAGGTATGGGCACAACTCTGCATTCAACCGAGAATAGCCAGCAACAACTAAGCTCGACCCAGGACGAGGCGTATCAAAGTTTGGTCGTTTTCAGGATAGTTGAGCGCGTGTTTACGCTGACCCACAGACTCCAATAGAGGAGCAATACCACAGATTCCACGCAATCCCTCACCCTCGGTGTAAGGATGGACCTAGAGGTCGGCTCCACAGACCGGCTGTTGAGAGGTAGGTATAATTTGTAGTTTGGAGGATGATATATAAACCCCTCGAGGTGATCCTCTCGAGATGCCCCCACAGCAACGACATTCTCTATTCTTGACCCAGAAAAATCTCAATATCAGCAATCATGACAATTCCCAGCGAGGTTGACATCATCGTGTGCGGAGGTCAGTCGCTGAGCTTCCAGCATCGAGGCACAAAACTGACAGGTTTCAGGTGGTTCTTGTGGATGTGTTATCGCAGGGCGACTTGCCAACTTGGACCCAAAGCTCAATGTGCTCCTTATCGAGGCTGGAGAGAGTGAGTCCCACAGACTTCCCGAGAGTATCAACCACATCTAATCGAATTTAAGGCAACTTGAACAACCCATGGGTTTACCGACCAGGAATCTTCCCCAGAAACATGAAGTTGGATTCTAAGACTGCTTCATTCTACCACTCTAAGCCTTCAGAGCACCTTCTGGGACGCCGCGCAATTGTTCCTTGCGCCAACATGTACAGTGCTCCAATTTATATTTGTGTTTATCCAGACATTGACAGTATGCAGTCTTGGTGGAGGATCCAGTATCAACTTCCTTATGTACACCCGTGCATCTGCATCCGATTATGATGATTTCAGAACCCCTGGTTGGACGACCAAGGAACTCCTACCATTGATGAAGAAGGTACGGAATAGTGCCAAGCGCGGTTGATAACATGATCTTAATGTCCTATGTAGCTTGAGACATACCAGAGGTCCTGCAACAACCCTGATGTTCACGGCTTTGACGGCCCCATCAAGGTGTCTTTTGGCAATTACACCTACCCAATGATGCAAGGTATGTAATTCTTCATTTGAGTGTCCTTCTATCGTGGAGTACTGATTTCAGGACAGATTTCCTCCGCGCCGCTGAGTCGCAAGGAATTCCTATCACCGACGATCTCCAGGATCTCACAACCGGTCATGGAGCTGAGCACTGGCTCAAGTGGATCAAGTTAGCCACTCTTTCGTTTTTTAATGATAGTTCTGGGGCTGACTGAAGCACGTTATAGCCGTGACACTGGTCGCCGATCCGACTCCGCCCACGCATACATTCACAGCACGATGCGAAACCAGGGCAACCTCTTCCTTCAGTGCAATACTAAGATTGACAAGGTCATCTTCGAAGGTAACCGTGCAGTCGGTGTCCGAACGGTTCCAACCAAGCCGTTGTCTCCGTCCCAGACACACGAGCACCGTATCTTCCGTGCCAGGAAGCAGATTGTTGTTTCTTGCGGTACTCTGAGCTCTCCGCTTGTCCTCCAGCGCTCTGGTATCGGCAACCCCGAAAAACTCCGACAGGCAGGTGTTGAGCCTTTCATCGACCTTCCCGGTGTGGGTCTGAACTTCCAGGTATGTCGCGTAATCATATATTATCACTCGGGAAGCATTTCAGTCGATGTTAATATAACAGGTAGGATCATTACCTGACCTTCTCGGTCTACCGTGCAACGCCCGACACCGAAACTTTCGATGACTTTGCTCGTGGCGATCCTGAAGTCCAGAAGAGAGTGTTTGACGAGTGGAACATGACTGGAGGTGGTCCCCTCTCAACCAACGGTATTGAGGCTGGTGTCAAGATCCGACCGACTGAGAAAGAGCTCGATGAGATGGGACCTGTGTTTCGTGAGGGCTGGAACTCATACTTCAAGGTATAATCATCTTGCATCGATAGTGGTAGGATGCTAACAGCATAATAGGACAAGCCAGACAAGCCAGTGATGCACTACTCGGTCATCGCGGGTTTCTTCGGTGACCACATGTTGCTTCCGCCCGGCAAGTTCTTCAGCATGTTCCATTTCTTGGAATACCCATTCTCTCGTGGTTCCACCCACATCGTTTCACCCAACCCATACGATGCGCCCGACTTTGACGCAGGATTCATGAACGACGACAGAGACATGGTTAGTAGGAGCCTTCTAAGGGATTCTTTGCGGCGAGATCAATTGTTAACATTCTGTAGGGCCCCATGATCTGGGGTTACAAGAAGTCGAGAGAGACGGCACGCAGAATGGACTGCTATGCTGGTGAGGTGACTGGATTGCACCCCCATTTCCGCTACGACTCTCCTGCGAGAGCTTGCGACATGGACCTTGAGACCACCAAAGCATACGGTGGACCGAACCATCTCACGGCCGGTCTTGCCCACGGTTCGTGGTCTAAGCAGCTGGAAAAGCCAAGAGCACCTGCCGCCAATTACGTCACTAGCAACCAAGTCGCCGTCCGTGAGGACCTTGTGTACGACAAGGAGGATGACCTTGCCATCGACGATTGGGTCCGCCGTCACGTTGAGACTACCTGGCATTGCTTGGGAACTTGCTCCGTGAGTATCCTTCCAATGAACAGCTATAGCCCCTTCAGACGTTGACATTGCAATTCTAGATGGCTCCTCGCGAGGGTAATGATATCGTCAAGCACGGTGTCCTCGACCCCCGCCTGAATGTCCACGGAACCAAGGGCCTTAAAGTTGCTGATCTTTCCATCTGCCCAGACAACGTTGGATGTTCGTTACTCCCCTTCTTTGTGCTGTCTTCGATATTTTGACTAACACGGATGCTGCTAGGTAACACATACTCGACCGCTCTTCTCATTGGTGAGAAGTGTGCCACTTTGGTTGCTGAAGATCTTGGGTACTCCGGAGACGCACTCAAGATGACAGTTCCTGTTCGACACTTGGGAACATACGAGAAGACTGGACTCGCCCGTCTCTAAATAATTGTCGGTGCTTCAATGATAAAGTCTGATCTGACTGGGGATTTCTTTTGTTGATGTTTTTCGGCTTGGTGTTATGTTGTTGGTTTGACTTCAGGGTTGGGTTTTTTTGCAACGGCATGACGATAACGATTCTTGAGTATTCGGCTTACATGTATATATGTATCTTTTTCACGAACAGTTAGCAAATATGATTATGTTCAGGCACAGCGAGGTTCAAAGAAAGCATAGTGAATCCCATCAAAAACCTAGATTATTTGGCGACTGCTTTACTGGCTTCAGAGTAGAGGTAGTAGTTGTGGTCCATGCTCAAACTAATGCGGATACCCGCCGAGCAGAAACGCACGACAGATCTTGAAGGATCCGTGACGCTCGGTACGAGTCAAACAAAGAACGGAAGAGAGAAGAGGATTCTTCAGAATCATACTAGAGTGTGATTCATAATTCCACATGGTAAGCCCTCAGGATAAACTTTGTGTAAGAGGCAGCATTGCTGCCGCGGGAATACAACAATCCCATACCTCATGCTTGTCGTCCCGTAAACTGCACTTTCCCGACGGGTCGTGAAAATTAGGATGTAAAAGTACTCATGTCGGTATCCTATGTTTGAACCTCCGGTTGGCGTTATGACGCTTTGTTGCATGATCGTGAAGATGGGGCGTCGGCCTCCGTGGAACTCCTTAAGGATTTCTTTATTTCATTCTACAGCCTTGAATCAGAAACTCGGGAGAGCACCAGGCGTAGTAAAGTTATTTTGACGAAGTTTTGATTGTGTCCGTTTTGGGTTCGGGTGGGTACAGTTTGCTGGACCGTGTCGAATTGTATTTCTGTTCGCCGGGTTTGAAGATCTAGACTTGGACTTCACCAACCAACAACAAAGGAGGAAAGACCGTATAGTAAGCTCGTGACGGCTTGCTGCGCGAGTATAATTGGCAACAAGGGGAGTAGCATTGAGCTGTTCAATAACTCGTACAGAGGCGAATAGCTCCCTCCTGGACGCTGTATTGTGTGTACTGCTTCCCGATCGATGTCTTTGCAAGCCGATCCTTCGGGAAGTCGCAGCTTTCAAAGTGACGTTCGAGCATCTCAATAGCTATCTGCCTGCTATGAGGCAGAACGATTGGAATTTGCACAGGCTTGTTCTTAGACACGAGTTGCTATTAGACATGATGTCAAAGACTCTGGGATGTATTGGTGATGAAGACTTGAGATTAGGAATTAGAATCTTTCCAATAGGGCGTCGACGTGGTACTCTCTTTGCAGACTTCTCTCACAACCCTAAACAATTGTCTACTACCTCGTACCTGGAATTGCGTTTTTTTGTTAAGAGAAAACCTGGCTGGCTTGACAAAGGTTGAGCTCAGGAGTCCATTTCCTCTTTCCGATCTAAGAGGTCAGTGCATGCAATACCACCATATGTCCCGTTATCGGATGCTCTATCTAACCATCCAACTATCCAGTTCGTATCCCAACCTCTTTGTTGCACAACTCCGATCACAATTCTCTGCAGATGATGAGTAGGCACAAAAGTGTAGAATTGTCAGGAGCTTGTGTGACAGTGGCGTTTATTGCGTGTATATATCTGCCCTCTCTACACCACATTCTGTTCCAGGAGAGCTAGAGAGAGCTGTTGATCCACCGGACTTCCATTTCGTGGCTGGCATTGAGTGCGTAGCAAAAACCCCCAACATGTCCTCGCCCGACACTGACAGGTACGATAGCTTACAGTTTGATTGATCCCAACTCGAAACTCGCCTCGACGACGTTCGTCCACGAGCAACATCCACCATTACCCAGCGCAGAAATGGAACCCACAACCCCACCCACCATGCTCACATCTCCGGCCTCCCAAACCCCCTCTCCAACGCAAGCTGCAATCAGAGACTTCTACCGCCAGCGTTTCCCTGTCCTCCCCCCCTCTCCACTCCACATTCTCAACCCACTTGAACCCCAATATCTCGGCCACATCCCGTGTTCCTACACAACCCGCAAATTGCAGGACTTGGGCGATGGATACCTAAAAGACAAGCAAACCGTGGATGCCTATATCCGGGCCATCCCCATGAAGCGGCCGCAACTCGGACTGGTACGTGTGCGGGTTTTGCCGAAGCAGAAGGGCCGGAAGGTGGTGGTTATGCAGAAGAGGTTTCCGCTGCAGTGTTCGGAAATCAGATTTTCGCCCACTGTTAAACCTCTGCAATCACCAATACCAATTCGTAACCTCACCCCCCCCGTAATCTATGCGTATTCGAATGCTGATGCGAATAGATATTGAATACGCCCTGTACCGTGTCCCGTTGCTGGCAGCGATCCTGTTGAGCGGACATGTAAGGAAAGGGGACACGGTCGAGGTCCCTGTGCCGCATCCGGGAGTGTGGAAGGCAGTGATGGAGTGGGTTTATACCGGGCGAGGATGCGTGGTGGATAATAGGATGTTGGCGGATAACCTGCAGTATTTAGGGGCAAGATTATGATGGGTCGTGGCGCGTCGTAGTTGAGGAGTTGTGGTGTTAGCAAGCGGGTATTGCGGTATGAAAAAAAAGTAATTCGAAAATGTGTTAATACTCTGCTCGGTTCTCGGATTTTCTCGTCGCTCACAAGCTCGCTCCTCAAACGGAGGCTTAAAAAGCGACTGGTACGATGTTGTGGACGCTGGGAGAAGAGACACAAATTTCCAAGGCATGTTATTTTGCCCGTTGACGTTTGTTGTGCAAAGCATGGATCCTATGAATGAGTTGCCATTTAACAAGTGATATTCAGTTGAACACAACTCGGGATGTCACTTGGTACCCAACACCTGCAATTTCAAAGTCAAATTAACTCCCGTCTCTACCACGTACAGGAAGAAAAAAGAACCGGGTAAACTGCATCCCTTCAAACATAACTCTACAAAAACTCAATATACCTCTATCTAACCACCTCACACCACCAACACGCCTATTTCGCCGCAACAACCGGCCTGCGAATGAATGGATGCTTCAACGCCTCGTCTGGTGTACATCTTTTCTCTGGGTTGAGATTCAAACACCTCTCCAATAGATCCACAAACAGATTTAGCTCTTTCAATTCCGTCTCACTGCCAGTCGCCGCCGAGAGAAGTCTACTCTTTAGTTCTCGCGTAGGCTTTGTGAAGTTAAGGGTTCTGACGACATCCTATTTATAACCGTCAGCACAGAGAACGAGATGGACGTAGATAGTGATATACCTTGCCGGTGATCTTGTCCTTTTCCACACTTCTGAAATTCCCCATCTCATCGAAATGGAATCCTGTAAACTGCCCTTTCTTCAGCAGTTTATTGCTAAACCTTCCCCGACACTCCATGATACTCCGCAGCATCTGATTGTTAGTCCTGCCGGTGAACAAAATCTTGCCTGTGTATAGTTCATAGAGGGTGCATCCAATCGACCACATATCTATCGCAAAATCGTATTGCATCCCTAGAATAATCTCTGGTGCTCTGTAAAAACGTGAGACCAGATATTGGGTGATATCATTCTCGGAGGCATCTGAGGCGGAACCCAAATCGCAAATCTTAAGGACGTTTTGACCCTCGTTTACCTACATATTTCAGTTAACAATAGTTATTGAGTTAAAACTAAGATTGGAGGGATCATTACCAAAACATTGTCGGGTTTGATATCAGCATGCAGAATGTTGCACTTTCGTAAGAGTAACAGGCCAAGGAACATCTGGTGTGCGTAGGCACGAACGGCACTGAGACTGATACCTACATCGCGAATGCCGGATTTCTTCAGTACGTCTCGGAGATTGATGCTAGAAACAAGAGGTCAGCAAGAGAGTTCATTAGGCAGGAGAAGGAGCTACGGACTTGAGATTTTCAAAAACAATGCAAAGATGGCCTTTGTGCTCGAAGTAGCGCTCTAGCCTCACAATATGCTTCTTATCCTCGGGATCCGCAGCGGCAATCTTTTTAAGAATATCTATCTCCTTCATCCCCGCTTTCCGCCTGTTGTCCAGTTAGATCATTCATGCGGATACCAGGAAATGAAACATACATAGTCTCGTTATTCCGAATAATTTTGATTGCCGAGTCCTTGCCTGTTGTAATATCCCTTGCCCGCACTACACCGGAAAACATGCCCTTACCCAGACTCATCTGCACCTTATACCGGTTGTCAAGCAATTCCCCTGGTATCATCTTGTAATACCCGTCTTGGTCATCCCAGTCGTCCAACAAACTAGCATCAAGTTGCTTGGCTTCAATTATAGGGACTGCTTTGGTGATTTCCGTCTTCTTGCTTGTGGGAGGCGGAGGTGCAAACATATCGTCATCTTCGCCTTCGGCAAACATGTCAAAATCATCATTATCATTATCTTTAGATTGCCCATTTGTGTCGGATTCTGGGTGCGGCACGTCGGCTTCCCTCATCAGGACATCACGGTCAGTGGATTTCATCTCATTGTAGGCGCCAGATGAAACTTCGTTCTTGTGAAGTCTTAGCTCGCTTCGTTTCTGATCGTCCTGCATATCTACTGTTGGGTCATAGTCTGCGGCCGATGGTTCATCATCCACTTCTTGATCAGGTGCGGCACCTTCTTTGGCGATGGCGAAAACTTCAGCAGACGACGAGTCGCGAGGTGATAGTGGGGTACCTATAAGTCCACGTTAACTAGGTACATAAACTTGTCTGTCAAAATCGACATACTCGGTGAATCGACGTCCGTGCTGTCTGCGGGGGAACCTGCTGGAGTTTCTTTGACTCCAAGTGCGGTAGCAAGTAATGGGGTGCCTGGGCCCCGATATTTGGCTTTAATGGCTTCTCTCTTCTTTCTGCGTTCTTCGATAAGCTTAGCTTCGTCAACCGGTTCTCCAATTTCCACCACAGGCTCATTGGATTTTTTGGCATCCCTTTCAACATTTAAAGAAGCTCTACTGGTTCATGTGAGTTGGACTCCACACTGAAGTATCGGCGTAGGGTATATATACCTTCCGTCACCATATTGACGCGGCGCAGACGATCCATCTCGGTCTGCATGACGATTCGAGTCTTTACTGCGTGCTTCAGTGTCTCGTCTTGTGCGATCAAAAGGAGCTGGGTGTTCTCCCCGTTCACCAGCTGGTCGGTCCGGTGATCTTCTGCGTCCATTCTCATATCTGCCATACCGTCCGTCCCTATTATCATAGTAACCATTCGGCCCGTCACGCCTTCGATCATCATAATACCCACGACCTCCCCCTCCCCCACCACCTCCTCTGCGTCCACGATCAGGCCGAGGCCCTCTGAGCGGCGGTGAGCGGCTTCTAGTGCGCGAGCGCTTGGTTTCTCGGTGAAAGCGGTCATCGGGTGGATCGTGGTAGGATATCTCGGGAGCCTCAGAGCGGTCGATATCGGCATAGCTCACCCGTGGGCGTCGAATCACCATATCCCTCTCGTTGGCCTCGTAGTGGACCCTGTGGCTCCTGGCATCATCATCCCGACTTCGCCTTCGCTTTTCCCCGCGTGGTGGATAGTCGCCGTTTCTTCGACGGTCGCGGTCCGAATACCGATCATTATTGCGCGAAGATGTGCTGCGAGCAGGAGATATCGAAGTTCTAGGGTTTCTACTGGAATGACGGTCAACGCTAGGGCCAGACACGGAAGGCAGCGATGGAGGTGCCTTCTCTACATCTGATTCGAAGATTTCCCCCTCCTCGTCAAATGAGCTGTTGGGAGATCCCATTCTTACTTCTCCTGGAAAGAAAGCTCGACTGATGCTTTCGGTTACGAAGCACGTATTAGCCTTTTCGTTCGACTTTGAAGGGTTGACAAGTCGTGTCAAGAGTCCAACCCCAGTGAATATACGCAAGACTGGTGCGATGGATTCTGTCAAGACAGCGGGCACTATCGACAGGAGCGAATATTTGCGTCGGGAAGAGGAGAAGGCGGCGAGAGCGTTGTGTATAAGTTCAAATAGAGTAGAGTTGAGGGGGTACGGTAGTTGAGCTGACGATGATGTCGGTAGTATAACTAATGTCTAGGCGATGGCGGATGCTGGGGGAAACTTTGGTTCTGGAGGGAAAGCGTGATCAAAATTACCTCTCCAGCGCAAACCTCAGTATAAGCACTGGTGGGGCGGTGGCTAAGTGTCAGGAGGGCAAAGCGTGATCAGAATTACTCTTTCAACACACGCCTCAGCAGCACAGCGCAGGTGTGCGGCTCTGCCGCCCAGAAAAGTTACTGCAATATACCTCCCCACTGCTCCCCACTGCTCCCATCTCCTTCATCATCAATCATCAATCATGGCAGGAATCTTTTCAGCACCCAGAAACAGCGGCACTTTGTGTAAGTTTTATCCTCAAACATGCACATGGTATTTGTTCCCTTTTGTTGCTAATTCGTTTACTACAGTTCTCGGCGGAGAGAAAATCAGTGGATCGGACATTCGAGACCAGAATGGTACGTCTATTCATATATCATGCCCTTAGGAACCTCTCATTTACTTTTCGAACGCAATGCAGTTTTGGCAACGCAAGCTATCGCAAACATTGTTAAGAGCTCCTTCGGACCGTCGGGCTTGGACAAGATGATGGTGGACGATATTGGTGATGTTACTGTAACGAACGACGGAGCAACAATATTGAGTCTTTTGGACGTCGAACACCCCGCCGGAAAGATCCTAGTAACTCTGGCACAACAGCAAGATAAAGAAGTACTATTTACTCTTGTAGACTTCGTGTTGAAATGGCATTAACGCTTCACCTTGTAGGTTGGAGATGGAACCACAACAGTCGTTATACTGGCTTCCGAACTCATCAAGCGTGCCAACGACCTCATCCGCAACCGAATCCATACTACTACCATAATAACCGGATACCGAATTGCTCTAAGAGAAGCCCTTAGATTCATGAACGATGTTATGTCCATCTCGGTCGACTCCCTCGGTCGGGAGACCTTGATCAACATTGCCAAAACCTCCATGTCCTCCAAGATCATCGGCTCTGATTCCGATTTCTTTGCCAACATGTGCGTCGATGCTATGCTTGCAGTTAAATCTGCCAACAATCGAGGCGATGTCAAATACCCAGTCAAGGCAGTTAATATCTTGAAGGCTCACGGAAAGAGTGCTTTGGAATCTATGTTGGTGAAGGGTTATGCGCTGAACTGCACTGTCGCTTCGCAGGCCATGCCCACAAGGATCCAGAACGCAAAGATCGCAGTCTTGGATATCAACTTTCAGAAGCAACGGATGACGCTCGGTGTCCACATCACCATCGATGACCCAGCACAACTCGAGAAGATCCGGGAGAGAGAGGCAACCATGGTTTTGGATCGCATAAAACTCATTCTTGATGCCGGTGCAAATGTTGTCCTTACCACCAAGGGCATCGACGACCTGTGTTTGAAGTCCTTTGTTGAGCGCGGCTGCATGGCTGTCCGGCGTTGTAAGAAGGAAGACCTCCGGAGAATCGCAAAGGCGACTGGTGCAACTCTTGTCGGCTCGCTGTCCAACCTGGAGGGTGATGAAGTGTTCGACGCATCAAATTTGGGCTTTGCAGAAGAAGTTGTTCAAGAAAGGATATCTGATGACGAGTGTATCCTCGTCAAGGGAACCAAGACATACTCCTCCGCTTCCATTATCCTCCGTGGACCCAATGACTACCAGCTCGACGAGATGGAGCGTTCCGTTCACGATTCTTTGTGTGCTATTAAACGGACGCTTGAAAGCGGCAAAGTTGTTCCTGGAGGAGGTGCGGTGGAGACTGCGTTGTCTATCTACCTCGAGAACTTTGCTACCACCCTTGTATATTCCACTCTCAACAGCTACCAATAACCCTTACTGATTATCTGCAGGGCTCCCGAGAGCAACTTGCTATTGCCGAATTCGCTTCGGCCCTCCTCATCATCCCCAAAACCCTAGCGATTAATGCGGCCAAGGATTCTTCAGACTTGGTCGCCAAACTTCGATCCTACCACGCCGCCAGTCAAAACGCAGCAGAGCAGGATGCTAAAAAGAGGGGATACAAGAACTATGGATTGGACCTGCTCAAAGGCAAGGTTGTGGACGAGGTTAAGGCCGGTGTGTTGGAACCGTCCATGAGTAAAGTCAAAAGTTTGAAGAGCGCGGTGGAAGCATGCATTTCTATCATGAGAATCGACACAATGATCAAACTAGATCGTGAGTAGTCTATTTATACCTTTCTGCAATGTTCATATGGCTAACATAATCATTTTCAGCCGAACAACAACGAGAGGATCCGCATGATGATATGTAAGGATGCGAACATGATAACGATGAATGACAAATATTATAATTAGACCTAGGCGGGATAAAACAATATTACGATAGCCATTCGTCCTCAATCAATTCATGTTCTGATACCTTCATGCCGAATATTTGATAGTTGAATCCTACGTGAATGGATGAAATAATTTTGTAATTGAAGAGTGTGCCCAAAATATCACTCGAAGGAGGCTTACGTTTTACAAGCACGCTAATTTCGTGTTCCCCTTTTCACTTAACGCGGAAAACAACTACGCGTTATCCATCCACCTCCACCCCACTTACTCTTCATTGCACTACAGTCCCACGGCTTCCCCATTTACGATTGACGATCCCCCTCCTCACCGAGTGACATATTCTTGGGATTGCGTTTTCGTCTGTTTCTATATCTCCGTGACCCGTCCATTGTGTGGCCTTCACGAAATCACCCACCAACAGCGCGGCAAACCTCGAGTCAAGACTATCCATATCATCCTACAATAACATGGAGCGCTCACGCATTGGTGATGTGATCCAGAGTGATCGCATCCGTATGTTTCAAGAATTCCTCGATCCGCACGATGACGCGCAAAAAAGTTATGCGGACGACATCAAGCGCATGCTTGCACGAGGCGAGCGCCGACTGCAGGTTTCTCTTGACGAAATTCGATCCCACAACCGCGAGCTCTCTGATGGATTGCTAAACGAGCCTTTTGAGTATCTCCAGGCGCTCGACAAGGCGCTCAAAGATGTTGTTCGCACTATGCCCAACGACGGTCGCTTTCCAGCTGTCACTGATGACTCCATGTACTATTGTGCGCTCGTGGGGAGCTTTGGAGAGTATGCAGTTAACCCCAGGACGCTGAGCAGTAAGCACTTGAATCATATGATCTCGATGGAGGGTATTGTTACCAGAGTCAGTTTGGTCAGGCCAAAGGTGGTCAAGAGTGTGCATTGGAATGAGAAGAGGAGGCTTTTTCATTCGAGGGAGTACAGAGATCAAACCATGTCCGCAAACGCGCCGGCTACGAGCAGTGTATGTTTGGTTCCTCCCATCAAGGGTGGCAATTTGGTGCTAATTGAGTGTAGGTTTATCCGCAAGAGGATGAGCAAGGGAACCCGCTGATCACAGAGTACGGCCACTGTATTTACCGCGATCATCAAACCATCTCCATCCAGGAAATGCCGGAGCGTGCACCGGCCGGTCAACTGCCGCGTAGCGTTGATGTGATCATGGACGATGATCTGGTGGATAAATGTAAGCCTGGAGACCGAATCCAGCTGGTTGGCTTGTATCGCTCTCTGGGAAACCGCAACGCTGGTCAGGGATCGTCTACTTTTCGCACTCTGCTGCTTGCAAACAACATTATCCTCCTCTCTTCTAAGGCAGGTGGAGGAATTGCTCAGGCCACTATTACCGACACTGATATCAGAAACATCAACAAGCAAGCCAAGGATAAGAATATCTTCAACAAGCTTTCCATGTCTTTGGCGCCTAGTATTTATGGCCACGAGCACATCAAGAAAGCAATCCTTCTGATGTTGTTGGGAGGTATGGAGAAGAACCTGGACAACGGAACACACCTTCGAGGAGATATCAACATCCTTATGGTTGGTGACCCATCCACCGCAAAATCCCAACTCCTCAGATTCGTCCTCAACACAGCGCCCCTGGCAATTGCCACTACAGGTCGCGGTTCCTCAGGCGTAGGTCTGACCGCGGCCGTCACATCCGATAAAGAAACTGGTGAACGCCGTCTCGAGGCCGGAGCTATGGTCCTTGGTGACCGTGGTGTAGTCTGTATTGATGAGTTCGACAAGATGAGCGATGTCGACCGTGTTGCTATCCACGAAGTCATGGAGCAGCAAACTGTCACCATTGCAAAGGCTGGTATTCACACATCCCTCAATGCTCGATGCTCTGTCATTGCCGCCGCCAACCCTATCTATGGCCAATACGATCCTCACAAAGATCCTCACCGAAACATCGCACTTCCAGACTCATTGCTATCCCGTTTCGATCTGCTCTTTGTTGTCACCGATGACATTGAAGATGTCCGCGATCGCCAAGTTTCGGAGCATGTTCTCCGTATGCACCGATACCGCCAACCGGGCACCGAGGAAGGTGCCCCCGTCAGGGAAGGAGCGGCACAGCAGATGCTTGGAGTCGGTCTTGAAGACGACAGTGCTACCTTAGGACGTCCAACGCAGGTGTTTGAAAAGTACGACCAAATGCTACATGCCGGTGTCAACGTGACGCAAGGCCGTGGGAAGAAAAAGGAGCCAGAAATCTTCACCATATCCTTTGTGAAGAAATACATCCAGTACGCCAAAACGCGGATAAAGCCCGTGCTCACCAAGGGCGCAGCAGATCACATTGTTGCCACATACTCAGCGCTACGTAATGACGAGCTGGAGGGGAGCCAACGCCGCACCTCACCCATGACCGCACGTACCCTCGAGACCCTAATCCGTCTGGCTACTGCACACGCAAAAGCTCGCCTTTCGAACCGTGTGGAAACAAAAGACGCCGAGATCGCGGAGGATATCATGCGCTTTGCGTTGTTCAAGGAGGTCATGCAGCCCGAGCGACGGAAGCGACGAAGGGTGGGCGATGATGATGTGGATATGAACAGCAGCTCCGATGACTCTGACGCCGAACCCGAGGACGATGCGGAGGAAGTACTTGCTCCAAACGGAGAAGCGATCCCAGAAGTCGAGATGGAGGAGGCAGACGGCGATAACGATGATGATCTATACTCCGCTCCCGCCCCCCGATCTACCCGCCGCTCCGCAAGAGGTACTACTCAGGCATCTGAGAGCCAGGGGTCTGTATCATTTGCTTCCAGCAGACCGGCGGAGAGCGTTGTCGGAAGCTCTAGCTCGCAGCAAACGGCGCCGGCAGGTATCACACCCGCGCGGTTGAACGTGTTCCAGAGAGCGTTGGCAGGGCTCTTGGAGGCTCCCGTGTTTAATGACGATTATGCGGATGTGGACCCGCTTTTGGCGGAGATTAATAAGAGTGTTGGTGCGACGTCGGCGTTTGGCAAGGAGGAAGCCCTCAAGGCGCTAGAAGAGATGACGGAGAAGAATCAAATCATGTTAAGCGGTAACCAGGTTTATAAGGTCTAGACATGAGAGTGGGAGGGAAAAGATACCTTGGTGTACGTATTTATGTTCAACGGGGCAATGAGAATTATATGTGCAATCATAATGTATCACTCACGTCTATGGTGAATCATGGCAGTGCACCAATTTCATACGGTAAACCTATGGCTAAGTACTATGAGTTTGGTAGACGACTTGTCTCGGTTCCTGCTGTTCCCATATCTGTCATCTGTAACGTATTTTTGTATATATAGCACGTATACCACTCGGTGAATACATGCAATTGGACAAATGAAGCTGTCTAGTCTCCAACTAAGAAGCTCAACTAGACCATCTACTTAAGTAAGTAGTCACAAATGAAAACTCTGTTTTACTCGTTTGCCGCTGAGTGTGTCTGACCGAGTGACATCTCATGTTTGCCCTTCACCATACCATCTCACTCCCCCCTCTTTCTTGCCTATTTTTCGAAAAAAAAGAAATGCCCCGTTGAGGATTCGAACCACATCTCCGCTGAACCCAATCCACCCAACGATTTACCTAAAGTCGGTAATTTTGGGGCTTCATGGGACCAGACGACGCTTTACCAATTAAGCTACCGAGGCCGGTCGATATCTTGATGTATTCTGAAGGCCTCTTGAGTCGCCAACGTGGCTGGGGATGAGTGAAGAGCTGTGATCGTGCCCCCGGAGTGTACTTACGGTGATTGAGGCGCAGTGCAGGTTCTGTGAATCAATACGATCTTCCAGATCACAATACACTATCACCGCCACCACCGTCATCACCATCATTACCGTCACCACCACCACCACCACCACCACCGGGAAACTTTGGTACTATAGGAGTATGTGTAGACGTCAATAGCAACATCTATTTTGAAGCAATATGGTAATCTAGCAGACCTTCGACAATAGAAACAACCTATCATGTCTCCTACAAAACCAATAAATTCGACCAGATTGCACGGCACACATAATAGGACTTGCAAACATACAGCGAATACGATATCAATTCACACTTATGGCCTCACCGACCACTACCTCACACATCATCCCTTCCTTCATCCCGTGCGCCGCAGCAATGGGATAACCCATTCTTGGTCACTACAAAACACGCATCACGGACTGCTCGGCCGCAACGACAGCTCGTTTGGTGTATCTGAGATGACCACCGAACCATTGTTCTGGCATCTTGCCAGAACCCCCCGCTGATCGGTGGATGTTATGTTAGTCCATTCAAAATCTTCATAATATGACCCTGTGCTGATCTTCAACTCTCCATAGTCTCCACACCCATTGTTCTCTCTTTCTTCCCGGATTAGGCCCTGTCGATTGGCTGTAGCCATGAGACGAAATATCCCGGGCTCTACTCATGCCAAACACTACACATTTAAACCCGCAAACCCTACACCGGGACACATACAGTACACCCCCATCCTAAAGAACATTACGCATTTCAAATATACAAACTGGCAGCACCAGGTTCTTATAATATACCCACCCACCACCCATATTTACTAACTGAATATCGGTGAAGATTACCGAACCACAACACTAGACTTCTTACCCGCAAAGACAATGACTATTTGCATTACAAAATGTACTTTACGGCGTACATATCCTCGCAAATTTAAGTATCTCCCTGGTTGCAGAGCGAGCCCGAGCGAGCGTTCAAGGATTAAAGTAGGAGTTTCTGTTCTTTGTTTTGTTTATTTTTTGAGTGCGGCAAGGCTTTTTTAGTGTTTGCAACACTCAAATCCTATTGTCAAAGTCATGCTCCATCAATCTCTGGGGTCTACAAGTCTTGGTATATACACTGAAAACATCGAAGGACCCTGATTCAACCGGTACCCCAGAATCTCATCGGACGGACGGGGCATCACGAGGAAGAAATAGATACTGTTGTAAAAAAGGGACCGTTTATGTGTGATAACGTAAGAAGTCAGTCCCCTCACTCGGGCCACCTTGATCCTTCCTACGAATTCTCCGCTCTTGACAGTGTCTACCAAATACCATTAGCAACCTCTCCAACCTCACTGTTGAATACCGACCAGTGTACTTCGAAATAACTCTCTCAGCGGTATTAAACTACCGAATTCCTCTTTCGGGGTTGATCCGACACCCGGTGTTGTGACGTTTTTCAATCTTTAGAGTGCTTCGCCAGATTGACACCATAGATAATTAAACGGCCGGAAGCCATCTTTGAAAAAAATTAAAAAAAATCATTGGTTGACCGTCTGTATACATAATTGAGACGTGCATGTTGACTCCGCGGGCCCCGTTTCACAACAGTAGTGATCCATCATTGTGTGATATTGGTATTTCATAGCACTTCCAAAGAGAATTCTCCCTTCAATTGGAACGAGCCTCTCCACCACCGTCACTCAATGTGTCATTTCCCAAGAACAGATGAGATAGATGTAGATGTGATGTGACATAAAAGTACAGTACAGTACAGTAACATACGTCTAGCAAAAAAAAACCCCAAGGATATTTCCACTTCCCCGCAACGCAAATCTACTATATATTCTACCGCTATGGTGTATCCCAAAAACCAAAACCCTTAAGTATAAACCCGCAATCCCAAACAAAACTAAAAAACATGAATCTAAACCATCTACAACTTCGCCTTAACCTCCACCTCCGTCTCCATCAACTCCCTAACCTCATTCGCCGCCTCCGTTAAATAAAACAACATCTTATCCGCTCCAAGCTTCTTACTAACAATATTAAACTGCAACGTATTCTCATTCACCATATACGCGATTCCAAAACCCTGATCAATAACCTGACTCCATCCATACCCATTAAAAAACTCCGAATTCAGCTGACTAGTACTCAAAAACCAACTACTCGAGTAGCCATAAGTCGGGTCTTTAAAAACCTCTGGTACTTCCTGTCCAGGTTCGAGGAGTTGCTTAAGACCAAAGAGGTGCCGGTCGACACCCCGACCTTCGCCAGCCGCGGTAATGTATTCTACGTGTGAAGTGATGGCTTTGCGGAGGAGGGAGATGCAGGTCTTTGGGGGGAATGTGGGGTCGGACATGGATTTGCACCATTCGACGCTAGCGGAGGAGACGGAGCGACAGGTTTCTGTACGGCCGAGTTGGAAGGCGCGGGTTGCGGCGGATTCGTAGGTGGGGCGGTTTTTGCCGTACCTATATGGGGATAGTTAGCGGGTGATGGGAGGGGGGGAAGGGGGGGGAGGGACATTTTGTAGTATGCTAGTTGGATAAGCATCTGTACGTATGCGTCTGGGGAGCATTTGAACTTCTTGATCAGGTTCTTTCCGTATCCAAGGTACTGGAGTACTCTGAGATCGTGCTGGCCAATTACTTCTCGGAAGTGTGTCTGTGCTTGATCGATTTTCTCTTGGACTTCTTTGTTGATTGTGAACTTGATTGGTACAGGTTCTGGGAGGTTGCTTCGGATTGTTTCGGTGTCGAAGGTGAGTTTGTTGTTGACGATCATGTTGCAGATGTAGTCGTTCAATCGCAGGGTTGGGGTACCGTCCATCATCGAGTGCTCGCCGATGAAGCCGGCGGTTGCGTTCTCGTTTACGATGAATTGAAGTGGCTTGTCGAAGAAGCGGTTTTGGCCGTCGCCGTGCCAGAATTGGTGTGCTCGCTCTTCTAGAGTTACTGGTGCGGTGTCGTCGAGGCAGACAACGAACGATGCGGACTCGATGGCTTCTAGTGCCTTTGCGTTGTCGGGCGATGCCTGGAGTAGGAGGCTACGGGCCTACAAATCGCGTTAATTACAAGTCCATACAATCCCGGGTGGGGGTGGGAGGTGGACAAACATCCGTCCAAGTATTGCGGTTCTCGGTGGTCAACGCACCCACCGCCGGCACCTTCTCGGAGTTTGCCAATTCATAGACACGGTTAAACTGGTGCTCCAGCTCACCCGTAGTCAATTGCCTTCCATCGACCTCATGCAGCACCTTAAAGAACTGATTCTTCCGCACCACCACAATATGCTTATTCTGCTCATAATCGTACTTCTTGGGGTAATCCGCCGGCTTCTCGGGAATACGGCACACATTAAACATGTATTTGTACGAGTCCATACAGATCGGCGCTTTCCGCATAGTCTCAGGCTCCAAGTTCCCCGTGACCACCTGTGTCCGGAACTCCAGCGCCGCCGTAGTGATAGCCGCCGCGCGCTTCGCCGGGTTCTTATACCTCTTATCATCCTTGTAGGAGTAAAAATACGAGACGTAAGGCACCACGGGATCGCGATACCCAAGGTATGCCGCGAAATTCCACCAGTCTATCATCCAGTTCTTGACATTTGGATCTTCGCGGCGCGCAACTAGTTTCTTTTGAAGCGCCTGGCCGATACCGCCGGGTTTGATGAAGTCTTGGACAACGGCTTTTGTGTTCTCGAATTCTTTCGGCGTGATTATGGGTTCGACGGATTTGAGGTAGCGCTCGGCGGTTTCTTCCAGTGTTGGAACTGGGAGTTTGGGCAGTGAATCCTGGAAACGTAGCATTCTGCCTTTACTCAGGTCCTCCTTGTAGCCTGTGTCCAGAAAAAGTTTTGTCAGCGCTATCACATGCGAGGGAAGTATTGGTGGGGGGAACGCGTACCAGCGACGGCTGCTGAGTTCGATCGCACAGCAGAAGGCATAATTCTGAACTTCTCAGTGTCAACAAGAAACAGCGCTCTCTCCAAATTTCAATGTGAATAGAAGAGAGAGCTTTACCTGTGAGGAAGTAATTACAGGACGCCGGAATGCGGCCGAGGTAACGGAGGACCTAGCTGTGCCTCGGCAAAACACGTTCGATAACATCCGTTCCGTGAGAGCTGGGAGAGTGAAGAGGGAGCAGGGTGAGGGACAGTGGGTGTGGTGGAGGACTATTGCAGTGTTGCCGGCGAATACAGGAGAGTGGAGCTGAATGCTGGTGGAAGGAATTCGCGTTTCCTTATGGTCGGCTGAGCGGAATAATTTCGGATCGAGGGAGAGTTCGCCGTGGTTGGTTGGCGAAACAAGGTTTTTTTCACATGCGTGCCGAGACACACCTTAAATCTGGGGATGCGGGGAGCCCTGTCTTCAAAGTCGAGTAGGAGAACACGGTTGTGGACATGGGAGAATCACCAACCATCACCATCATGAGAAGTAGAGTGAGTAATCAGACTGCTTAGGAACCGAGGTAAGCTGGGCTTTATCACATCTGGATCATGATTCTCATGAGTTCAGGCACTGCGTTCCCCAGTACCATGGGGAGTATGAATTTCTTGGCTATTCACTAAGGCCGCTTGCATCCCCGCGCTGTAGGGATCAGCAGTCCTAACTGAGAAGTATGGACCCACTCCCATTGGTATATTAGTTGGCCCAGCCATCGACTCATTAGTATACGCAACTACTCGGTGCTAAGGTAGTTTACGATAGAGCTGAAGTGTGAGCGGAGGGTCAATTATCCAATAAGCAAACAAACCTATCGAGTCAAGGAAGGAGTAAGTAAACAGGCTCACACAACATAAGTGTAAAGTCATAACCCATGATTGATTGACTTATTCATTACTCCAACACAACAACTCAAGTTTATTCTTTTTTTTTCCCCACAAAGCCTCCATCAAGCCTTCTTTCCCAACCCCAAATCCTCAAAGAACGCATCGCTATTCGGCTCTCTGCCAAGGAAATCCTTAAGACTCTCCATCTCATCACGACTGCCACCTTTCTCCAAAACCGCATGTCTATACCGCCTTCCAGTAGCCCCGTCCATGGGAGACTTCTTAAACGCCGTGTAGAACATATCGGTACTGAAGACCTGCGACCAGAGGTATCCGTAGTAACCTGCACACGTAAATGTTAGCTACATCAACCGGGTGGAGAGGTGTTGCATACCAGCGTCATAGCCACCCATCAAATGTCCAAACGTCGCCTCGCCGTGGCCATAGTCGTCTCCCAGGCCCTCGGGGGGATCAAGAAGTGTAATCTCAGTCCTCAGTTTGTTGTATTCAATGGTGGGATCAACGGTTTCTGCATCCTCAGGTTTGGCCAAGTTGTGCACCTTCATGTCGTAGAACGCAAAGTGCAGTTGTCGGAGGTTGAATAGTGCTGCATTGACGTTCTTGGTCCTGATGATGTTTTTGACCATATCTTCGGGGATTTTCTCGCCAGTTTCGTAGTGGCTGGACAATGATGTGAGTTCCGAGACAGTCCAGCACCAGTCTGATCACTACTGTTAGCACAATTTCGTTTCATATCGTCGGATTACCTACTCTCGAGCATCTGCGACGGCGCTTCCACAAAGTCACGAACGACGTTGGTGCCGTGGAATCTTGAGTATTTGGTGATTGCCACAAGATCGTGGATACCATGACCAAGCTCATGGAAGAGGGTGACAACTTCATCGTGCTTGAGAAGAGACGGTTTGGTTGCTGTGGGTTTGGAGAAGTTGCAAACCAGGGCAGTTGCGGGATAATGACGCTTTCCGTCCTTCCCAGTGAAGCCGGGTTGCAGGTTGAAGTTGGCAGCGTGGCCATACTTGCCCTCTCGGGGGTGGAGATCGAGATACAACCAACCAACGAAGGTCTGTTCGCTACCGTCGGAGGGCTTCTCGTTGTAGACGCGGTATTGCTTGGTATCTTCATGCCACACGTTCTTGCTGTCGTCTGTGACCTCAACAAACTCTAGTCCGAACAGAGACTCGAAAATCTTGAGCATGCCGTTGATGGTGTGGCTCAATGGGAAATATTCAGCAATCTTCTGTGCGTCAAGCTGATACTTCTGCTCCAACAAAAGGCGGTCGTAATATCTTCTCCCGGTTAGCACGTCCGAATGAAGAAAGACCATTGCAGGAATACCTGTGATCCCAAAGATAATATTTCCCGTCATCTTGCAGCCCAATCTCTTTCAGATCCGCCTTCTTGAGATCCCTCAAACCCTGGATCTCCTCTTTACCTCCCGGCGCCAATCTTGTCCGCAGGTCCGTCAAGAATTCCAACACCTTTGCGGGTGACTTCGCCATCTTGGTTGCGAGCTGAAACTCTGCATGTGACTTGTATCCTAATAAACGTGCCTTCTCATCTCTAAGCTTCATAGCCTTCCGGAAAAGCTCGACGTTTTCGTTGCACTTATTCTCATTCCCCAAAAACACCTTCTTTCTGGTCTCGGGGTTGACGGCATATTTCATGGTAGGGAACAGATCTTCGAGACGTTTAGCCCGGGAGCATAGTTCGAGAGCTTTAGGGACATACCTGGGTATTTAAAAGTCAAGAATAGCTTCCCCTCATTCTCCCCTTCTCCCTTCTTCAGACCCGAGAGCACATCCTCCGGCACACCTTTCAGTTCCTCGGGCGTGAACCAGATGCCACCATTCTCCTCATTGAGACGTTTCGAAAAGTCGATCGCAAGAAGCGACAACTCCTTCTTGATCGCCTTGAACCTCTCACGCTCAGTCTCGCCGAGAGCCAACCCGTTGCGCTCATAGTCCAAGTTAATCTTTTCAAGGAGACGGATAGCCTCTGGGCTTTTGTTGATGGGCTTCGACTGGTGGGACTTGTAGATAGCAGAAACGCGCTTGTAGATATCTTGTCGCATTGAGGATTCGATGCCAAAATCCTGAGATGAGACCCGGTTAGCTAGGAAATGGACGGGGAGGGTTGGTGTGACGCACGTCGAGCTGCTTCTCAGCCTCGCTGCTTGCATCGCGCAGACTCTTGTCCGTAGATACGTACTGGTAGAATCCAATGATTGCAACTTCGAGTCCCTGCAATGGCACAAAGTATTAGAGCTTTGAGAGTCCTTCTAGTTCTCTCATAGTACCCACCATAACATTCTCATCCTCAGCGAGTGGGGCTAGGACATTGTCGAAGGCAGCGTTCTCGGGAGTAACATCCTCGGCGACACGGTCCTGAAGGGCTCGGGAGGAGTCAATCAAGCGTTGAGTGGTTGAGAGGACGGTTTCCGGGGTATGGATAAACTTTGGGGCCGGTGGAGGTGTGGGGTAAGAGTAGCCCATGGTGGTAGTGCTTAGGAGTCGGTGTCGTAAGAAAGTATTCCTAGTACTTGGAGTGAATTGACCCAGCAGCGAGAGGAGTCTTGCTACAGGAGCCACGGTGAGGGAGATGGAAAGGAAAAGGACGAAAAGCGAGATATATAGAAAGCGGTTGGCCAGCGTGGAGGTGGGTGTGAAGTGTTGTGGGGGAGGGGAAGCTCAGACTCAAGCAACGTCAGGTGCAGATGGTTGGTTGGCGGAAGGCGCCACAGATCTCACACACCATCTTCCCCCTCTTCCCCGCAAAGCCTGGCTTCATATATAACGGCTCATTATAGTTATTTAGCTGTTCGCTTTCCACAAAGCATCACAGGTTCTTTGATTAAAGGTACACTTTATCGCGTGGAATTGAGTTCATATGTGTTCCGCTCGGAATATCGTTCTTCCGCGAGTCCACCGTTGAGAGAGCTCATCATGTAGTAAGGAGAGTTACAACCATTTTCTGCGCCTGCTCAGTCCGTACTCCTCGCTCAGTCCATACGCCCCGTCGGCCCTCTCAGTCCATACGCCCCGCCAGTCCGCTCAGTCCATACGCCTCTCCGGCCCGCTCAGTCTGTAAACCAGCTACAGACAGCTCACTTATGCAATTCGTGCTGTCAATTGACATTTCATTTTCACAGCCGGTTTAGCATTTCGCAGCTCTTGTGCATATTTCCGCCCTTCCTTCCTTCTGGATATCTCCAACCATCACCAAGCAGCTATACGCCAATCAAAAAATAGCAATCTGCAGATCCCCCATTAGCCAAGCCACAGCGGTTGTTTCTGGTTGGCAGCGATTATCTTCACACCTTCACACCATTGTTTCAAAGTTAGCTAGCTTCGTGTCAGCTCTCTAGAGCTCCAACCTCATACATAACTCCTCCTCCTCCTCCTTCTCCCATCACACAACCATCAACGCACCATGCTCATCCTCACCATTCTCCTCCTCCTCCCCGCCTTCGTCACCGCCGCATCCCTCCCCCCCTTCCCAACCACAAACTCCACTACCTACTGTAACCTCACCACCTCCATAACCTACGAAGACCCGTGGGGACCCATCTTCACCGAACACGCCTACACCTGCACCTTCCCCTCCTCCTCCCCCTCCCTCCCCTCCCAATATGAAACCCCCCTCACCGTTCCCGCGCCCTACTCCCACCCCGCCGGCCAACTCGGTTCCGACCCCATGATCGCTTCCCGGGGTACCGTCGAACCCCTCACAACAACGTACCACCGTCTCGTCTTGCAATCCTCACAAAAACTCACCATCCCGTCGTACGGGTGTTCCATCCTCCCGCACCCCGCCCGCCTCTCCGAAGGGCGGTACTCAAACCTCTTCTGGGGTATGCGCCAGCTCACGAACCAATCCTGCTTACTCCCCGGTGAGGCGAGGGAGTTTGTAGATGTACCTCAGCCGTGGACGGCGGATTGGAGGTTTTCGGTTGCGAATAGGGGGGGGGAAAGGGTTTGTGAGTGGTGGCAGGAATTGGCAAATGTGGCGGAGGCGTTGCATTATGTTTGTTATTATTCGGAGTTGGGGACAGGGTTGGGGGAGAGGAGTGGGGGGGTGGAGGCGGTTGCGTGGGGACAGTTGGGGGAGGTGAGGTGGTGTTTGAGGTATAGTCCCAGAGGGTGGGGGGAGGGGGTTTGGGAGGAGAGGTGTTTGGGGGTTTAGGTAGGAGAGGGGAGGGAGAATGTGATATGATATGATATGATACCCAGGATGCTTGTAACTTCGAAATGTACTTCTATTAAAAGAGATGGGTGGATGGTAATAATATGATGATGATGGTGGTGGGTTAATCAAATTGCAATATTTTGTTTCCAGGTCCGCACGCGGCATAAGGCACATCCGGGTTTTGGATCACGGCTTTATATTAACCGCCAGTCACACTTCCCTAGGTTTCGACAAACGCCTTATGCAATATCAACAACATCGTCATTCTAAGGAGAAACGAGTAAATTTCAGTCATAGCAGCCAAACGGTACGAAACAACTTTACAAGAGAAGGAAACTTCATACGCACAGAAAACCCCAGCCCTACCTCCTACGTTAACTCAAACAACCCCCAAAACATCTCTTCTGACTCTCACCATCACGCAGCATTCAATCCCCAATCCCCAATCCCCAACTAACCACATTACTCCTCCCCCCAACGCAGATCCAGCACCGGTACCCTGCATCCATGGCCTCCTACATACATACAAACGGCCCGTCCCGCCGTTTGTCCTCCTCCTCCATATCCCCCTCCTCTTCCATTCCCTCTCTCCACATTCTCCCCCTCCCCACTCCTAACAACAATGTCACCCTCCCAATCCGCCACCACCTCCGTAATCCTCACCATCGCCTTCCTCACCCTAGGAACTCTCCTAACCCTTCTCTACCTGTACCACTGGATCCAATCTCGACGTCTTGCGCCAGCACGATACCGTATTGCGCGTGTTAATAGGGATATGCGGCAACGAAGAGGGGGAGGAGGGTACTTTGTTTACCCCCCGCTTCCACCACCGCCGGAGGCTGTGTATTTAAGAGGAGGGAGGCAATGGGGGATGGGCTCGGGGGAGGTATAAAGTAAAGAAGAAAAAACAAAATTTCTACATACCAAACGTTTTATAAACATGAGAAACCATAACCATATAACCTGTGTGTCCGTCGTTCGATATAAAAAACACCAAAAAATGCAAAACTCAAAAAACAATATACACCCCCTCCTAAACAAAGACCTCCGCCGTCTCACTCGCATCCTCTCTCCTCACCGCATCCTCCACACTCTCTACAATCCTCTCCGACCCACCACACAACTCCACAATCCCGGCTCTATCAAACCGTTCCCTTATCACCCCCGTTTCCCCTCCAGGAACCCTGGCAAACCACACCCCCACCCCACGGTTAACATACTTTTCCACCATCTCCTTCACCACCTTCGCTCCAGACCCATCAATACTCGCCACTCCCGCAACATCAAACACAACGCCTCTAACCCCCTGCTTCAACCTCGGCAGTGACGGATGCGCTCGCGAATCCCCGTACCGGTCAATCCTCCACAACCGTCTCTGTAGATCCCCCGCGTTCGCGAATGTCAGTGATTCCCGGATCTTTATCACGAGGATGTTTGGTGTCTGCTCGAGACTAGGGGAGTCGTCGATGGGCTTCCAGTTGCCTGAGATTGGGTCTCGCCCGAGAATCTGGATTCGTGCGAGGGTGGAGTGTTTTATCACTGTGATTAGGGATATGCCGACGCCTACTGCGATTCCCGTTGAAATTGACCAGACTAAGGTGGTGAGGAAGACTAGTGCCATTGTTGCAAGGTCGGAGTGGGCGTGGATTTTGGTGAAGAAGGCGACGTCGTGTGGGGCTTCCTCGAGGAGGGAGATGCCGACGACGGAGATCATGGCGCAGAGCACGCACCGGGGGAGGTAGTAGAAGTATGGAAGGATGAAGAGGACGCAGATGATGGTACAGATTGAGAGGATGACTGAAGAGATTGGAGTTCGGCCGCCAGTGGCTTTGTTGACTTTTGATCTGCCGTAGCCTCCGAATGCGGGGAGGGCTCCGAAGCAGCCGCCGAGGATGTTTGCGGTTCCGAGAGCTATTAGCTCACGGTTGGAAGATATAGACACATCGAGAGTTGTTCCTAGAGCCTTTGCTGCTACGACGGACTCGAAGAAGCCCAGGACTGAGATCAGGAACGCGGTGGAAAACGCTTCCTTTGCGTGATTGAGGTGAGCGATTTGTACGGGGATCTCGAACTTGAAGGGGGCACCGTTAGTAGTTTCCACCTTTCCGAGGATCTCAAGGCCTTGCAAGTCCCAGCGAAAGATGAAGGTGAAAACCGCGCTGAGAACCACGACAAGGAAGCGGTCAGGGAGGAAGTGTATCCACGGGTGGCGTGGAGAGATGCGTTGTTTTACAACCCGCCCAATCATAATTACTGCAAACGAGGTACCAGCAACGGCAAAGGTGAGCATGTGAGCTTGCGGAATGTGTTTGACCAGCCAATAAAGCTTGGTAAGCGTCGAGGCGTGCGTGATTTTCTCTTCTTTTGCGAGGGGGATGAGTCCCATCTCAGGCTACGTTCGTTAGCAATTGAGCACCGACGAACATAGGAGAGATATTACCAGAAGCTGATCCACGAAGATCACAAAACCAACGCCAGAAATGAACCCCCGTAGCAATGGCCGACTCAACACTGAATCCAAAAACCCCAATCTCAAAACACCAGCCAACAATGCAATTGCGCCCGTCATCGCCGTGATTGTAGCCTAGTCGTTCGTCAGTGACAGCATACATTGGATCCCCACGAGGCCACCTACCGCAAGCCTTGCGTTCTGGAAATCACTCCCTTCCCCTCCATCGTCATCGAACGCCGGATCATGGTGTGCATTCATCATCCGTATCGCATTCCCCATCAACAAGCTCCCCGCAGCCTATAACCCCCAATTAGCGGCAGAATCCGCAAACACAAATCACAATCACCAACCTCCGGCCCCACCGCCATCGTCGGACACGACCCAAGTAGAGCATAAACGAGCGGTTGAATCGCAAACGCATACAACCCGTATATCGGCGGTAGATGTGCCAGATTCGCCGACAACGACAGCGCCATGGGAATGTAAAAGCTCGCCATCGTAACTATTCACACTCTCACGCATCAGCTTCAATCTCAGCCTAGCAATAACAACAACAAGCACTTACTTCCGGCCGCAATATCGCCGACAAGATAGCTCCACTCATACCTTCCCACCCAGGCTATACACGGGATGTAGTAGCTCAGGTACATCAGCCATGGATGCTTCACTCCTGCCTCCTCCGCAAGATTCGTCGTTGTCGCTGCCCGCTGCCGCCAGTTCTGCTTATGGGCTCCTCCTCCTCCACCACCACCCGAACCCCCATTTCCACCTCCACCACCGATTCTTCCAGAGCGCACAGAGCTGCCGGCAGAGCTGGGGAGGGATCCGCCGATAGGCGAGAAGGTGCCGTTGTCGGAGACATTATCGTAGAGCAGACGAGTGCGAGGGTTCGCAATGTGGGGGGGCGGGGGAGCAAGTTTTGCGTCTTTTGAGCTACCCGGTCGAGACATGACAAGAAGAAGAAGGAGTGGGAGTCGGAGAACTTGGAGGGTGTGAAGCAAAAACGTCTATTCTTCTATATATCCGTCTGACTCGCACATGTGTGTTGATTGACTGATTTGATACCTTGACCTCTTTTGAGTGTGATCACGATGCGCGGTTTCAGAGAGATGGAATGCGCAACCCACATGTTTGTGCTGCCCTGCGCTGCGCCTGCCGATGGGCGTCATCACTTGCCCCGAATCCCTGTGTTCCCTGCATAAGCCGTCCCGCACGAAGAAGAAGCCAGCCAATCAACACCTGCATGAGCGAGAGCGCTGCCACCTGACTGCGGCGAGCGAGGATGGTCACGCCCTCAAGGGGTCAACGGAGCCCAGCGACGGAGAGATGAAGCCCGAGAGCAGGATTGGAGGATATCTGGAGTTCGCCGCAGGGGAGAACTATAGGCGAGGAAAGCTCTCTTTCGAGTGTCCATGCTGGATTTGATCTAATCTGATCCAATCTAATCTTATCTACACTTCACCAGCAACAACACATGCACTCACTCGTGCGGACACTTGGGGATGGAATTGGGAAATGATGACTTAGACATTACGAGTATTACACCATTTCGTTACAGCTCTTACACCACCTCCCTCCTTCATCGGCACCGTTTCCTCCTCGTCTCTTCCACCTCGTTGGTTCATGGGTGACATCATTTGTATTCGGTGTGTTCTGGATCTTGATCAAAACCCTCGATTTCGAGAGGGTCTTCCAAATCCTTGCCGATATCCTCCTGGTTATCTTCGACCTCAAGAGGCAAGTAAGGGATAAGGTTTCGTTGTTCGTTCAGAAGCAGGTTGATCTCCATATTGCGGTTCGCCCAAAATCGGTTTTTAGCACAGGATACTAGTATTCCGCACAATCCCTCCATGCACCATTGCACATCAAAAAGTAGCGAACATCTCCTTGTTCGCTAACATGCACCTTGATCAGTGGCGGGAGATGAGCAACCCCCTTGCAAATTGCATCATCTCGGTGGGAATATCGATACTTATCGAAAAGTCCATGAGCGACTGAAGAAGCCTGATCGTCCTCCTCGTAAGGTACACTGGGCTACGCAGTATGTTGGCGAGCCATTCTTTGCGTCGGTGACGGTCCTAATGTTGAATTCGGGAGACAACTTCGCAAAGGTGACAAATTCCTCTTCCGCCATAACAAAACAATAACCGCACCTGGTTCCGTGGAAGAGACATATCTGGAATATGTTACCTCCTCATCCAGCTTCCGTTTGCTGTACTAACAACTCTGAATCTCCAAACTGCTCTTGGCCCCTTGCATTTTTCGTTTCTTCCACAGTCAACTCAGTAATACGAACTGGAAACAGGTGCTTTAGATGCAAGTACATCAACATGTAGAAGGTAGGTGCCGTATATCTACTGCTCACTACTCGCTGCATGCTTACCATTTCAGATTCCATTACACCACTGCTACTCAGGCAGAGCGCTTTCACAATGATATAATAGAGTAGCTGAAAGGTAAATAGATGATGTGGTTGGTGTCACAGTCGCAGATCTATTCACCATCTTCGATGTTCCTTGTTGTAGGTAGTTGCAACGATTTGATTGCCATTCATACTGTGTTCTTCGCTGCCAGATACTGCTCGTTCTGGATCTGTAGCCAGTTAAGACAGTTCATGTTCAGGATAAGGTCGGGACGTACTAACCTTCAGCGAATGCTGACGGTTAGCTTGTTACGAAACCCGTTGAATTTCCTGTGGAAAATAGGCAACAAGGACATCCATAAGCCACACTCAGGGTTCGCATTCTGTTCCTGGCATGTTTGGAGTCACATATTTTCAGGCAGACATACTCCTCTCCCAATCCAAGTTGTAAGAGATTCTTGTTTGCCTACTTGGTGGCGGTCTTCAGCTTCTTCCGTTTCTTGCCAGTGTCTTTCATATTCGTTTCCTCTTCGCACCTCCCAATTGTGGTGGCGGAAAGCGCTGTGTCTTTCGGTAGTCCCCAATCCCGCGGCGAGTACATCGCACATGCCATGCAGGATAATTTGCTCACCCCAAGGGGGAACCTGCGACTTCAGTAGGCGGCAAAAATGTATTATCAAAGCGCACTCGCAATGAATAGGAGTTCAGTACCTTGAAAACCGTCATTCGGCTCTTCCGTTAGTTCCTTAGGGACATCTCCTCGATTCGCCGGCGGAGTGATCATGCGACTCGTCGAAGTGCGCCTGAGGCGTGGCGGCCCTCGCATTTTAAATCCAAACGATTTACTCCAGTGGCATAGGTGCATGACAATCACAATGCCCAACTCAGCTACAAGCCACAGATTCAATGTTGGGGTGGGCAAGGTGCTGCATGAACACGACGTAGTAACGGGAAAAGACAAATCTGCAGGCTGGTAAGTGTGTATACATCCTCGTGGTGAGTTATGTGGGTGTGGATGAACTCTGGTGAGTTATTTCCCGGGTCGGTGTACATGTGGGTGGGCTGTGATGGGTTATTTCCCGGAGTGTTGTGGATGATTATGACTCTGGTGAGTTTATGTTGATGTGTGTTGGAGAAAGAAGAAGGAAGAAGGGAGAGAAGGGGGGTTATATATACGTGTGACCGGTCTCCCATGAGCCCTCAAAACCGAGCCATAAGAGATGAAGCCCGCGGTGTTGAGTGCGATATGGTGACGGATGAGATCCATTCTACATCCACTTCATCAACGCAAAGCACCAGATAACACTTTTCTATGTAGCCTTCAATCAAAATACCAAAAACGCCCTACAAGCAAAACCAAACCAACCCTAAGAAGAATACGCCACCTCCACACCCAAAACCTTCACCACTCCCTCCCTCCTCCTAAAATCCACCAACCCTCCCACCGAAAACAACAACTCCTTAACCCTTCCCTCCCACAACAATCCCAAACTTCCATTCTGTGTCACCTTCGCCTTCAACACCCCTTCCATCCCTTCCTCCCCCTTATGCCGCCACACCTCCGCCCCTAACACAATATCGCTCTCATACGAAAACATATTGAACTCAAACCTACTCGCGAACGCTGCCGACTCCCCCGCGCGCACGGCGTACGTGGCGGATAGATGTCCCATCAACGGATTCAACGTTAGCGTCATGGTCAGCGGAATTCCCGGGTGCGAAGGGAGCGTGGTATATCTCAGTCCCGTCGACACTGTACTCATTCATCATCAGCCCACCCTTTGTTTCCCCACAGGGGAATTTTAGAGCACATACTTCCTGCACTCTTATTCAGCACACCATAATACACCTCCGCTCCACCACTAAACCTCCCAACCGGCTTATCCCCATCCTGTACCGGTTCCGCCGGGCCAAAATTATACAACCCCCTCCACCCTAGCAACGCGACATCCGTCGAATACAGGTATTCGGAACACCACTTCCCGTTGTCGTGCTGCAGCATCGCCATGATCGTCCCGCCGTGTTTTAAGCGGCTATCGCTCACTGCTGTTACGCGGACCTGCCGCATTTTCCCTACACGGCGGAGGTAGAGGGCTTCGAGTGTGCCACGGGGGAGGAACATTCGGCCATAGAGCAGTGCGGCGTTGCTGGGGGTTGGGGTGAGGGAGGGGAGGAGTTGGCGGTAGCCGGGGGAGAGGAGACGGAGGTCGACGGATTTACTGTGGCAGAGGGAGAGGGGAATGGTGGAGTAGAGGTAGCTTAGGGAGCCGTCGATGACGCTGAGAGAGCCGAGGGTGTAGGCGGTTGCGAAGTTGGGAGTGGAGAGGGAGGAGAGGTGCATTCGGAGGCCGCGGGGGGTGGGGAAGTCGAGGAGGGCTGGGAAGGAAAGTTAGTGTTGTTGCGGGGGGTTCTGGAGGAGGGGTGGGAGGTTGCCTCGAGTGGAGGCATTGAGGGTGGAGTAGGAGTTTTCGGTGTTCCATTTTGTCGAGGAGTGGAAGGCGTTTTGGACATGGTCCATAAAGTCGAGCATTTTGGATGCTGGGGGTGAGAAGGGAGCGGATAGGGTGTGTGACGTGTGACGTCGGTGCTGAGGCTGAAAATTAAGCAGCGACAGCAGCAGGGGGGGGACATGGCTATGGCTGGCGGTCAGGAACTGAGAGGCGAAATGAACGTCGCGGCTGCATTCCACAAGAAAGCAGAAGGCACCACAGGGGAACTGAGGCATGGAACACCTCTGCAGCTTCCGGGCATTCCCGCATTCCTGTGTAGCATCGGGAAGATCCGGATCACGGAGTTTGTGTTGCCGTGACGACACTAGCGTGTTTACACCGCTCTCCATATCATCCCTCAACATGCGCTCACCATCCGCTCACCATCAATCAATCAATCAAGCACCTTTCATCTCTCCACAACCTCCGCAAAAACAAAACCAAACCACCCACAACTCCACAGCCATGGCCCAAACCATGAAGCCCCCCACCCTCACCACCACCAAAGACGCCTCCACCGACCCCAAAACCCCAACACCACCCCCGGACAGCACCACAACCACAACCACAACAACCACCACCATCCCCTCCCGCAAACCCCGGGACTTCCCGCGCAAACCCCGCGAACAAATCATGACCCACGCCCCGCCCGACCTCCCTCGCGCGCAACAATCCAAAAAACGCAAACTCGCCTCACCACCCTCCGCCCCAGCAGCCACCTCCCGATTCCCACACCTCCCCTCCCTCCCCTCCCTCGCCCTTTCCCCGCCTCCTCCCCCACCACCAAAACCAACCCCCGACCCCCTAACCCTCGCCGTCGCCGCCTACCGCACAACCCAATCCCGCCGGGCAGCAGACATAACAATCGCCTTAAAGCACCGCAGCGAGAGTCAGGATATGATACTGACGCATGAGCGGTGGTCGCATTTCTCGCGGGGGCCGGAGATCGCGAGGTTGGATTTGTTGAGGACGCTTGATGATGCTATTGCCGCGGATAGGGAGATACTGAGGATTGTGGCGCAGGAGTTGAGGGATACGTTGGGGGCTAGGGAGAGGGTGGGCGGGATTGTGGATAGGGATGTGGAGGAGAGGGCGGAGAAGCTGGTGGCGGTGCAGCCGGTGAGGAGGGTTGTGGGACGGAGGAGGGGGTGGGGGTGGGGGTGGGGGTGGATGCTGAAGAGGTTGGTTGGGTTGATGTTGCTGGCGGCGGCGGCGTGGGTGTACAGGACTTATTTGTTGTGATTGATTGATTGGGGGGAGACGGTTATTGATGCAGCTCCCGGGCGGAGTTTATGGATGTTATGGTATGAGGTGGTTGCTGAGCGGTGTACGATATGGCGTCTTTGGTATTTGCTATTATTGGCGTTTACGATGGCATGGAACTATAGCTATGGACACTTGAGTTGGGATATATAGACGAAATGAAACGTCATTGCTTTTCAGCAGAAACCTTTCATCTTGCGGTATTGATGCCTCTGGTGAAAGAATCAACCGTGGCAGAGGCTGTCAAAGAAAATAATGCAGACCAAGATGTCCCATACACAACTAGTGAAGGAAAAGCTCTATTGGTTAGATGAGTGGGAACGAGCAGATCATCCACCAACCTTTAATAGTTGGAAGACATGCCTTTGCAATAAACAGGCAAGATATGAGAGCTCGAGCGCAAGAGAGTGGTCAAGTAGATGTCAGAAAACAAAAACGCCGTACGGTTCAAATTTTATACGTGGAACAAAATCCCGCCCCGCCCCGTTCCTGCAGTCATCATCAAGGATATAAAAATGCATCTCATCACCCAAATTACGAGCCCCAACTTTTGTTTAACCCCCCCACCTCCCGCATCTACGCCTCCATCGCATCCACCTCCGGCTTCTCCACCACCGTAACCTCTTCACTCTCAGCCGTCCAATACCTATATCCCCATTAGCCTTTCTCTTCCCCCCACCATCACAATTACGAGGGGCAACATACGCAACAGGCGTTACACAAAACTCCGCCGTCATCCTCCCAAACAACTTCAACAGGGCTGCCTGCTTACTATCCAACTTCTGCCCCTCTTTACAAACCACGTACTCCTGATCCAGCCAAACCTTCCCCTTCACCAACTTTGTCGGCATTCCCAGTCCTCTCACAGTAGTCTCCAACGAATGCGCAAGCGGCACATCATCCTCCGCCGGCAACTGCCCACCTAAACTCATCACCACTCCCTCCGGAACCACAAAGTCAATCGGCGAAACAGCACCCATACGTGCATAATCCTCCTTCACAAACTCTTCAAAGTATTCCATCAACTCCTTTGGTTTCCTTGGAGAGAATAGTAGTCCGACGTTGCCGTTGATGTGCGTTGTGAGTTTTGATAGGCCCGGACGAAGCTCGGATTCGGAGGTTGTTCCCAGTGCTTTTGCCATCACTTTGGTTTTGCCAAAGAATAAGCGGGAGTCGGAGAGTTCCGAGCGAACGTCTTTGAGGTAGGTGTTACGCATGTTGGCCACGGAGAAGACGAGGAGGGTTGGGTATGTGTCGACGCTTTCGCGGATAGAGGAAAAGAGTCGCTCGTTGTTTTCGCGCCCGGGCTTTTTGGTGGTCGCGGTGAGGGAGACTACCTTGTTGCGTTTGGAGCGGGGCATTATGGCGGCGGTGGTGGTGGGTTGGGTGTAGTGGTGAGTGGTGGTGAAGGCGAATGTGAATGGTGAGGTTTGCGCGCGAAAGGAATTATTTTTTCGTGTGGGGGAATTGGAGCTAGCTGGATTGAGAGTAGTGAACGTCGGGACGAGTTTAATTTTGAGCCGCAACACCACCGTATTACCACAGAAGTTGGAGAATTTAACCTATTCCTTATGATGGGATCCTTAGGTATAGCACGAAAGGTCATGAATTTTGATCTCCTGCTATAGAATCAAACGACGGTCAGAGAATACCGCGATACATTATCCATGTTGCATGGAATCGCACTCGCAACTTGATTTCTCCTGTGAACCCTGGGCAAAATCTGAGAAATTCTCACTCTTGACCGCGCATTTGCTGGTAGATCCACAGCCTGTCAATTTGCTAAGTCGGTGAGGGTTCTCGAACGTGAATTTCGGGGGCCCATGGTCTCTAATGGCACCATGCGTCTTCTCTGGATCCATCAATACAGCCAGGTATAATATAGAGTGAATCCCAAGATTGATCCCATAATAGGCATATACTGTACAAATCTCACCCCCACTATCTAAAACAGCCTGTTCGCCGCCTTCTCCTTCTTCCCCTTCTTCTTCCCCCTCGTTGGTTTTGCGTCCAGTGGCTTGAAGAACAAACTGGGCGACTCCTTATTCGCAACAACATCCCCACTCAGATACCCTCGGTGCTTCGGATCCCTGTAATATTCGATATCGAATCTGCTCGATGGGCCTGCCAACCGGTGTGGCTCGTCAAAAAGATGTGGGTGTGTAATCGATTTAATGCCTATCTTATTGAAGAACTGAGTCGTAACTTTCCCCCCCGCCCTCTCAATCGCCTCGATTGCTGATGCAGATGCGCGCGAGACTGTGATATCGATTGGTGACTTGAAGTTGGCGGCACCGTTGCCCAGGAGCTTTACGCCGTCTTTGATACCGTGTACCGCCCGTGTGTCAAGGAGCTCTTTGAAGGTGATGGGTTTTGTCGGGTCGATGCGACCGGCGTCGATCCATTGCTGCAGCTTGTCGAGATTCAGTGGTGACATCTCGACGGAAAAGCTATAGTCCAACAATCAACTCAAATCCAGGCTGCTCTGTGCGGCGGAGGTTGGGGCTGGAATCGGAGTACTTTCTCCACCCCTCGTCCCACGCCACGACCGGCCCCACGCTGCAATGGGGAGTGAGCATACACATTCTTGAATCCCCGCACTCCATGCACTTTCTCGAGCGGCGTCTGTCCTCCGGCGAATCCGGCCGGTACCTTTCCGTGCTGCTTCTGACCCTTGTGACCACGACCGGACGTCTTTCCCTTGCCGGAAGAGGGACCTCGACCTCGTCGGATACGCTTGTTGTAGGCCTTGGGGACGTCGCGGAGGTCACCAAGGATAGAGGCATGCCGGACCTGGGGAGCAAGGAGTTGGCAGACGAAGGATGGGACGGACGAGGGCCGGAGGATTGCCCTCGTTGTGCGGGAGAGGGCGTTCATTCTGACGACGCTGGGCGAGCTTGTGGTGTGGTAGTGATGATCTTTTTGAACTTCGCTGCAGGGTTGCCTCAAGCCCAGACGTTGAATTTGATTGGTCGCTCAACCCTAACCGCCAACACCGCAACCAACTTTGTCATTGCATCGTTGTGCACCCTGCTCCCCACACTCCCCACCGCCGCTACCCTTTCTGCGGCTGCAGCTATTACAGTACTACAGGATTCTCCATCGATCGCGCGTCGGATATTCTAGCTCTCGCCTCCTCCTCCACGTTAACATCCGGAACTGCATGAATAGCTGCGAGACTCCGAGCGAGTCCTAAATGATCAACGAGATGAGATATTTCGAATTTTCACCGCGGGCAATACCATCGTTCAGTTTGCAAGTCGGTGACACGCCTTCTTTTGAATGGCCCAAAGGAAAGCTTTTTGGATATGCCTAGGCACAAGATACAGTAGCCGATCCGGAGTTATGTGCAAAGTGTCATGACCGCCCCAGCAGCCCAACACAAATCTGGATGATAGGCTTCACATAGTTCCAGCTCATGGAAATGCTGGTGCAAAACCTCAGCAGTCTCGTAATCTTCTTCAAGCTTCCGCTTAGTTATACTCCTCCTCTTCCAACATCCATAACAATAACTTCAGCGACGTGACCCACCATGACTTCAACATCGTCCATCCATTCATCATCGCAATCACGGTATGATGAGCATATAAAACTACCAATACATTACACACCAGAAACCAAAAACCATCCAACAGAAAAAAAAAAGAACTTACCCAGACTTTTTTTCAAACTCACCCTTCTCACCTACCTCCGTGTTCTACCAGGAGACGATGATAGTGATGATGATAGAATATCTGGTTTCCGTTCCCTCCCCCCAGCACGCATTGTGTACCTTTCCTTACCCCATATACTCGGAAAGGAAAGAAAAAGAGACAGCAAGACAAATTCTGTTCCTTACCGAAAATAAAAGACTGAAAAAAAACCAAACTAAAATCTACAAAAGGGATCGATTAATCAAGGTTAAGAAAAGAAATACAAACCATGAAACCCTCCCTCTCGATTTCGTCAAAACGCACTCTTACCGTCATTACTCAAAGAAACAATAAGAATAAGACATAATGGAACTCGAGCTCTCCGTCTCTGCGCAGTCACCTTTTAACTGAACCTATCCTACACTGAAGTGAAAAGCAAAAAACAAACCCGGTATTTTCGATGGAAGCAAGTGTAAATGAATTTTTTTTTTGTGTGCGTGAGCCATTTAACGAGGAGTCGAGCGGTTGAAAAAAAGGGCGTTGTTGTCGTTCTGTTGATCAAACCCGAAGTTGAAAGAGTATATGAAAAGTATACCTTTGTTCCCACCTATGATGATGATATTGCCCTCCCCAAACACGTACACTGTCGTTCAATGGTAAACTAATACCTTCTTCGTTGGCGGTCACCACCTCCGTGTCCGCCGTCATCATGGGGGCGTTTCCTCTGGTATCCACCGTGGTCGTCTCTGTCGTCTCTGTGGTGCCCACCATACCTTCCTCCTCGATCACCGCGATCACCGCCATCTCGATCACCAAACCTATCACCACCGCCTCTCTGTCCCCCTTCACGATCGTAACTTCCTCCTCCACGTCGGTCGCCGCGATCTCCGCGATCACCACGATCACCTCGGTCACCTCCATACCCACCGTATCCACCGCGGTCGCCTCGTCCACCGTCACCGCCTTGGTACCCGCCTTGATACCCACCTCCTCCTCCTCCCTGATACCCACCTCCGCCGCCTCGACGGCCACCAGGTCCAGTAGGTGCGTTCGGCATTCCCTCTCCAGAAGCGGCAAAGCCGTTTCTATCACCTCCACCGAATCCTCCACCTCCTTGATATCCGATACCGCCTCGAGGACCTCTTCCGCCACCGCCAACCTCGAATCTGTTTCCACCTGAAAACCCACCACCACCTCCACGACCACCTCGGAAGCCACCCCTAAAGCCACCTCCACGAGGGGGTCCGCCGAAGCGGTCGCCGCCGGCAAACCCAGCAGTGGGGCCGGCAGGACGAGCTACAGGGACCTTGGTGTAGCCACGGCCTCCAAGCCCTCCGCCGAGACGTCTCGGTTTCCAGCCTTTAACGGTACGACCACGTTCAACGTCAACAAGGACGCGTCGGTCTTTTAGGCGAATTCCGTCGGTTTCTTTGTAGGCGGCTGTAGGTGAGTAGATGCGGCAAGTGGAGCGCAATGTGTTAGTCAATGTGTTCCTAGTTTGTGAACAACCTGTTTAGGGGAGGACAAAGGGGGGCGGGAAAATCGTGACCATGCACTGCTCACGAATCCAATATGCGAATTGGCTTGGTTGACACCCAAATCATGCGGCAAGGAGAGAAGGGAGGGGGGGGATATCATTGCAACAGTACCCTTCATGTCCTTTTCTCGCTCGTAGACGATGAATGCATAACCTCTATGCTTATTGCTATTCTTGTCACGCACAATGCGAATCTGTTCACCCTCAGTCAGTCACCATCTTCGTAATACCATTACCGGAAGTCAACCATACCCTTTCGATCGGTCCAAAGCGGCCAAACTCGCGTTCGAGATCGGGTTCCTTGACTTCATAGCTCAATCGCGATACAAACAGCGTCTTGTACGGGTCGCCACGGATTTGCGCATCGGCATCAGGCTTGTCTGTAGGTACCACCCGCATTAGCGCGCCCGGCTCTTCAAATAATGCCCGCCAGTTCACGACGAAAATTGGGGGTTTGCATAGTTAGTCAAACTCACAGGATTCCAAGCCTTCCTTGATCCTGTTTTCTTGTCGCTCCTTCTTCTCTAGCTGCAGACGATCGCGCTTCTGCAGCCAGCTCTCGGTGGGGACGTAGTCGGGATCGGGTTTGCGAAATTCCTCGAGGAACGCGGCGACACCAGTGATGGGGACGGTGCGACGCTTTGCGGGTTCGTGATCGCAATGAGGGAGGTAGCGTAGCGGTGGTCGGGGCGCGAACAGCGCGAGTAGGTTAGGAGGGAGTTTATCCGTCATGGTGGCGGGTAGTAGAAGTAGTAGTAGAGGTGGTGGCGGTGGTTGTTGAAGAGCGCGATGCTCCGGTCAGGAGAGGCGATTAAAGAGCGAGGGTTGTGATGAGGATTCGATGGTCGTTTGGTGGTTGGTGGTTGGTGGTAGTGACGCGAGGCGTTGGGCGATGAGCACAGCAGAAAGAGAACGAGGCTAGCTGCAAGCGACAAGCGGGTAACAAAGCTATTGTTTGTTCGGCCAAAAACGGCCTGGGTGAGGACATCATATATTGAATACGAAGTTGTCAAATTGTTCATGCTTCTATGAGAGTTCACTGTCCCGCACATTAATTGGTCGCGATGGAAATGCGATACAGGATTGGTGCTGGGGAAGAAATACAGAGGTAAAGTGAACGAAGTCTGGAGTCTGGCTCGTCAACTTCGCAAGTCGCTCTGCTTGTATATATATACTTGTGTATCCATCCAGCGGATAAAAGCTGCTCGATCTCGACCATGAGGTTTCGAACCCCGGTGTTTACAGCACGTGATGTTTACGGCACTGGTGTTTATTAAACCGTCAAGGTAAGCTAAGTCATCAGCTCTTGTATATGTGATGATTTGTACCATCTTGTACAAGACCAAAGCTGGATCTTGAAGGGCAAAAACACAGGGTTGAAACCCGTAGCCTAACGTTTGTAGCGCCATGAGGTTTTGAACCAAGATCGTGTTCTGACGTTTAGAGCGATGTTCAGAGATACTCGGGGCGGGGGGGTAAAGACCGGTCAAACCATTCCTGGCAAGATACCCTACAAAACCGATAAGAGATGAAGTATCTGGGTAAGAGGTGATCTCAATATTGACAGAAATGGCAAAAATAATTGCGCTTTGACTTTGACTTCATTTTCAGCCCTGGTCAACACCCAGATTTCGGTCGCACTAACATTACCAGAAATGTCGCGTCCGATCTTTACCATCCTACCCCGAGTACACTACCCCCCGCAAGAAGGGGTGAAATTGTGCAACGTAAAAAATAGACGTCAACAAAGCATTTTGGTACCAGTACAAATGACACATAGTGACATGCTTCAAAATGTAGATTGGAGATGGATTGGAGACGATTTCAAAACTCATATTATATCCATATTACTACAATCTCGAAATTAGGCATAATCGACTGAGAACACGATACGTAACAACCACCTTCCTTCCCTTTCTACCTTTTGTCTCCTTGTATTCCTCATCTCCCCAGTTTTCCTTATTAACCCTCCGAAGCTAAAAGAAAGCCTTCCGTCTCAGAGATTCCCCCTCTCTTCCTGCCGCTCCTCAACGTCCTATTCTCCCTTGCCATGTAACTTGTTCTCTATATCCGCTCGCCCATCTGTTTTCGAGCTTCTTCATAAATACATTGCCGGCAGTTCGTTTTCGTCGTTGCAAATACTGACAAGTGTGGGGTATCTCGTGGAGAGCTCGTTCTGGATACTGTACGCTGCATATTGTAATTCAACTTCGTCATTCGAATCAAGAAGGTCCAAAAATATGGAACGTCCCTCGTCCCGTAGGTATTTTCTTGCATCTCCGATAGTGAAGCCGTGGGCGGCGGTGTTTCCAAGTTTTATTGCTGACGTATTTGGTCTCGGGTCTAAAAACGACAAAAGACGTTGCACACAATCTGGTGATTCAATTGTGTTGAGAACTTGCTCAAGGATTGATTCCTTCTCTTTGAGATTCCGAAAACAGCGCAATATCTAGCCACAGCCGGAGAAGGATGAAGACACCGTGAGAAACCATGACTAAGGGCGGGCGCCGGAGTTCCGAACCCCTTAGACCAGCAGGACTATGAGGCATGCAATACGCCTGACAGTTACGGGGCAAGATCATCTCCGTGACCTGTGGACTAGGAGATCAGAGGCGAGATCACCTCTTATGATCGTCTCATGGTAAGCCCCTACCCATCGCATTGGAGTTAGAGCGGAAGTAAAAAGCCAGCGAGTCATTTTGACACCTACAGCAGAAAACAAGAACTCGATGGCCACCCGATGAATCCAGTATTGTTGGGACAGGTACCCCGAAATTGTGGCGTAGATACCTACATTTGGTATCTGCATAAGGCACATGTAGGCTAGCTCAACTATCCACCAACAAATTTTTTTTGTAGGATCTGCAACTGGTTGTATCATTGCGACCCTCGTTCTGATCAAAGCTCTAGAGCTCCCTCAAAATTTAGGACTTCCTCAGATTTGGGATCTGGAGGGTCTCTAGATCTGGATTCCTAACTCCCAAGCACCCAGTATTAGCTCGGAAAACAGAAAAGGGGGGAGGAAAACACGATGTACTTAGTATATACCGCAGAAAAAGCCACACTGCACAAACAGCCGAGGTTGGGGACACAGGAGCGGGAGGATGGGACAGGAGAGGAGGAAAGTTGAAAGTGGAGTACGGGGAAGCGGTGGGTCACAGTGAATCATTTTCGACCACTCGATATGAATAACCCCAAGCCTAATTACTTAGTATTGTACATTAGGTATTCACAGCTTTTCATAACCATCAAATGATCGCTTCTCTTTTATTTTCCTGAGTCATCACTTCTAAAGTTATCAGGAAAATCCCATTGGAATTCCTAAGTAGCGAATTGAAGTCCTAAGGTTTATAATTTAACTGTATGACAATGGGGCTGGCAAAAAGTGGCATGCGCGTCGTCATCAATTTATGTTCTATCGACATTGCTCTCCATTAATATTGCCTCAGCTGCAGCTGGTATCACACTTCTGACCTTTTGAAAGACAGATTCAAGAAGCTACTTAAGTATGTCTTTGGTTCTATCTGCAGCGTGTTCAGATAGAATTGGCTGAACTTCCAAGCTCGCTCGGCCGATTTAAAGTCATTCACTAGGAACAAGAAAACCGGCGAACACAATGCAAGAGCTCCGTGAGTCTCGGAGTGCTTTTTGCGCAGCGAAAAAAAGCGTCCGAGACTAGAGCTCCGTATGCATGATTAAATACCACTTTAATGTGTGTCTTGTGCCACGGATACCTTGCGCAATTGCATGCGCAGTTGCGCAGCCCACCCTTCAGCTTATGATCACCTCTATCTAAAAATGAAACAAAGTGACATGAGTGGATGGATGGGCACTACGTCTTATCTTCGTCCACTGGGAATTGATTCACGCACTATAATTGCGTCTGTCTATTTTTACGTTGAAACTATGGTATATTAGATACAGCATAAAAAGCCCACAAGTTGTCACAACGCAAAAAAAGGTAAAAAGAAAAAACAAAAAACAAAAACAAGACACTACAATACTCCAAACCAATGCATTCAGAAGAAAAATGAACACCATCGAACTGTCACTCCTCTTTTTATAACACAAGACTCCCCTCCATCCGGTCATCGTGCTCCCGTCAATATCCAACGTAAAAGAGAGCACACGATATCGATACACTACACCCGTTAATTAACATATCTATAAGTTACCACCCAGAATCGCCTCCGTGGCTGTGCACAAAATACGTTAGCGAATGATGCCAACCAATTAATAAGTTACGAGAGGATGAGCATACCCGAATTAATATAAGCCCTCTTCGCATCCAATGCCATTCCAAACCTCGATTCCAACTCCGTCTTGATACTCTTCTTCGTGACCGTCATCAGATCCGCTGTTCTTAGGATCTCTCTAATCTCCGCCAAAATCGCATCATCGGTTGGGAGTTCCAGCATCGACATCTCAAGCTCTCCACGACCGTAAGCGCCACTTCGTTGACTCATCATATCACTTGGCGCGATCGACATGCGACTATGCGCCCTCAGGTTTGGCAGATCGAGCTGACTCATTGGTCTACTTTGATATCCTGGCGGCGGTATACCACCGCCGAATCCATACTCCGAGGTGGGAGCATAAGATTTGGTTCCATAAGAGTAACCCGAAACCTCGGAGCGTGTGTCGTTATGGCTACGTTGAGTCTGCGCTTCCCAGAGCTCGTGTTGGTAGTCTTCCCACTTCTTCCGGGGAATGCTGGCAGGGTCGAATTTGCCTTCATCCGAGATAACGATCTTCTGGCCCTTCTCGCCAGTAACGATACGAGTGTTACCCCACGAGAAATCATCCATGTGCCAAAAGGAGTAAAGGGGAAGTGCAAAACTGAAGACAGGAATGGCAATGATATATAGAATCATCCAACCGATCTATTTATGGTTAGTTGGAAGATTGAGGGCACGCAACGATTAGTGCCACGTACCATTTCCCACTTGCGCTTCAAGATGAAGATGATAGCTTGTAGACCATAGACAGCGGCGAGTAGCACAAACGCCCATAACGGTATCAAGGTGGAACTCGTGCTAATCATGTAGACGAGATAGACGAGATATCCGACCGTGACAGGAGCGATGATAGTACTAAGCAAGTCGAGGAAGACAACGAAACGCATAGAGAAACAGCAGAAACCGCAAAGCTGCTGCATTGGTACTAGTTCAGCAAGATTGTGAATCGTCGAGTTAATCCACCGTCGGCGTTGCGACAGGAACACCGCCCAGGAGTCCGGTGCAATAGTATAGGCATGTGCATCAAAGATAAATTTCGTCTTGTACTGTGGGTGATGCTTCAACAGTAATGTTGTTAGGTATCGATCCTCACCTAAATGCAGAAGATTTTTCATATGTAATGTATCGACTCGAATCTCAGCATAAGCGTCAGTAACCTCTCGACTAACAAATAGAGGCTTGCCAGTCTCCGCTGCACGGATGCGGTACATCGAGAAACAACCGGGCAAACAAGTTACGGATCCAAACAAACTTTCGAATGCCTTAGAGAGATTGTGCGAAATGAAGTACTCATACACCTGAATCATAGTAATGAATGAATGTTTCGCGTTGTTGAGACCAGTCTCTCCACAGAGGGCGATGATTCGGGTGTCTGCTAGGAATGCCGCAACCATACGAGTACCAGAATCGTTTGCAACAACGGTGTCTTCAAGCCTTGTTAGCACAACCATAATCATCCAGGAAACTTGTCCACTTACCAGCATCAATCTGTAGAATAAATTCATAAAAGGTAGGATTGACGCCAATGATATTTCGAATTTGATGATGCATCTCTAATTCCAGCGGACTCATTGGATCGTTGTAGTGCACTCTGTTCAGGAACCGCATGATGACCATTTGAGAATCACGCTTGCCACGATTGCCAGGTCGGGAGACTTCCGAGGGCTTTCCGACCTTGACGACAACCAAGAACGGAACAATATGTCCTTGAACCTCGTAAAGACCAGAGTAGATCTTGCCCATGTTGTGTTGCTTTTGGCCTTCTCCTAGGGACTCAAAACTCAAAGGTTCAGGATCCACTGATTCCGGTACACCGAGAATATCGAGGACAATTCGGGGAGTAGGTCTATCGTTTCCTTGTCCGATAATCATACCATCACAAACGACGATCAGAAGTTTTCTCTTGTCATCGTAGCGCATCCTTGCCACGGAATCAATGGCACGTCGGAGGGATTCCTCGTCTTCTGTATAGGCCGGAACCTGACACATAATGAATTTGTCAAGATTTTCGGGCATATTCTTCCTCCCGAACTGTAACGCGGCGAAAAATTTGAAGGCAATGACCGAGACAAGAATGATCGAAATGGCAAGTAAAAGGTATCTTGCAAATTGACACTGAACCGAATTTCTGGTATCGACCCTACCAACGTAAAACAGACGGTTGAGGCACACTTTCATACGGTCCTTAACAGCGGCACTCAGACTGAGAGTTTCCCAATATTTGGTAATATCTTGACCAGAGCGTCCAGAGAAAAGGTCGGCTACTTGTTGATCCATGAAGTCTATGTTGATATTTGCCACGTTTTTGTCTTTCGCGCCGGTTGGGAAAACGATTCGCCGTCCACCTTGATTGTATTCGGTCATATCATACACTCGGTCACCGATAATAGCTATGTCTTTATTTTGGTTGTCGGCTAATCTCTTGACATCTTTGGCAGAATAACCAATATTGCCCTTTTTGAAATTAGCTCTCATGACCATCATCTGCTCATAAAACCAATCCGGTCGGGAATCATTGGTATAATAACGGAAGTCGTGATATTTTGCATTTGGATCCACTGTCCTGTCCTTGGTCGCGTTATCGCCTCTGTAATTGAGTTGAACCGCTGGATTAACAACTCCGTCAACGCCATTACAAAGGGCCGAGACCTGGACTGGAAACAGAGTTGTGGCATCTTTCCCCGAATATTTCAGGAGTGATTTTTTGGGTATGATGTTAGGATAATGCGAAGGTATAAAGTTCGTGAGGTCAAAGACTACGCCACGAATAGCGACGTAGGCGTCGGTTTCAATGTTATTCTTGCCTCCGTCGTGACTGGAAAGCTCTTGTAGTGTGAAGATATCTTGTTTGGGACAGATCAATTCAGGAAACACCACTGTAGCATGTTAGCTATCCAGATAAAACGAGAGCGGGTCGAGCTGCTTCATACCGAGGAAGAAGACCGCAATACCACACATTAACCAGATCATCATGTTGATGGCCAACTTCTCACGCCATGCAAGTTGAACATCTTTTCGTTTGATGCGTCCGATCCAATGGATGAGAAAGTCTGGCACAAACCATGTGAAGAGCCAGACAACAAACATCCACCGCTTGCGTGAACCAGACACGGGTAGCTCGTCAATTTCCTCTTCTCGGGCTGCTTGACCTTTCTCTGCCATTTGCTCGCGAGTATCGAAGTTGCGGAACATGTCTCCCGAATGGAAAGCAGAGGCAGCCGCTTCGGATCGCAGATCGTCCGACTTGGAGAAAGAACCTCCTTTGCCCCCAACCCCGTAGATGTGGGATCCAAGACCGGTAGAACTGCCCATTCCAGGAATCAATCGTACCCGAGAATCAGAACCACTGAAAAGAGCGCCGCCAGGCTCGCCGACCGGTGTCAGAGGTCCGCCACTTCCTCCGTCGTCAGGATCCGGAGCATATGCAGCGCCACCTGCGCGTGTTCCCCCCTCGCCAAGCTGTGCAATTTCGAGCCAGCATCGTTCACTAAGGAAAACACCGGTCGAGCCTACTCGAACCTCGTTCGGTTGCCAACCTTTCTCCTCGACTACCATCTCCGCCTTCTCTTTCTCACTTCCCACTATAATTGATTCGGCCTCTGCAAGCCCCAAAAATTCTCCAAAAGGTAAAAAGACTGAAAAATCAGCGTTTCGTACTCGTTGTGAGATTTCCGCAATTCCTAGAGTCCGAATTTGGGTGCGCACACACTTAGAATCAAATTGATTAGCGATACGCCGGTCATTCGGCTTTAAACAGAAGATGAAGTAGGGATTTGTATTCGTCCCGGTGAGTGATCTAGTGACGGTATCCAATGCACCGACAAATTGTCCTGCAGCCCCTTGGTCAAGTAAAGTGGTTTCCTTAGGCTCAGATTTGATGTTTGGCTTGTCACCCTTCTTTCTCATGACACTAGGCATTCGCAATGGTCGTGAAGAGATCTGACCTTGCATGATGGCTGTTTTTTCGCGTGGATGATGAACAGTAGTCACTACTTTGCTGCTGAACAAGTCGGTGATAAAGGTGCTGGTCGTACCTCGGAAAAGGTTCATGAGGTCAGCCGAGATAATTTCGCTGTTTTGCTCGATGAGACCCGCGATTGGATAGTCCACTTCACCAGCGAAATGTTTGACCGTAAAGCTAGTTCCCGGGGCCGAGAACTTGGATCCTGGTAGGGGAGAAGAACTCCCGATGCTGACCGCGGGGTTGCTCTTGGTATCAAATCGCTTCTTGAGACTCTCAAGGAATTGCACATCAGAGCGGCCCCTCTTCGTCTGATCGTCCAAGATACTCAGGAGACCATTACCAGACTTGAGCAAGGCTCGCACAGCGTCAGAGTTGTCGAAGTAACTTGTAGCAGGAACGCCGACTTCCTCACTCTCCAAGAGCTCTGCCTTCTTGTCAAAAAAGCTTTGCAGACAAAAATTGTACAAGCTTTCGGTGGCAGCATTGTTGAGCAGTTGATCAAGTGTACTACCTGTTGCTGAAGTTTGAGAGAATCCCGGAAAATCGATGATGGAGATTGTATTGGCGATTGAATCTTCCACCGCACAAAGACGTTCATTGCAAGATTCGACAACCCACGCGACTAGGAGTGAATAGAGAGTTCGCGCTAACTCGTCTGCGTGTGCCCTGGCGCCTTTCGCGTCTAACATCACTGTGACTCTCTCCCGATTTAACGTTTTGGTTCGGTAACCTAAACTTGTTTCCAACGCATCTGGAGGAACACCGAGGAAAGCTGCGATTACACCAAGGACATCCTTGTTGCGTACAACTACGACTTGGTCACCACCTTCCATCGCCCCCGATTCGTCTCCTCCAGCCAAAGTTGCATGGCCATTAGAGAATTCAAGCTGACCGATATGGAGCACAACTGCGAGAAGCTGGCATATCTCTGCTATCTCGTTGCGCGGAAATTCCAGTTTTCGCAGAGCAGTTTTGAAGTGCTGAAACCCGTCCGCATCGTTGATGCCTACCTTCAGCTGAGTGGGATGCCCGAGATATTTCCATCTCTTTTGGCCTGCCTTGCCGCCCATATCGCCAACACTGTGCTTGTGGGAGGAGGCTGCCACATTCTTGAGACCAAGATGCTCCTTCTCAGCATCCGAGGTTCCCGCCAGAAGATAGTAGAGAGCGTGAAAATTTCTTTCCCCGGTAGGAATGTTGGCAACACGAGATCTTTCGAGACGATGGTCAAGCAACTTGGCACCAATTAACGTCTGCGAGATACTATCATACTGAAGCTCGAGAAACAATCCAGCTTTGGAAGCGGTAGGGGTCGTCAGAGATTTGGTCGTTGTCAACGTATCAAAGAGAAATGTAAAAAGCGAAATCTTGTGAGAGAGCGGTGTAGAGCTGAACGCTAATAGAGATGATAGTAGGTGAGAGCGGAGAGTTGTTTTCCCAGACCCTGATTCTCCTCTATTTCAATCAGTTTCAATTCCAACTCAGCCACAAACAGAACAAAAGAAAACTCACAAAAACACGGCAACCTGGTTCTCCCCCCGTCCTCCTAGACGCCGCCACATCCTATTGGCCATGCCTTCGAGCTCGACGCCGACAACATTGGGAGTGGTAAAGGTGTTCAGCGATACAATTGCTTGCGAGCTGATGGTTGCCGTTGGTAATGACAGATGAAACCGGGAGGCCAGATGAGCAGTGATATGCGTATCCGACTGAAGGTGCGCCGGTAGCGACGGCAGAGATGGCTGCGATTGAGGTGTTTGCTGAGCCATGGCTGAGGGGTGGAGGGGATCGCGCCCCTCTGATAGATTGGGTACGAATGGACAGCCGTCTACCTCCGTTATGAGTCGGTGCTCGTTACCTCGAGGACGCAATCTCGGCGGGGTGTAGAAGTGGATGAGCTGGAGTCGTGTGAGAGAGGTATGGAGGTGGTTGTTGTGTCAACAGAAGAGGGCGAAGAGAGAAAGGGGAACGGGAGTTGTCGTCGAGTGAGACAGCAACAATCCAATGGTGGTGGCACCAAGTAAACGAATGTCAGATAAAAGAGAGTGAGCAACCAGAGGAGAGAGAAAGAAGCACCTAACAGCTCCAGAGGATCCTGAACTTGTCAGATTCGACGTAACTATTATTGCTTGAGCGATATTATTCAAAGCGGCGATGGCAAAAAGATTGCAAGGGAGAAACAGCCAGCGCGTCCGAGACTACGGGATACTATTGAGATACAAGATGGCATGGTAGTTTAGCGCAACAAGGGAGTGCCTGGGCGCAACTGCCCCTCAATAGTAAGTACTGTTCACAATACCACAGGCAAGAGTTCTTAATTCTGCTAATACTTAGCGGAGATTATTTCTTGTACATTGCAACTCTCTATTGTGAGGAGCAAGTCCTTTGCAGAGAGTAATTGTACATTGCGACGTTTCGCGTCTCAGTGTTGTTTGTTATGATGGATGTTGACACCCTTTGGTCACTTAGCGTGGTGTGGTTGCTCTGCAACATCCGAAAGATATTTTGTTGATATTTTGGGATCGGAGATCCGCCACTGTGACCTGAATCCGCTTCCTCCCACTTCCGGACTTCACTAGTAACATTCTTGATCTCTGCCAGTCTCCGAGATGGAGGAAAGCTTTACTCCTCAAGCGGATGTTAACGGTTAGATAGGCGTCACGACTCTGATCCTGGAGAATTCAAATGACCACATCTCTTTCTTGCTTCCCCCACCCGCTCTGGTGTGTGTGCATTGGAGTAGGTGGACATGCGAATGGCAATGAGATTTTTTGGATTTGTTTACGATACATTTCTGAAAAGGGGAACCATAACACCGCTAATGGATTTTTGCCGACTTTTTCAGCCGCCTTCCCGAGGTGCAGCACAGGGGTCAGAAAAAAACCGATCGTTTCTTATTATAGAATCCGCCATCATCACCATTCATGTCGCGATGAGAAGAGACGCAAAAAATACATCACGGTCACCAGGCATAGGAATCTAACCATTTTGTCAGGAAAGATGGACATTTTCTGCAACAAAGTGTACTTCGAATTACCTAATGCGGAGTACACGCTGTTCAAGGTCCTGTACTTGTGAAAACTAGAAGCCTTGCACTTAGTACCAAGTAGAGTACTAGGCACTAGAAGTATCTAGTGACGGATGGCACGAGTGGCACGGAAGCTGCAGGGGGAAAAAAGCTACTCTAGTGGCAGGGTGCAGCACATCACCACCAAGCTGTGTTTTGTTGCTCCCTATCAACCTCACCCTGTTTCCTGTTTACTTCAAACACCACTATCAGCATCAACATTGCCTACTCGTCCTCCCCCTACATTCGCTCTACTGCCTCTGCCGTTCGCTACTCCCAACATCCGAATTAATAATTTGTTTATTTGTTTGGTGTGTGGGCGTGGATGCGGGTGTGTCTCGGCAGTACTTTTCTTACTCGGCCTTGTTGAAAGGGGAACGATCTAACACCTGGGTACTACCCTATTCACTCGAACCAACATCCACTTTCAACCTCAGCTCAGACAACGACGACGTATTCCTTCCTTTGCCTTCACCATCTAGGAATTTAATCCTGTGAATTCAATACCATTGTTTGAGGGATTGAGTTACGAAGTTCGGAACCTCGTGCAAAAACTACATTCATCTCCTCCGTTCCGGTACCGTGGGCACGTGTAGAACGACAGTGGCTCGCCTTATTGCGGGCCCTTTTCGCTCTCGCGCCTCGAGTCATCTTGAGTGACCTCCTCCATCATGTCGTTTACGAACAATCGCCACTCCGTTTACTCCACAACATCTGCTGCGCCGTATGGCAACATGCCTTCCAATCAGCCCGGTGCCTTGACAACTTCTACTCTACTGTCTGCCCTTCACAATGCCTATCTATCAGGCTCGGTTTATACCCTTGATGCAACTACAACCGTAGTTGTGAATTCCGGAGCCGGTAGGGGGGCAAACCAGTATATGGGAGTCTTTGATGAGGAACTGGGAATGAGGGTCTGGGAGCATGCACGACGGAGAGCTGAAGACCAGACGATCGTCCTTGCGTACGTGATTCCCCAACTTCGGGCTTATTGTCATATTCGAGGATCTCGAATAATGGCATGTTCCGGAAATGTGCTCTTCCTCCACTAACGGAACGAAATCTAGGTCGCTGGGTTCATCGTCACCCTCTCTTCTTTTATCAATGTTATCCACCCTCCCTGCCGCACCCGATCTTCTCAATGTATGCCTTAATCTTATCTCCGCCTTCACAAATTGCTTGACTCCCGAATCACCATTCTCTGTACCACGGCATCGAGGACTCGCAGTGTCTGCTCAGATTTCCCTTTCTGGCGCCATCTCAGGTGCACATATTTCACTCTCCGACGCAGGACTTGATACTGAAAACGGGCTTCTCCATATACCATCCCAGCAGGGCTATAGGGCATTCGACGTTTTCTATTATCTTCTCTCTAATGTGTCGACACCTGCCGAGAGACAAGGTCTCGGATTACAAAGTCCCGATACATACACATTACTTGCACGTAGCAACACTTACTCGCTGCCAAGCTACCTTCCCACGGCAGATGATTCGGCCGCTGCTGAAGACTGGCGGGCCAATTTGAGGGCTATCGGAATCAAAGGTGGAATGTTACGTGGTCTGCTTTCAGTCCTGGCGGGCATTCTCAAACTTGGAAATTCGGTTGGTCTTTTGGTTGACGAAGAGGTGGTTGAAGAAGTCTGCGAGGATGTATCCGGCTTGTTGGGCATTGAGCCCGACGTGTTAGCCAAGAAAATGGGTGATAACGAGCGAGAACTTTTCATTTCGACTGTTTATGAGCTTGTTGTGGAGTGGATCATTGCAAAGGCAAATGAGGCCATTGCCGCTGACTTTGCCGCAAGGAAGGATGCGGACTCGAACTCCGGCGACAGCCAGGAAGGCGATACTGTCCAAATCACGGTTCTGGAACTGCCCGACGAGAAAATGGCGAGGGCAGTTTGTCTCAAAGGTGTATTCGATGACGAAAGTGGGCTGAACATAGAGATGAAGTCCGATGGCGTTGATATGCCGAACGTCAGCAGCACTGTGATACGGGAAATGAAGACTGCATGGAGCGATGCCGAGAGTGCCTGTTTAGTTGGCATGGGCCGTGAACGAGAGTACGAAAACGACCGAAAGGAGCAAATCATCGAAAAAGGGGGAAGGGAGGTAGAGGATGGCGGGTTTCTCAAAGAAGTCTTGTTTCCCACGGAATTTGGTCGATCATCGGCGGCTGTGCGATTGGACGTGTCGCAGCTATTTGCCGCATCCAGGGCGTGGTACCATCTCAATCTTTCCCCCACGGAGGGTTCTTCGGCTACGGAGGATCCACATTCCCAAGGTCAGCCCTGGTCGGCTTCAGCAGTGAGTCGTCAGTTGAGAGGTTGGAGATTACCCGAGTGGGCGAACCGGCGCAGCAAAAGACTAGATTTCACGGCCGACTTCGACTTTGATGAATTTGAAGTACGGTATGCCGTTTTAGGTTGTTCGGGTGGGCGGGATGGTGTCGAGAGCTGGGTACTGGAAAGAGGCTGGAGTAATGGCGAAGTTGTGGTTGGAAATGAGCGTGTATGGATGCGGGAGCCTTGTTGGTGGGAAGCCGAAAACATGCTGGATATCAAACAGCCAGGCGTGCCTCCAGGAATGATGGGGATGGGTATGGGTATGCCTGTACCACCTATGGACACTGGGTACACCACAAATACCAACGCAAGTGGCTATTTCCCACCTATGGTTGGCCAAGGGTTTGAGCAGGCGGCATCAAGGGAGCACCTGTTGCGACAACAAAGTAACACACCATTGCTAGGCGGAAACGATGAACAACAATCAGCTCTTCTCTCTAAGTACGAGGCCAACCATTTCACTGCTCCTGGGGACGAAGAGCTTGGCGAGAAGCAGCATATTGAAGAACGTCCAGTTACGACGTCTAGAAAGATGTGGGCTGGCTTTGTCTGGGCCATGACATTCTGGATTCCGAGTTTTTTGCTGCGATATGTTGGTCGCATGAAGCGACCGGACGTTCGAATGGCGTGGCGAGAGAAGGTGGTCCTCGTGTTCTTAATATTCCTTTTGAATGCCGCCATCATCTTCTGGATTGCTATCTTTGCGCGATTACTGTGTCCCAACATCGATAAGGCATGGTCCAGAGCAAATGTCGCAAGGCATCAGGGCGAGACCGACTATTGGGTGAGCATGCGGGGTAATGTTTACGATCTCAGTCAGTTCTTTCCTGCTTGTACCCCTTGAGGCACCTTCACTAACTTCAGTCGTAGCCAACTTCTGGACTATTCAGCACAGTGATGTGACAGGCCAAGATGTGACCAGGGATGCTATGATTGGGTTTGCAGGGCAAGATGTTTCACCCTATTTTCCCCCTCCACTCTACCTTGGATGTCCCGGACTTGTCTCAGACGACACAGTTGCTCTACAGCTGAATGACACCACCGCACGAGCCCAGTCCGAGGCCATGCACTGGTCTGGTAAACAATCGCTATTTCCTACGTCAAAGTTGGCCGATGTTAATTGGTACTCTCAAACATTGCTTCCCAAACTCAAGAAATACTGGAAAGGAGATCTTGTTTGGGACAAAGCTCAAGTCAAAAAGGATGGCGTTGAGAATAACAAACCCTGGGCCATCATTGATAACGAAATTTTTGACTTGACTGACTATTTCTACACCGCCAAACGCATGAATAATCAGCCTAAATACACATTTCTGGACTCTCAACTGGAGCAGATTTTTCAGGAAAATCCCGGATCAGACATCAGTGATATGTTTTATAATCAGCTGAATGTGACCACACAGCGAACAAACATGCGGTGTATGAAAAATATCTTTTATGTTGGCAAGGTTGACTTTCGATATGGCGCCAAATGTCAGGCAAGCGGTTATGTTCTTCTCGGGTTTGCTGCCATGATGTGCACGGTTATCCTCGTCAAATTTTTGGCTGCGCTCCAACTAGGGACAAAGAGGCGTCCAGCTATGCAAGACAAATTTATTATCTGCCAAGTTCCAGCATACACTGAGGGCGAAGACCAGCTCCGCAAAGCTTTGGACTCTTTGACTGCTCTAAACTACGACAATAAAAGGAAGCTTCTGTTTGTTATATGCGATGGCATGGTTGTTGGAGGCGGAAACGACAGTCCGACGCCCAATATTGTCCTAGAGATTCTTGGAGTAGATCCGAAAATCGACCCACCTGCGCTTCCTTTCAAGAGTGTTGGCGAGGGGAGTGCGCAACTCAATTACGGCAAAGTCTACTCCGGATTGTATGAATTCGAAGGGTGTGTGGTTCCATACATCGTTGTTGTCAAAGTGGGCAAACCTACGGAGACCACCAAACCTGGAAATCGCGGAAAGCGCGATTCCCAAGTCCTCGTGCTTGAATTTCTCAACCGCGTCCATCACCGCTCCGCAATGTCTCCCCTCCAACTGGAAATGTTCCACCAGATCAACAACATCATCGGTGTCGATCCGGAGCTATATGAGTATATTCTTATGGTAGACGCCGATACTAGCGTCAAGGAGGACTCTCTTAATCGCCTAGTTGCGTCATGCGCCCACGATGCCAAAATTGCTGGTATTTGCGGGGAAACCAGTCTTGAAAACGAAGAGCAAAGTTGGTGGACGATGATTCAAGTATACGAGTAAGTGTTGGTTCTTTTGATTGCGCTGGCAACCGTTGACGTTTGTTAGATATTATATTTCCCATCATCTGGCCAAGTCCTTTGAAAGTTTGTTTGGGTCTGTTACTTGTTTGCCTGGATGGTAATTAATCCAAATCCCAACACATGGTGCCTGCTTATGTTGATCTTAATAGTTTTTGCATGTATCGACTAAGAACCGCCGATAAGGGTCGCCCTCTTATCATAGCCGACAAAGTCATCACTGAATATGCTGATGGTATTGTGGACACTTTACATAAGAAAAATCTGCTATCCTTGGGTGAAGACCGTTACCTGACCACCCTGATGACAAAACACTTTCCCTATATGAGCTACAAGTTTATTCCCGGTGCTTATGCGATGACTGCCGCGCCTGAAAGCTGGAGCGTCCTGCTTTCGCAAAGACGTCGCTGGATCAACTCGACTGTCCACAACTTGGCCGAACTGATGTTCCTCGAGGAGATGTGTGGCTTCTGTTTGTTTTCCATGAGATTTGTCGTGTTCCTCGATCTTTTCGGTAAGTACATCATAGTCTATATATTACATTTTACTCATTGATCCACCAGGTACAATCATTCTCCCTGCCACTTGCGTTTACTTGGGTTACCTCATTTACGTCATTGCAACCAAGACAGGACCAATGCCAATCATATCTCTGGCGATGATTGCAGGTGTTTATGGCTTGCAGGCTGTCATCTTCATCGTTAAACGGCAATGGCAGCATGTGGGCTGGATGATTATCTACATCATAGCATTCCCTATCTACTCATTTATTCTTCCCATCTACTCGTTTTGGGCCCAGGACGACTTTTCATGGGGAAACACTCGTATTGTGGTTGGAGAAAGCGGTAAGAAAAAAGTTGTTGCTACCACTGATCCGGGCTTCGATCCAAAGAGCATTCCGCTCCAGACCTGGGATGAATATGCGACAAAGAATAAACTTCCAGGTCGACGAGGTGGCGTGCCAGAGAAGTTTGGAGATATGGGTTACGATAACTATGAGATGGATGATGTGCATTCCATGTATTCGTCGGTCAAACCCGCGTCTACTATTCTTACGGGACTTCCAAACCTTGGTGGACAAACATATCTACCTCCTCGATCTCCGGCTCCCTTTGCCAACAACCGCCAGTCGACTTATTCCGCGTATACTAGCCTGACCGGCCACGGTGGGCACGATCAAGGGCAGCATCAGCGGCTTATGTCGATGGGAGGAATGAGTACTGGTGATTATTGGCAAGACGGTGGGCATCACCACAACCGCCATAGTCCGATGTCAACGGGTGGACTGCCGAGCACCGATAACTTGCTTGGTCCTCACACTCCGCCTCCGAGAGCACATTCTACGACCCCTCTCGGATTTGGAGGATCGAGACCAGTAAGTCAGATGGACTTTACGAGAGCTGGGGGAGGGCCGGATGATGAGAGCATTGTGGAAGCTATCAGGGGGGTGCTTCGGGAAGTGGATTTGGAGAATATTACGAAGAAACAAGGTATGTGACTACTTCTACTTTTCTGCCCAGATATAATAGTTGCTGACGCTCGTGTAGTGAGAGCACTCGTGGAACAGAGGTTGCAGACAGAATGCCAGGGTGAACGGAGAGTATTCTTGGATAGAATGATTGACGCGGAGTTGGCGAGTATGCCATTGTAGCCTGGGGCGGTGTGATACCTTTTTCCTTTCTTCGTTCTTTCTGAGATATAATGTTGTTGGTACTCTTAATCATGGCGGTTATCATAAGGAGATGGTGCTGAAGGGGAGGCGAACAGACGGGAGGAGTGGCATGCATGGAAGGGTTCACTTCAACGGAGTTATTCTCGCTTTCCATTTATCTATTGTTATTTTGAGTTTTTGATGTAAAAGCACTCTTTTGCATTGTCGATGGCTGTTTGATAAGTATCGTATATATGGATTAATCGTAGGTATCTATGTATGGATCATGAGATTAATTGCATGTTAACATATACTTTCCATGCGCGGGTAGTCATTTTCTCCAATATTTATGACCCCGGCGGTTCGAGAGTCGGGAGGTTGGGAAGAAAGGGGTTCTGTTCCCTTCGGCTCGGCCTCCTTTTGGATCTCGGTCCTTTTCCGCTCCGATTTCGGGTATTGTATCCGGTTAACACTTACTCTAAATCATTCGGCCTAAATAAGGGGGGTGCGTGGTCAGCCAATCGGTGGCGGCCACACACACTGCTGTCAATGGGCCCACTGCGTACTGCAGGAGGGCCGGTCTAGATATGTAGCTGCAAGGGAACAATGAAGATCGATTTCGATGAGCACATATGTAAGTCAATAGTAAGGGGATTTTTTTTCCCTTGCTGATCGGCGTACGCGTAGAGCAGCTGCCCATGATAGGTGATATCCATATGGCAGTGGCAAAAGATCATCATGATATAAATGTATTGTAAAAATTGGCAATTGGAAGTTGAACACATCGCTTCTACTCTAGAAACGGGAAGAGTTGTTAGTCTCATATCATCGTTTCGGGAATCTGGCGGGGCTCATCATTCATTCTGAGACAGTCCTACACGTTATAATTGAGTTTAGGCCATTCGATTCGCTGGCGGGGCGGGGATCAAGCCCGGCGGCCATATATGAACTAGCTACGTTCGAAACCTGGGCGGCACCCTGCATGAGGTTGAACAAACCTGAACTAGCCTCACCAAACATAACAGCCGAGCAATGCGGGCACCAGCAATTTGACGTGGTTGGTGCTGCAGAGATGGAGGCAAAAAATCGAGAAGGCAGAATCCCATAGGGGTATGTGTACGGGGTACGTATATAACGGTACCTTCTCCCGCTAACTTCTGGCGAGGAAATATCTCGTGAGGCATGACGACACTGACGAATAAACGGACGAATAGTATCAATTGAGCGATATCACCTGTTCACGATTGGATACGCAATATATTTCATCACCACAAATCACACAGCTGCATTTTTCACCGATTCAAACACCCCCTCACCCCAGGACGACGAACTATTCCATCCAGCTCTCTCTTCTCTCATCCATTCCAATTCTTCGTCAAACGCTCCGAAACACCACCACTACCACTCACTACCGTCCGAGTCGACTCTCGGCCATCGAAACCCTTACGCACAATCATACACACGGAGACAAGTCGTGAGACAAGCAAATAACCCCGCCTTCCATCCAAGTCACGCTACTTCTCCTTCCCACTGGAACCCCCTCACCACCGCAAAAATGACAATGAGGGAGCCGTCACAATCAAAAGCAACTGGAATAATAATCGGATTCACCATTGCCGGCGTATTTTTCCTCCTCTTCATCATCGCACTGTTTCACTGGTATTCGAGGCGGATGCACCCGAGACGAATCCAAGGGAACCACAGCCATAGCAGCAGTTCGGGCGGAGATGGGAGAAGTGAATGTAGTGAAGTATAGCCAGAGGGCAGGGAGGACGAAAGCGGCGATTTCTCACATCTTCTGTGTCTTCTACTTCGCGTACATACAACTTTATCCTACCATCCGATGGTTGTTTTCACATCACTCCACTTTTTGCAGCGGGGTAGGCAATTGCAAGGGAGGGGGAGGGGGTTATTTTTTCGTTTGCTTGTTGATTGGCCGATTTTGGTGGTTTTTTGGACCTAGTTGCTGTGTTGTTTTGGCTGCATGATCCCGTGAGGTATGGCGTGGTCTCGATATCTTTTGTGTTCTTTGTATATTGGTGCAGGGGGCTGCTTTATTCGCTCACTCGCCAGCTGGCCTTCTTCTTTGCAAGATAATGGAACCATGTTCACGGAGACTGATCATGAATGGGACGAAAAGCGTGGGGCAGATTGTTAGGGAATATATACCAAAGACTGTGACCATGGCTGTCACTTCGGCATTTAAAATCAAAACATGCAATTGGTCAAAACCCAACTCGAATTGAAGTAGATCATCTCCACATCAAGTAAGCCCCGGTAACTCGGAAGTTACCACTCCGTCCTTACCACTGTCCGGCCGGGAACGAAGTGTCAATCATGCATTGCGGGTGCGACTGCATTGATTGAAACTCGCGATTTTTATAGTGCCTGCAGGATTATGATGCGTTTAGACCGTTTCTATTCGTTTAGTTGGCAGCTAGATTAATTATCCCAGAGTTCTCACTGAGTATCGGGTACCCGGGTATGCGAGGTGTAGGAGGTAGCACAATCATGTGTACAACTGGATAATACGGTAGACCCGGATCTAGTAACTATCGGTATATCCTAAGAGATTCAAGCCAAGCATAACCTTATATTTATTATGTAGAATGTTTTACTTTGAGAGTGATATTGAGACGCACTGAATTTTTAAACACAACCAATTCCGAGTGACAGGTTGTGTATTGATGCTAACCAAAATTAAGACTAGATCCAGCGCCTAATATAATGCACCAAAAAGACCAATTATAACCCCAAAATTCTAACACTGACCGAGCGGAATGCGTTCCTGATGCTGAAGGGCAAAAAAAAACCAACCAAAAATTCAGATTCATGATCATGACGGCGTCATATCTCATGCTCTCATCACAACTCCTTGTCGTTTTCTACCTCCATTTCTTTTTCATCCGTAGAGCCAGTCGACTTCGAGTCCGAGTCCTCATCCGGAGTTGTAGGCCTATCAAACCCAATCTCCTTACGCTCCTGCAGAAACTGGTGAAACTTCGACCTGCTCCTGACGGTATCGCTATATCTGAGGAACAGGAACGGACAAACACACTGCCCAAACAGTTAGCACAGGTTCGACTGTATGAGATACTCCTGAAAGGGGAATTTACCATCCCCAGTGCCAAAAACCCCAGTAAACTTGACGCCCATGGTACCCCCAGACCTTTATACACTGTCCCCGCAGTCAGCGCGAGCGCCGTGGAACTCCAAGGAAGTGAGGGAGCTTACTATGCCTCGCAAATAGCGGAAAACTGGCACCAAACAAACTACGACACATTGAACAGGCGGCGAGAGCGGAAGCTGCGTAGATCTCGTAGAAATCCGTGACATAGTTGAGGAAGCTAATGAAGAGCATACTGAAGCCGAAGCCGAAGGGAGCCCCGGCTATCACCGAGACACTCCAGTGCACATCCGCCCTTGCGGACCACCCCTGCCAAAACATCGAAGCAACGTAAATGGGTCCTGCGATGCAGGCCAAGGGCAGCCGCCGGTATTCAGAGGTTATTTTGAGGCCCTCATCTTCTCGTCTCTTGATGTGTCTGTCCCAGAGGATGACGCCAACGAACGAGAAGCCAGCACCAAGGCCTACTGGGATGAAAGGGAGGCCGCTGATTCCCGGGCCAAACCCGTAGATTCCTAATAACGTCAGATATGTTATGCGTTTCAGAGGAAGAAAGAGAGTTTACCTTGGTAGATGATTGGGTAACTCTGAAAGAAGAGATAAAAAGTCCCGTAAATCAATGATAGATACAGAGAGACGAGTAGAACAATGCTTTCGTTCCAAAACATCCGGAAGGGCCGGGTCAGTGTTGTTTTGAGGGCGGATTTCAGAGAGCGGTCCTCAAGTTCCAGAGGTGCAATCACCTCCGAATCTCCCTGCGCCCGAAGTCGTTGGGCCTTACGGAGAAGGAGGACTGGTGCAAACGTTTCCGGACAGAACAGCAGTGGAATGAAAGATAGTCCACTGATTATGACTATGGAACGTCAGTTCGACTCGGACCTTGGTGAAATGGCGTAAATATAGAGCTAACCATCTACATAAAACACCATCCGCCATCCTAAACGTGAGTTGGAAATGAATCCACCAATCACTGGAGACAGGGTTGGCCCCACCTACATTTTGTCAGCTTAGCATTCCGAATGGGAACTAGAGTTGTAATTACCATCGTCACTGCAGAGAAGATAGCCATAACTAATCAGATACACGCCGTTAGCATATCATGAGCACAGGAGAGATCAGGGATAGTACTTCTTCCTCGCTCTTCAGCATCGGGCCATATATCCGCAAATTGCCCACCAGTCTATCGCCAGTCAGTTTGCACGAACAGTAACCAAGAATATATGAGGCCACAAACCACCGACATGGGCGCAGAAGCTCCAACGCCAGCCAGAAATCGGAACACGAGCAGAGAAGCAATGTTCGGACTCACAGCACAGCAGATGGTTCCCACAACAAACCACCCGAAGGCTATTATGGAAACAGATCTACGGCCATAGAACTCGCTGAACGGTGCGAATGCGATAGGTCCAATAACATACCCAAGCAGGAATAAGGATATGGTCAAAATCGTAACTTCAGTATGCGTGACATTTAAATCCTGCTGTATAACTGACATGGCACCAGATGGTAGTGATGACGCAAACGTTGAATTTGTTACAGCGATGATTCCAGTGGTTGTGATGAACCATTTCTTCCTCTGTGATGAAAATTTAGGACCAGGCTTCGCCGAGTGACCTGATGAGGGACAGAACTTACTGCTGACCAGTTGTGGGGGTTCTCTGGATCTCCGGGAGTAAAGGATATCACCCTCTTCGTCGTGTGGCCAGCGTCTGCTTCAATCTTCCTCTCAATACCTTCCCGGAGCTCATCCTTCTCTGGTAACCCTTCGCCACGCAGCCGTGCCGATTGCACTCTGTGGATATCGAGTGTGGAGACCTGCTCTAGCCTTTCCGGATCTAGCTCTCTGGCCATGATCGAATGCAAATACGAAGCACAGCACAATAGATCACAGCAATGGAACCAGTGGGAATATCCAAATGGCCAACAGTAAAAGCAGCGGAATAACGAACGGACAACGGTGGAAGTTGAAAACGAGGTTGAATTACGATTCTAAAGCCTTTGCGTTGGAAATAGTGGGGCGAGACCTAGCTTTTTAACTCTTTCAGAGCAGATGATGATAGCAAAAACTTTCAACACATTCGGTTACCTGCGCTTGAGGCTCGGAGTCCCCATTGCCGGCAATTGACCACACAGAACCGGCAATATATGAGAAGGACTCGCGCAAATCCAGGTAAAGGAAGATCTGAATATCAGCAGGAGGGCAAAAACAGACGTGCACTGACTTCAATGTCAGCTTCGGCCCGTGAAGCGAGTGCTTGCATATCGGTTAAGACGGCACATAAACTTCTCCACCACGTTAGTCCGTGGTCGAACTCGATCTAGAAATGGGAGTGAGGATTAGCGATTCCCTAGCATTCATGAAGTTAGTGGCAAAGCTGCCCACGGCTCCGGTACCCTCACTGTGGAAACTTGGTAATCATCAATCGTGCTTGCCACATCTGAGATCGAACGATTAGGATTTGTGGTCCAGGAATCAGGATCTTGGATATATCGGCATTACCACGCATCGCAGGATGAATACGGTCAGTGTGCCCGTAATTCACACCAGAATACAAACCACAAACCGTGGGAGGCAAAGACGTCAGGTATTGAATCGATTTGAACTTTTGGCCGCCACTCTCACCTCGGATGACCCGGGTAGATAGTTTGGGTGGGGCCAGCAATTTTGACACCGGTAAGGCATCCCGAGGTCCTGCAACCCTATGTAGGCCAAGAGAAATCCAAATCCTTTTTGATGACAGGATGACTGTACATAATCACAGTAATGCAGTGACGGAGAATGCTCTCCCGAGTTCTACATGTAGTAGTTGCTTGAGATTGTTTTCTGGGTGGGCAATCAGAAGGACGCTGAAAGTCTGTAGAGTATTAGGACAGCTTGTGGTTAACTGTAAGAGCTAATGAGCTAGAGGTTCCTCGGCCAGTTCCGATGGGACTAAAACTCGGAAAAATTTCTAGTGCCGATCTACAAACAACCGTGTGGAATTTTCCCTGGAGATTTCTATTTTCTGGAGTATTGCGGCTCTGGCATTCCGCGGCCTGTGGTCAGCTGAATGGTAAATTCCGTCTTTTCTTTACTGAATCCTGGCCTCGGTTCAGGCTCAAGTAAGTTTGGCATGATGAAATATATGATGGATGTGTACTATGTAGTACAACACATGATGTGATGTACGATAACTGCATCATATTATACAGAGCCTGGAAAAGAAGTCAACTGCGCTGCTAAGAGCAATCTGAATTCCACAACAATAACCTATATCCACCCTCATCACTTATAGGCTTTATATACTCGTTCTTGTACTTCATTTGATACTACTTCTAATATTATCAGTTTAGTGTTTGTGGAGATATACTTCAAATGAGATTTGATATGTTTCGAGCATATATACAAATTTAAATTTATCAAACATACTATCACTGTATGATCTGATCACCATGTTTGACTACCTACCTTCCAATTGACTAATTGGAACCAGATTTCACATTTCCCACTATGTCTCCAAAGAAGCAACTTCAAGCCTTTACTTCTGATTCTCCTTCAGCGGTTGCAGCAGCAGCGAACAAGGCAAGAATATTGCCTGCTCAAAGTATATGTAAAAATACACTATTAAAGGAGGCAAAATGAATACAAGAAACAAATGAATCGGTAAAGGTATTTCATACCCTGGAGTACGTTGGATGTGAAGATGCTATCTACATCTTTCTCAATTCAATCAATATCGATGACTATATCCAGAACCTTCTCAACTTCTGGATCCATATCTTTCTCATTGTGTGAAACCTTCATTCAAAGAAACACAATCTGATATTCAAGAAAATTTTTCCTGACTTTGCAGCAAAAAGTGATCAACCAGATCAACTACTGAATCAATTTGATTATGTATATATGTCATTTCAGAAGCAGTTTATTGGAAAGATTGAATAGTATGGTAGGATGTGGATTGATTCATAAGCTTGTTAGAAGTTACTTACAGTTGATAAGCATGCTGGGTAAGTTAATTGCACTACAGAACTATGTTCGAAAAATATCTAACTGAGTTCTGATAGCAAGCAAAAGAAGCCAACCAAGTTTTCCTACTCAGAAGTACTATCCAAACCTGAGTATATGATTACATTCAATGGCCATCCAGAAATTAAGTGGAATAGAATAAAGGCTATTGATTTCTGGTGGGTGTACCTATCAGCCTTTGAAACAGAAAATACACCCCCAAAGTTCCTTGTATGGTTTGTACCAGAGCCAGACAAACCTAATACCACCATGGAGGAATTGGATAATGTAGCAGAAATTCCCTATCGGAAGCTAAAACCTTATACCGGTACAGATCTAGCTTTTGATGAAGTGGATATCAATATTCCAGAATAATCTGACCACACAGCAAGCAACTTACTTTCATCAGATGAGGTTAGGTTTCATGAGCAAAGTGTTAAGCCCATAGATGAAGGACTTTCAGGAATGGATGATGAAGGCTCCAAAGGGTACACTGATATTACTAATAAAGCCTCCAATACAAATGAAAGGCGAGAAGATGAATGTTATTGTTCTATACGCTGACAGATAGAAGAGGAAAATTTCAATAAAGAGGTAATAATGTCAATGTTTGAGGAGCTGATCGTATCTATACTGAGCGACCCTTATATTTTAAATGGTCTGACTTTTATCAAGCGTCATCGGAAAAAAATACCTGTACCTGGATATATTAGTCATGCTTGGCTGTCGGTGGTGCGCCAGGAGTGTCTGGAATGTCAGTTGATATGGTAACATGTAAGTCCGCGACGATATGATGTGAGTTACTGCAAAAACAACTTCTGGCGCTAGGTATTCACACAGTCGCATATTACTCTGCACAGCACCTTGGGAAGCTTAATATACTGTATTCTTCGTCTGGCCGTTTAAATTCCATGGTGACCAGCCAGTCCGACTCGATCATCTTCTGCCAGCAGTGAGCCAGCCCTGCTCGATCATCTCCTGCCAGTGGAGAGTCAGCCCAGCTCGATCATCTCTAGCCAGCTATAAGCTAGCAAAGCTCGATCATCTTCAGCCAGTGGTAAGCCAGCTCAGCTCGATCATCTCCCGCCAGCGGAAAGCCAGCCCGGCTCAATCCCGTACAGCCAGCCGAGAGCCAGTCCAGCTCGATCATCTCCCGCCAGCGGAGAGCCAGCCCGGCTCGATCATCTCCAGCCAGCTGTAAGCCAGCCAAGCTCGATCATCTCTAGCCAGCCATGAGCCAGCGAAGCTCGATCATCTCCTGCCAGTCAAAAGCCATCCCAGCTCGATCCTGTTCAGCCAGCTGTGAGCCAGCCCAGCTCGATCATCTCCAGCCAACCGTGAACCAGTCATGCTCGATTATCTCCCGCCAGCAGCGAGCCAGCCTGACTCGATCCTATCCAGCCAGCCAAGACCCAGTATAATAGTGGTACCAGGTGTATTTGGCTCGTGAGCGTACTTGGCCTCATGAGCGAACTTGGCCTCATAAGCACACTTGGCCTCATGAGTGCACTTGGCCTCCTAAGTGCACTTGGCTCACACTTGGCTTCGTAAGTATACTTGGCCTCATAAGTGCACTTGGCAGCCGAGACCGGATAAGCGTCCTTCATATATAGTCTGACCTTTTCCACCCCCTTACTTTCAACCGTATTGGCACTCTAAGTTCTAAGTTCTAAGTTCTAAGTTCTAAGTTCAACTCTATGATACTTCTCTTTCTCTCTCTCACAGTCACTCTCTTTATTTACAATGCTAACAGATGTACAGACAATTTTAATCGAGGTAACCAGCCGGTCCTTATCGATCATCTCCAGCCAGCCGAAAGCCAGCCCGGCTCGATCGTGTTCAGCCAGCCGAGAGCCAGCCCAGCTCGATCATCTCCCACCAGGGGAGAGCCAGCTCCGCTCGATCAACTCCAGCAAGCCATGAGCCAGCCAAGCTCGATCATCTCCCGCCCGTGGAGAGACAGTCTGATCCGATCATCTCTAGCCAGCCATGAGCCAGCCAAGTTCGATCATCTCACGCCAGCGGAGAGCCAGGCCGGCTTGATCATCTCCAGCCAGCTATGATCCAGACCAGCTCAATCATTTCCAGCCAGCCGAGAGCCAGCCCAGCTCGATCATCTCCCGCCAGCAGAAAGCCAGTACGTCTTGATCACGTCCAGCCAGCCGAAGTCCAGCCTGACTCGATCGCATCTATTCAAGTCAGTTGACAGCCAGCCCCGCTCGACCTCCAAGCGTACCTGATTGAAATGCTAATGTTTCCGTCCAGATCTGCTCGTCGTATATAGCCAACCATGAGGCAGCACCACTCGATCGCGTCTAGCCAGCGGTAAGCCAGGACAGCTCGATCGTGTGTAGGCAGTCCAGAGTCAGCACAGCTCGATTGCGTCTAGTCATTCGAGAGCTAGCCCAGCTCGACCTCAAAGCATACCTGATCGAAATGCTAATATTTCCGTCCAGATCTGCTCGTTGCATACAGCCAGCTGAGAGCCAGTACGGCTCGATCATATCCAGCCAGCGGTGAGCCAGCCAATCTCAATCGTCTTTCTCCACTCGTGTACTAGCTCCAAGTACTGTCCCAAGTGCATCCAAGATCTACCATGATATTTTGTATATAGTTAGCAATAAATTTGTGAATCAAGTGACTTTAAGTAATCAATTGACTGCCCTGGTAAATCAAGGCTGTGACCGGAAATCAAGGCTGCGACCGTTCAGTGTGCTGTGTCTGGAAATGAATACTCTGCCTGTAAGTGTGTGGACGCAAATGCTCTGCCTGTAAGTGTGTATGGATGTAAGTGCTATATCTGGAAGTGTATCCGGATACAAATGCTGCGTCTGTAGTGCCAGGGTAGTACCAGGATATGATGAGACTCAAGAGGTTTCGATTAAAGCATCAGATGCGTTCTAGCCGTACCGGCATCCGAGGCAAAACTTGGTTTTTTTCCCGATGGTGCTGAGGCCTATATATATGGGAACATTTGGCAGTACCAACTGATAGCACAATCACACAGTCAACTGGAATTTCGGTACGTAAATGCATCAATGATCGCAGCACAGTACATGTAATGGTGGCCGGCCTATGGCAGGGTAACCGTCCATCTGCCCAGTATATAGTCAGCTCATGCGAGTGCTCTTGCACGCCATCGATAAACTTACCTATTGAATTTAACTCATTCTCGAATACACGTTTGCAACTGTATATTCCCTTATACTCTTATACGAGGCCGTACACAGATGAACGCCTTTACACAGTTATTGATCTTTAGTAATTGGATACGTTTCGCTCACAGGATTTCGTTAATTACCCCTTTTTGACGCGTTACTACTCGCTACCAATCATCGAGAAATTCTACGAATCGACGAGAGATTACCTCGAGATATCCTACAGGTCTCATTACCCCTCATTATTGATTCGTCACATCGAGCTCAATGTGAAGTCGAAAGACAGAAGGAAACCGAAAACGAAATAAGACCCAAAGATGAAATAAGATCCAAAGACGAAGTAAGACAAGCATCTCGGTTCAGTGTTTTGAGTATCTTTATAGTCCCGAGGCCGTTCAGGTGACTCGGACTACCATATGAACCGACATTCATCTCCACCCGGACCTTGATAGGCAGGTGGTGATGTCTGCAAACGAGAGTCGAAGGTCGAAGGGCAAGGTCGAAGGGCAAAAGTTGGAGGGCAATCGAAAGTCGAAAGACGAAGTGAAGAGTAGTCGATAACCTACAATCTGAATTTCAACCCGACGCGATCACGATCATCATTTGCATGGGAGTGTACCTTATCATTGGCACGGAGGTGTACCTTATCGTTTGCACGGAAGTACATGTACCTTATCGAAGTGCACCTGAATCGGAATACGAAAGGCACTTGATGATTACCTTCCTACAATCTGAGTGGAAGTTCTCAAGGGCACTTGACGATTACCTTCCTACAATCTGAGCAGAACCTCTAAAGCGCACTTGACAATTACCTTTATATGATCTCAGTGGAAGCTCTCAAGCGTACTTGATGATTGCCTTCCTCCAAACTGAGCGGAAGCTCCGAAGTGCACCTACAATGCATTAGCACTGACTTATGGAGCGTCAGTATTGCACGGAAGTGCACCTACGCAGAACGATTATACAAGCACAGAAGTGTACTTACGGACAATGATTACACGAGCACGGAAGTGCACTTATGGAGTAAGACTACCGTGAGCACAAGCTTTGTGAGAGCTAAGCGTACTTGATTGATTACATTGTAAGTTCGATCTTCACTTGGATGCTCACGAGTTAGATAATCAATGAACCACATACGATTGATGATGAAAGCCAATGATGTTTACCGATTCACATCTCCTAGCCTGCACGATGAAAGCTACGGTATGCCAAGGGCTTGGATATGAAGATATGGAGATCTGGAGGTTACAGGAGTCAATTGGACGTTTCCTTCTTATTTTTTCCTTCTCTTCTTTTCTTATTGGATCTCGGCCCAGTACAAATGGTGTCGGTATGGATTTTACCACCTACCACTGAAGGTGGACTTTTCCCGTGTGTCTGATCTACCGAAAGGTCACCCTCAAGCGGTACCGATTGGCAGCGGGAATTACTAGGGTGTACGAGGGCGTACAAGTTTGGATTGTTTCTTCTCTTCATATACGAGTATGCAGCTCAGGAGGTCTGCAGATAAAGAGGGGGATGATGTAATGGCGGCCAGCCTATGGCAGGGTAACCATCCATCCGCCAAGTATAGAGTCAGCTCTTGCGAATACTCTTGCACGCTATCGATAACCTTACCTATTGAATCTACCTCATTCTTGAATGCACGTTTGCAACCGTATCTTCCCTAATACTCTTATACGAGGCCGTACATGGACATACGCCTTTACAGTACAGTATGAATGTATTCATAAGGTATCGGGAAGAAACTACTAGTATGTCGCACCCAGGCTGTATGTAGACCTAGGCTGCATTGGATGTATCAATCGTAACCTCTTGAGCCTCATTGTTGAGTGAAACTGCACGTACATATATACAATCCCTGGCATTTTATTTGCACCTCTTCACGCAGTATTTCTTACTGATGCAACTATACAGTGTACATAATTCTTACTGATGTAGCCATGCAGTACGTACAGCTTTTGATCTACAATACTACTCATGTGACACATGAGTGTAATGTATACCTTGATATAATACAATGTAACAGTTTGCGACGTTTATACGATGCTCCAAATTGCACTCACATGTCGGATGACAGATACAGTGCAGTGATGTAAGTGTGCATGATGTTTGATGTTAAGGTCTATTATATACTCTTTCTGGTTCCAGATATGTCCCATTATAAATGACATGTTACATATCGTGATCAGCTTAAAGTATATCTATCGGAAATATATCCCTGTACCTGGACATATTAGTCACTCTTGGATATCAGTGGTGCACCTGTAGTGCCTGAAACATCGGTTGGCAGGGAAACATGTAAGTCCGTGACGATTCAATATGAGGTACTGCAAAAACAGCTCCTGATACTAGGTATTCACACGGTTACAGATCACTCTGTATAGCACCATGGGATGCTGAATATACTGTGTTCTTAGTCTGGCCGGTACAATTGCATGGTATCTGGTACTTGGTGGCAACACTGCTCTGGGTATTGTAATGACAATGCTACGCACTGCATATTACACCATAAGGTCATTTTTCATGGAGAACTACTTTGTCTGCCTCCATGTCTTGACTGGATGCAAGCAACTGGAAGGTCTGTCTATAACAAAGTAATGTTTATTAAGTCTATTTACAGTTCTAAATACCATTTATATCCTGTTCACCGTTGTTTTCAACTCGTCCTCCTGTATATAATAAACATCATTCCATGTTGCTAGATCTATATGACTATTGACTATCCATACATTATTATCTGACTTCAACGAAATGGGTTCCTCTGGAATTAAGTGAGCCGTACTCACAATATTGTCTGCACTAATAACTGCATATGAACCTCCGGAAGATGGTTTTACTATCCTGACTAGCTGCGATTTACTTTCCGGCATTCCACCGTTGACAGGCTTCATCACTTCAACCTATGCTAGCCAAAAGGTAATGTTGCCACATGAATACATGACTTGCAGCTTGAATAGACGAAGTATACACTACGGTACACATCCCTGCAGTACTTTGTGAGACAGTTCCTGCCCTTCCTTACATTGTAAAGTTTGAACCCATACCCAGTCATAGTAGGTAGCTCCAGAATACCATCGTTTATCTCCAGTACATCTGAGCTTCTGAAGGATGTGCTCGTCATGCATGTTACGTGATTCTAACTCCAATCCATGGTTAATTGCCGAAGCACTGCTTAAGAGATTATTCAAATCGATGTAATGGCGGCCAGCCTATGGCAGGGTAACTGTCCATCCGTCCAGTATATAGTCAGATGGTACGAGTGCTCTTGCACGCCATCGATAACCTTACCTATTGAATCTACCTCATTCTCGAATCCACGTTTGCAACTGTATCTACACTCATATCTACAGGAACAAGGATATAGGTCTTTATACTGTTATCGATCTTTAGTAGTTGGATACGTTTCGCTCACGGGATTTCGTGAATTACCCCTTTTCTTGACACGTCGCATCGAGCTCAATGCAAAGTTGAACGACAGAAGGAAGCCGAAGACGAGATAAGACCCAAAGACAAAGTAAGATCGAAAGACTGAAAGAAGCCGGAAGACAAGGTGAAGTCAAGACCGAGTTGAAGGAAGGTGATATCAAGACCAAGGTGAAGTCAAGACCAATGTGAAGTCAAGATGGCAAGGTCGAAGGGCAACAGTCGGAGGGCAATCGAAAGTCGAAGTACGAAGTGAAGAGTAGTCGATGACGGATGGGATAACCATACCTAGGATCCGGATTTCAAGCGGACGCGATCACGATCATCGTTTGCACAGAAGTGCACCTTATCGTTTGCACAGAAGTGCATGTACCTTATCGAAGTGCACCTCAATAGAAATACGAAGCTCTCAAGTGCACTTGACGATTACCTCCCTACGATCTGAGCGGAAGCTCTCAAGCGCACTTGACGATGACCTTCCTACGATCTGAAATGCACTTGACGATTGCCTTCCTCAGAACTGAGCGGAATCTCCGAAGTGTACCTACGCAGAATGATTATACAAGTACGGAAGTGCACTTACGGAGAATGTTTACACGAATGGCACTTAATAGACATACGAAGTTACTGCAAGGTGGGCTTCCGAGAGCACAAGCTTTGCGAGAGCTAAGCACACTTGATTGATTACATTGTAAGTTTGATCTTCTCTTGGATGCTCACGAGTTAGATAATCGACGAACCACATACGCATCTGATCGATGACGAGAGCCAATGACGCTTACCGATATAAGCACTACCGAGCCTGCACGATGAAAGCTATAGTATTCTGAGGGCTTGGATATGGAGATATGGAGATATGGAGATATGGAGATATGGAGGTTACAGGGGTCAATTGGACGTTTCCTTCTTGTTTTCTCCTTCTCTTCTCTTCTTATTGGATCTCGGCCTGGTACAAATGGCGACGGCATGGGTTTTACCACCTACCACTGGAGGTGAACTTTCCCCGTACGCCGGATCTACCGAAAAGTCACCCTCGAGCGGTACCGATCGGCAGTGTGATTTACAAGGCCGTACGAGAGCGTACGAGCTTGGATTCTTTCTTCTTCTTCTCTTCATGAACGGATATGCAGCCCAGAAGGTTTGCAGATAAAGAGGGGGATGATGTAATGGTGGCCGGCCTATGGCAGGGTAACAGCCCATCTGTTCAGTATATAGTCAGATGGTGCGAGTGCTCTTGCACGCCATCGATAACCTTACCTATTGAATCTACTTCATTCTCGAATCTACGTTTCCAACCGTATCTACACTCATATCTACACGTACGAGTATGTACGTCTTTACAATCGATATTAATTTGCTGTAAGGACGTACGTCCGTGTATGGCCTCGTATGGATGGATACGTGTAGATACGGTTGCAAACGGGAATAAGCAACATAGATCAATTGTACAGTATGTAGGTAAGATAATCGCTATTGTGCGAAAAGCACTTCGCGAGGTGATTATATATGTAGGGCGGTTACCCGGCCTCAGCAGCCAAGTGCACCTGGCACCGCCATTACATCATCCCCCTCTTTATCCGCAGACCTCCTGGGCTGCAGCATATATATACATAAAGAAAGACAAGATAAGGTGCATACACCTTCGTACGTCTGCATAAGTCCTGCGACCGATCGGTGCCATCACGGCAGCCTCACGGCGGATTCGGTGCACGGGGAAATCCACCTCCCGTGGTAGGTGGTAAAACCTCTGCCGACGCCATTTATACCGGGCCGAGATCTATAAGAAACGAAGAGAAGAAAGAGAAGAGAAGAAAAGAGAAGGAAACGTCCAATTGACCCTAAATCCTCCAAGTCCATCTCCAAATCGAAGCCACTCCTTCAGCAGGCCTCGTTCCAAGCCCACTCCTTCAGCCGGCTTGCAAGTCCATGGTTCCGAATATCCAAGTTGACTTCCAGTTTCTCCGAATCCAAGCAATTGATCTCCGTAGTGCTAGTTCGGTGGTGCTCAAATCGGTAAATGCCATTGGCCGACTTGCGGGCGTCATTCGGTATCGATATATCGTAGTTGACACGTGATATGTCAGACGAAGTCTCGACTTCCGACTAATCGATCGATCGTTTGTATACGATTTCTTTCGTCGAACCAATTTCGAAATCTCGGGGGTGGCCATCGTGGCCGGTAACGCATCTCTGCAGCAGTCAACTAGCATAATTGCATCATGTACTTATCTTGGTCATAGCTGCTCTTTAGACCTCTCGAATTCGTATGGTTTTCGTCTCTGTGCTTTCGTATATCCAAGCACATGGCAGACCTGATCGGTGATAGCCTTCGCTCTCGGCATTGATATGCGTCTCACCTATTGGCTCCAGGTTGACTCGTATATCGGTTATCGGGATTCGAATTTCCGCAGCCATTCTGCTTCAGATCCAGTGGTGGTTGATTGACTTGTGTCGGCCTCGCTTGGCTCTCGATTGCAGTTATCATATGTCGACATGTATTCGTACATGCTCATTCGAGTTGCGGTATGCCCCATGTAGATCAATGCATCCATTCTCCATGCCATCGACTTCCGAATCCACGAAAGTAGTGAGTTTGCACACGCCATACCCTTCCGAGCCTAGCTGTAGGGTGCGCACCCTAAAATCTAGCCTGATACGGTTAATCACCACTATCTGCGGCGACGTCAATCGATTATCGTCATGGCTTCGTTTGGTGTTCTCGGAGATAAAGTCCAATTGCAGAGCATATTCGTTCATTGATATATCTAATTCGTAAGCATTCCGTACAAGGTCATAGTTACCATGTAATTCGGTGCGTTCGCGCTCTCGGCTCTGATGCTCCAACGCGGTAGCCTTCTCATACGTGGTAGCCTTCTCATACGTCCATTAAGGATTGCAACCGGTTCACATTCACGCAGCTTGACATCTCGACAGCTGATTTGGCTTGCTTCGCAGCCGCTGACGTACTTCCTTATGTACGAGTCCGTCTATCGTAGGCCTATAGAAATCCCTAGAGACTAACTCAGCAGTTTTAAGAGCTCCAAAGTGACCGGCTCAGGGTTTTCATGAAAGAGACTTATCAATTTACCGCGGATAGCATCGTCCGCAGGGACAAATATTCTCCCTTCTTTGGTCAGAACTCCAGCGATGACACTCCATTGTCTCTCGTCTTCGGCTTCGGCTGTGGCCATTGGGTTATCGACTAGCTTACCCGAGACGTCGACCGCCAATGGGTCAGTAGCCAGGGCCTTCTTAGGAAGTCATCATAGGGTTTAATTGTCAGGGTCGTCAAGAGCCGTCCGACAGGCTTCTCTTAGCCGATCTCATAATCGGGCCGTCACGGTGGGCTGTCGGTGGGATTTTGTTTGTGCCTTCCAGGTGCTTGATAGTGAAGTCGTACGCCGATAAGATTTCATTGAGAGGCCAAGTGCGCTTGCGAGCCAAGTGCACTTACGAGGCAAAGTGTGCTTGCGAGGCCAGGTGCACTTGATGTCTGCAGCATGATGGGTTAACGTTGCGGTGGTAATGGTGAGTCATTCCAGTATTTGCGGTACGGAATTCGCTTGAAGTAGCGGTTTCTCGGTTTCCGTAACGATCATTCCCTTCTTTTGAGGTCGGTGCTCCGTCGACGACTGAATGCGGTGTCGATTCTCATCGATTCCCATCGATTTTCTCATTAAAGAGTGGTTTCGATTGCCATTGGGGCTTCGTGCTTCTGTATCTGCATTCTCGCAGAATCTCTTATAGAGTAAGTGTTTCTTAAAGAAAGGATAGATCTAAACGTAACCTTGTATCGCCATATCGGCATGTTGCACTCTGCACTCGAGAATCTGTATTCCGCGGCTCTCCCGTGGCTCAATAAGTACCATCCGCCGATTCTTGATTGTGCTTGTGTTGAGAGCTTGGTAGTCAACTTCAGAGTTTCAAGCCGCCGGTGATGATGACCGCTGGATGAAACCATTGGCCAGGTTTGTCTCGATGTAGGCCTTTAGAGTTCTTAACTCAACCTCTGACAGGTAATAGTACGCCCATATGGCAGCTTGTGCCCAGGGTCGATCGCACGGTCAATTGACCAGTGCGGTGGCAGCGTCTCTGCCTTGGCCTTGCTAAAGACCTCCACGAATTCCTGATACTTGGCGGGGATATGGTCGCCGTCATCTGTAGGCACCATTTCAGGTGCCAAAGCTCCATCTATACTCGTTAGCTGTGTGTTTTCAATCGTCTGATGGAGGGTAGGAATTCCTGGGAGTAGTGGTACCAGCCGGCCCAGACACAATGGAACAAATTACCGTGGCGCGCCTCCTCCCTTCGTGACTCGGCGAGCCGGTAGCAGTCATTCAAGTACCAGCAAAGTAACTCTTCTGCCGCAACTACCGCCGCTGCTCCTGCTCGCTCGTCCAGCTCCAGGGGCTTCTCCCACATGTGTGGTGCCTTCCATGGGAGCTCCCAGCAACCCTGTGCAATCGCCAAGTCGTCTGACGAATGCCTCGAGAATCTCGTCGCTAGCTCTGAGACTCCCGAATGCGGCGGCTCCAAGCAGATATATGTCTGGAACCCCACCCTCCGCCTGTGGAGTCTACGATGTCACCTGGGTGGCCGCCGGGGGTACCACGGGCTCATTTGAGTCCGCGGCCTTTAACCTGTTTTCTCCGCTAGGGGTCCGCAGGGCTAGAAGTCGACCGGATGTCCAGTCAACCTCAGGGTTTCTAGCCTTGAACAAGGCAAGCCTAGAACCAGGTCGTATGCCATAGGCACGACCAGCACCTCCAGTTCGTCAACCGAAGGGCTATCTTTCCTATATACAAAAGGATAACCATTTGCCCAATCCTGATCAGGGATATGGAGGAGAGGATGCATCCATTCCCGCTAGGGGATATGACGACTTTGAAGTGCATCCATTCCCGCTAGGGAATACGATAACCTGATGTGCATCCATTCCCACTGGGGGATACGATGACTTGAGGTGTGATTTTCGTGTTTCGTACTTGCTCATCGGTTTCGTAAAATCGCACAGTGGGTATCGGCTTGATCTGCTTGACACTTTAGAACATTCGGGGTTAACTTCCCACTCTGAGCTGCTTCATGATCTGCAATTGCAGCTCCACTATCAGGGTCTTGAACTCTGCCCGTCGGTTGTCTTTCCCTGTAAGTACACTTCCGTGCTCATGTAATCGTTCTCTGAAAGTGAGCTTGAAGCTTCGTTCGTGGATGCTAACGTGTCGTAGGTGCACTTCGGAGCTTCCGCTCAGATCGTAGGAAGGTAATCGTCAAGTGCGCTTGATCAAATGCATTTATCGTCGGTGACTTCTCGCCAGACTCGATCGTCAATGAACCGACGCGTATAGTTGATGTCGATGAAGGCTTCGCTAGCACTTCGAGCTGCTCGATAGGTTGCCATCGATGGCATTCTGACTAGTTTCGATCGTCCGTTCGTATGCGAATGCTTTCGTCGAACGTATTTCAAGGACTTCTCGGTGGTGGCCATCAGGCCGGTCAATAGTGTATCAGGGTCGATTGACATCCGAATCGTCTCGGAATTGACTCTGCTCACGTCAATCAACTCCAATATACGGAATACTTATCTCGAATTATCACCCTCGCGATGATAATCTGTATGGGTTCCGAGTAGTGACGTGTTTCTTGGGGGTCAATTGACCTCCGAATCATCTCTGATTCGTCTTGAACTTCCGTTTGTATACGATGGATCCTGTTAAACGTGTTTCGAGGTCTTCTCAGCAGTGGCCATAAGGGCCGGTGACGCGTTTCTCGGGATCGATTGACCCCCGAATCGTCTCTGCTACAGTCAATTAACTTGATTGAAGGGTATACATATCAAACTTCGACATTTATAGGTCGTGAGAGTATGTGTGTGAGCATATAACGATCGCGGTTGGTGATGCGACTCTTCGAATCAATTGACCTCCGAATCACCTCGGAATGGTCTCTGCAGTAGTCAATTGATTCGATATAGGAATATCGATGCTTGTAGATCTCGAAAAGTGAGGTGTTGCGACTCGTTCGGAATCGTCATGTGGAGTAGCAGCCTACTTGGCTGGCGACACCTCACCCAGGGCCAATTGACTTCGGAATCGTCTCTGCGGCAGTCAATTGACTTCTTTGACATGTGTACTTATCCTGATTTATCATTCTAGTGATGATACTCGTTGTAGGTCGTGAATGGAGATATTTCGAGTTCTCAGAGGTGCCTATCATTGCAGGTGACACGTCTCTCGGGACTGAGTGACATCTAAATCATCTCGGAATCGTCCCTACTATCGTCAATCAACTCAATTGGGTGATTACTTATCTTGTATTGACAATCTAGCGATAGTTCTCGGACGCGGAGGTTACGGTGTGTCGCGACGCGTCGAAAAAGTAAAGAAATCACGAAATCCCGTGAGCGAAACGTATCTGGTGACTGAAAAGCGATTATAGTGTAAGGACGTACGTCCGTGTACGGCCTCGTATGGATGGATACGTGTAGATACTGTTGCAAACGGGAATAAGCAATATAGATCAATTGTACAGTATGTAGGTAAGATAATCGCTAGCGTACCAAAAGCACTTCGCAAGGTGATTATATATGAAGGGCGGTTACCCGGCCTCAGCAGCCAAGTGCATCTGGCACCGCCATTACATTGGCTTGGAGTATAAGAAATGACTGATAGCATCGTATAGACTATTTCGGAGAACATCGTCACTGATTGTTTTCACAAGGCCTTGAAAGTCCTTAACTTGCTCTTTTCCTTTGTACTGCTGCGGAGATATGAACCTCAATAAATGACATCGAGTGGTTACTTCCGCCATTACATCTGTCGTCACTTCTGTCGTCATCTGTAAAGCAGCTTGTTTACAGTTTCTTGTATTGTAATTGGTCCTTCTGACAGAGAATGTATTACTCTGAAGGTAGTAGTTGATTATCTGAGTATAGGAATCACCCGTCTTATTGGATGCATTAAACCCGTCCTTAATCTGCTCTGGTGAGAACTTTTTCCAATCTCCATCGACCACTGTTTAGGCGAACCGTATCGTTGTATCTGCTCTCAGAAGTGCTGCATGAGATGTATCTTGGGAAAGTTTCATTTGCTATCCTGTTCAATATATTCGGCCATTTCTGCATCAATAATATCTTTCCAGACATCGCAAATGTACTGTCAATAGGCTACCATTTTCTTCTTGTTTTCCTCAGAATTCAACTTGGTATTCCGCTCGGTACACAATTCTGTACGTCTTTCTTTGACCTCTGCTGCAAGTTATTTGCCAGCTCTGAATTGTTGAAACACATCCTTCGAATTGTGAAAGCAACGTAGAGTATTGTGCATGAGGTCTAGCATTTCGTCATCGTCAAAGTCATACTGGTAATAGAAATATAACTCAACAAGAGAGCGAGAGCACTCAACTGCACAGTCAAAATTACTGCACTGAGACTGGCTTGGATCCTGCAGAGCATAGCGTACAATACCCAAAATGAATTGTATCATCATCTTGATTTGTCCTCCATTCCAACGTGAAACCTTCTCATATACACATCATGGCTTTATCATATCAAGATATACAGGCACGGAGAGCCAAATATCATTGAACTTGTCAAGCTGCTTATGCTGCTTGAGAAATCTATGAAGCCATATCAGGAGGTACTTCAATATCCCAATTTGCATCGTGTATAGTGGATCGAGCTTGGGAAGATCTCTTGTAATGCAATCGAGATACCATATGATTGTTAGAGCATATGTCTGTGTACGGTCTCGTATAAGAGTATATGTGTAGATACAGTTGCAAACGAGGATAAGTGAATGAGGTAGATTCAATAGGTAAGGTTATTGATGACGTGCAAGAGCACTCGCACGAGCTGACTATCTACTGGACAGTTGGGCAGTTACCCTGTCATAGGCCGGCATTATATCATCCCCCTCTTTATCTGCAGACCTCCTGGACTGCATACCCATACATAAAGAGAAAAAGAAACAAATCCAAGCTCGTACACTCTCGTACGGCCTCGTAATTCCTGCTGCCGATCAGTACCACTCGAGGGTGACCTTTCGGTGGATCCGGTGCAGGGGGAAAGTCCACCTCCAGTGGTAGGTAGTAAAACCCATGCCGACGCCATTTATACCGGGCCAAGATGCAATAAGAAAAGAGAAGAGAAGAAAACGTCCAATTGATCCCTGTAACCTACAGATCTCCATATCTCCAAAGTGGCTCGGCAGCACCGAGCTCCATCTGCATATCCAAGCCCATATGTCTGTAGCTTACATAGTGTAGCCTCGGTGGTACTCGTATCGGTAAATATCATTGGCTCTCGTCATCAATCGTATGTGGTTTGTCAATTATCTAATTCGTGAGCATTCAAGAGAAGATCGAACTTACAATATCAATCAAGTGTACTTAGCTCGCGCAAAGCTTGTACCCTCAGTTGTTTTTCTCCATAAATGTAATTCCGTACTTGTGTAATAATTCTCTGTAACTTCACTTTGTCTGTGCAATGCTGACGCTCGTAGGTGTGCTTCGGAGCTTCCGTTCAGTTCGGAGGAAGGCAATCGTCAAGTGCACTTCAGATCGTCGGAAGATAATTGTCAAGTGTGCTTCTGAGCTTCCGCTCAGATCGTAGGAAGGTAATCGTCAAGTGCACTTCGTATTCTGATTCAGATGCACTTCTGTGCAAATGATGATCGTGATCGCGTTCGTTTGAAATCCGGATCGTAGGTCATCGACTACTCTTCACTTCGTCCTTCGACTTTTGGTTGCCCTCTGACTTTTGCCCTTCGACCTTGTCCTTCGACCTTTGACTCTCCTTTGCAGATATCACCTCCTGCCCATCAGACCCGAGTGGAGATAAATGCCAGTTAGAGTGGTAGCGATAGTCCGAGTCGTCTGAGCAGCCTCGAAACCATAAAGATGAGACATCAGATTTGTCAACCGATGCCAAGCATTCAAAATACTGAACCGAGAGAGTAGCTTTTCTACTTTCTCTTGCAGACATCATCTCGGTGCTGTTAAGACTCGAGGTTGCGATAAATGTCGGTTCGTTCCGGATACCGAGCCACCTTCACAGCCTGGGTATCATAAGGATGCTCAAAACACTGAATCGAGATGCTCATCTTTGGGTCTTATTTCATCCTTGGGTCTTATTTCATCTTCAGCTTCCTTCTGTCTTTCGACTTCGCATTGAGCTCGATGGTCTGTCATGTATATCGACGTGTCAAGAAAAAGGGGTAATGAGCCCTGAAGGATATCTCGAAGTAATCTCTCGTTGATTGGTAGAATTTCTTGAGGGTAGGTCGCATGTATTCGTGTGACTTCTCGATGATAGGTCGCGAGTAGTATCACGTCGAAAAGGGGTAATTCACGAAATTCCGTGAGCGAAACGTATTCAATTACTAAAGATCAATAATAGTGTAAGGGCGAACATCGGTATACAGCCTCGTATAAGAGTATAAGTGTAGATACGGTTGCAAACGAGGATAAGTGAATGAGGTAGATTCAATAGGTAATATTATTGTTAACGTGTAAGAGTACTCGCACAAGCTGACTATATATTGGACAGTTTGGCAGTTACCCTACCATAGGCTGCCATTACAAAGATGTTCAAGTCTGGATTGATATTGTGATGTTTAAGATCGGCGACGCACAGGGGTGTATTTGATTTTGAGAGTATATGATACATATTATGATCCCGGAGATTGTGTCACTCATGTCAGCAGGGTAGATTACCCATTTCCTGTAATGGGTATTCGAACCAGTAGCTTACACCATTCTTTATATGGTGAAGATCACAGTACTCGGGGTAATCGGCCATTCAAGCAGCCAGAGTTGAATAACAATATCTGAAGTTGCTATCGGCATAGCGGGCATAAAAGGTATGGATTTCAGAATTGAGTAGGAGTTGCAACACATGCTACAGCACATTCTGAGAGACCATTCGGTTATGTTCCTTCTGAACATTTCTCCTTTTGAGGGAGACATAGTACATCTTGCTGGGAATGGGCAAAAGAGCAACCAACAATACGCTGTGTATTGTATGCTTTATGTGTGCAGCTGCAAATAGGTTGCCGATCATCATATATATCGGCCATACCTTCTTGTTACCAGAGATGTTAGTGAGATGGGTACTGTCAGACATGAATATCATCGGCACCAGCGTATCACCGATAGGTAGTTTTGTCTATAGAATTGTAAGCATTGTAAAGAGTATAGAGTATTGTAATGAGTATAGAGTATTGTAGAGGGTATAAGAAGAAAGCTTACCTGCTTATCCCACCACCAGTCTCCCGTATATATCTCATTGTAAACACGGTGCCCAGCATCATTGAAGCAACGTTTCAGAGTGTATGTATGATGTTCCTCATATGCTGGCTGCCAGAATAGCCATTGTGTACACTCTATAAGATCATGGTGCCAAAACTCAATTGTATCCAGATGCTACACATTCTATGCCATGTACAATGTAGCTTTCTTCCAGGAGCCATGGTCAAGTCTGTCCTCCATCGTGTCGATTTTCTGTTGGAAGTTGTAATTCGATTTCAGAGTATCACACACACACTCTTTAAGGTCGAAGTTGCCCTTCAGGAAGTCATCGATGAAGTTTGTGAGAAGACCTTTCAATGTGACCAGCTCTGCACAATAGGACTCCTCCTCACTGTCGAACAGATTGAAGAGGTTGTCCAAGGATTACTCAGTATTGTACTCATTGTCAGTTAGTACGTATGTGATAGGGACTTATATCGGGGTATGAGAAGCTTATTGTATTTTAGTCAAATTCGGATGATTCTGGAGAAGGTAACATGTATAACGGAGGAAACACGTCAGGATCATCAACGTGATCATACTTGGCATGAACACTACTGTGAGAATTGTCAACGTATCGCTGAGAGTTTGTTCGAACTCATTCAGAGGGCTTGGAGTCTGTCTTCACCTTATGAAGTTGGGTGCGATATCGAGGATGGTTACTGTCAATGTGTTTATAGAGCCACAGATCAGACTTGTAAGGTTTCAAGCAAACAGGGTACATCAGAAAAATGCAATTTCCTCCCTGGCCTTCCAGGATCCTCCTTGGGGCTCAGGAGGCTCCCAAACCCTCCCGTATCATTTTACAATACTGCGACATACTCTAGGTAGCTCCTGGTACACCTGTAAACTTTCTATAATCGCACAGGAGCATCTCACAGTATTCCTACCACCTCCTGGGAGGTTCACCAACCTGCTCATTCATGTACTCTACTCTGCGTACCTTCCTGACGCTCTGCAGTCCTCACTGCCAATTGGTATTATATGTGACTGCATTCATAGATAATGCTGACAATTCATTGTTGCTACTTCAAGCATGGTCACGAGAGATTTGTATAAATAGACATCTCTAGATCTCATTACACTAATATATTGTCTATATACACAAGTTGGATTTCCAGCATACTCCTACGTAAGACTCCTCTCATTCATTTGGATAAATGGCAGAGGTGGCTTCAAACCTTTCTTCCATATGTATTTTGTCTTAATATACATTCCAGTACGTATCCAAATCCACTTGATTATTTACAATCTATACCGAACCGTTCCCTGTCGCTGCCTGGATCTCTGGGACCAAGTAGCACGGCCCTTCAATTTTCTCCATTGCAATAACATGTGGTGTTGATTCCTTTACCACTCTGATGAACCCATCTACTTCTTGTGGGTACCCTAAACAATACTCGAAATGTGTGCTAACAATAACAGCAAACTCCAGCGGTAATGGTCTATCAATCCAGACTTGAAGGGATAAAAGGAAATAAGGGTACTGCTGCAACAGCTAGCTGCCAGTCCTCGGAATCATTCCACGTAAAAGAGAGGTCCTGGTCAGTGGTGAAAAGGTGAAGTATAGAACGGAAAATGTGGGGCAGCACCTGCAGAGTCCATCATCCGTATTTTTACCCACGCACACCCATATTATCTGCGGTGGCCACCTGTACATCTCACCATCTGAGGTACACTCAATGCTGCAGTTGCGTAGGATCCGGTTCATCTGCTGAGGGTTATGAAATTCTGGTGTGTAGAAAGCGACCTTATTGTGAGGTTGTAAGGTTACGTCTTCCTTGAACTCATTTCCGTAGCCCCAGATCACACTGATCATATCATGGCCCCAGATCTCATGCAGATGCTACCTGACAGGTGATGGCAATGTTGGGATGTTGAAGGTTTCAGCTGCTTCAGCTAGTGATATCCGCTTGAAAGACAGTGAACATGTACAAATAGTTGAAAGTTTAAAATGCCACAGAGGTTGTGTACTGGATCAAATCAAAGGTTCAGATTCGCCGGCAAAGATCCTTTTCGGCAGGGCACACCTGATCATGTGCCGTTTCTCTCGACCCGTCATCATGTTAAGGACTACTGTACTCTCCTCGACGTACTATCTGTACAAAGCAAGCCACCGAAGAGTCTGTTTCATGTAGTCTATCGTGGTGTAGTGATCATTGTTCTGAAGAAGCTGTAGCATGAAGTTGACCCTATTGCTGGTACGGTATGCTTCCTTGATGTTCGAAATATGCAAGAGTTTTGAGATCTCGGTTGAAAAATTATCAGGAGCACCCATCCTGGTGATAAACTTGCGGTAATGACAGAGTAGGTGTATGTTTGATTTTCCGAAGTAATAGAATTGCAGTGTTAGCTGCTTCCATAAATTCGGACCTTTTCTTGAGTTCCATTCCTGATCATAGTTCAGACACTTCTCTGTCATGGTGTGACGAAAAGCAGCTTGAGCTGCCTGACTTGTCCGGTAAACTTCTATCTCCAGATGCCGGGCAACCTCTTGTTGGCGCTCCTCTGACCAATGTGTTGCTGCTTTCTCAGCCTTGAACAGATGCCGCTCGAACTCCAGCTTTGCAATGACAGTGACCTTCGATGCACCGAATATGGCAGTCATCATGACGTGATGTTATCATTCAAGTTCTCGAGCAAACTTGATTGTCGATCTATGGCTAGCTTGGAGATACAGCTCGAGTTTCAGGTGGTCCTGAGCTTCTTAAAATAACTGGCCAAACCGGGCAAGCTGATCTGTGGATGCTCCATAGAGCTCTACTTCGAGTCGTACGATTGTTGTCGTCTGCTTCTCTGCATTCCAGGTAGTTGCACACAGCTGCTCTTCTTTCAGACACGCCTCAAAAGTTCTCCGCTGCCCAGTTGTGATACCATAAATCTCCCTATGAAGCTCTCTCTCTATCTTCTCTATCGCTACCTCTTTAAGTTTTGCTACCTGCACTTGGAAGTCACTTTCTACATGTCTTGTCTGAGCCTCAGTAGTACGTTGTGGAGTGAAGATGTTTTTGCAATTGTAAAAGCTTTCGAGAGCTTCGTCGAGGTATTTCAACGAGATATCTGAGTGCGTTCGCTGGCTGGCTAGTAAAGAAAATTCAATCACTATCCGAATCATTTTCATAACCTCCATATCAGATGCACTTTCTGAGATTGTTTTCCATGCAACGTCACTGAAAAGTAGGGGAATACATACTGCAGATAGACTCCTGAGCATTTTTCGGATTTCCTTGCCATATCAGGACCCATTCTTGAGGTCATCAAAGGGTTTAGAGAAACGCAAAATGTTCAGGTAGTGTGGAACTGAAATGAACCGGGCATCGAATCCAGCTTTCAAGCCTCGATCGGTGAGGTACTCCAAAAGCCAGTTGAAGAGATCTTTCACGATCCCCAAATAGAGTTGGTGAAGCATATCTGGTTGCCAAAGGTGATAGACGTTCCACAGAGGATAATCCCAGAAGAGATTTGAAGTCGATTGCAGATACACCTCTTTGAATTCATCAAGTCGATTCTCCTTCAGGTGCTCCTGATAGCGTGACGTACATCGAAGCTTCCAGTTGCAAAATCCTTTGCCATGGTCCATCTCAGGTCGCTTCAGTACTTCACATACAGGGCATACTCCTCAGACTATCTTCGTGATCATTGCGATCTCTTGATAGTTCGCAATCTATACTGCTAGCATTGGATAGTACGTATGTTTTAAACTGTCAGCACAATCCTACTCGTAACCAGTGCCACTGATATTGACTTCTCTAAGTAGTTTCTGGATGGTATGGATTACGTGGTGCCATGAAGAGTCTATATCAGTTGCACCTTTCGGTGGAACTGGAATGAATCCCACCATAATCCAGGCACACCTAGATGCTGCACGACGAACATCTTTCTGAATGTTCCCGATATTCATATATAGCAGCCTGGCACCCTTGTCATGAGAGAAATTCATGAGATGAGTTTTGTCGGAGGCAAAGATTACTGGCACAATTGTCACACCATCGGGTAGTTGCTCCTGAGTTTCCCACCACTACTCTCCTAAGTTCATCTCAATATAGATTCGATGATCAGCTGAATCGTTCAGCTACACCAGAGCAAAATCCAAGTGCTCTACAAACGGTAAATACCCCAAAAGAAACTGGATGCACTTGAAAATGTCCCTGCAGTATATGTTGCCATATTTTCCAGGCGCCTGAAGATAACTCTCTGCTTCCAGTCCGAAGTTGAGGCACCTCAGCAGCTCTCAGAGCTCAGAAGCTGTCAGGAACAAAGTCGTATGGAAATCGTCCAGGCCACGCCGCAGATAGTCGTTTACCAAATTTTGCTTTGTGTACCCAGAACATGGGATTGTTGATATTCGAAAGCATTTGCAAATAGGTGCCACGGGTTCCAATGCGGTTTTCGGTGTTTGTCATTGAGGCTCGTAGCCTTTCCCACCACTTGCCTACCTGCGACCTCTCCATACACTTCTGCATGGATGACGTTCCTCGTGGTTACAAATGTGATGTCATGTTTCTCTGGTAGCTCGAGTATGGAAGCGCTCTCGGAGGTGTGCGTGGCTGGTATGAACTGTTGGGTACTGTCAGGTTCTCCTGCATTCGTTTACTTCTTGCTTTGCTCATATTTCTACTTACTAGATCTCCAATTTGCTTCTGTTTCAAGTCGTTCCATTACCTCTCCTGTGTCATCAAACATCTCTGGGTGATCATTTCGATAATGTTGAGCAAGATCAGTGGAGTTGCGGATCCGCTTTCCATATAGTGTCCATCGCAATCATAAGAACTGGTTTGCCCGACGACTCATATTAGTGACTGTTGTTACAGTATCTCCGGGAGATGGAGCGCGACGAGTGTATGGTGAATGGTAGATGGGGGGGCATGACGAGTGTATGGCGAATGGTAGATGGTGTGACGAGTGTATGGTGAATGGTAGATGGGGTGCGACAAGTGTATGGTGAATGGTGAGGAGCACTGATTCAGGGGTAAAGAAAGCTACCAAAGATTCAAGTTGCACACCCCTGCAGCGAGATGAGGCTCCATGCCATATGACACGCAGACTTGATATGTTAGGGGTTTTCTCTTAGCAGGTGCATGAGGTACGGAGGATATCCATGGCAATCTGTGTTCGGCCACCTGTCACTATGGCTGGTCGATATCACACCCGCAGTTTATCCCATCCTGTGAGCGATGAAGTCCTATGCGACATACATGCCTATCCAATACTGAGCCCTGACAAAGCGAAATGATTAACCCGTGTGTGGGCAGTGCACCTTCTCGATCGATCAGCGATAGTCACGATACTTAGCTGGCTGATGTATCAGTTCGGAACACTTAGGGAGGCATGCTACTATATACCTAAGTCCCCAGTTACGAACATCATGAGTTGCTGAAGTACGATTACGCTATTGCGGGGACTCTCGGGTCAGCCGTGCATGATCGTTTCGATCAGAACTACTTTACCTTATTAGCAATATGGGGCAGCCAGCTAGAGCGGGGCACGCCTCTACACTCTCCGGCAGGCACACGTCAGAGCTTGAGAAGAGGAACTTTACTATGGGGATAACTATACAGCCTAGGGACTCCATATGTTAACTGCACCCCGGTTGTAATGGCAGCCGGCCTATGGCAGGGTAACCGCCCGTCCGCTCAGTATATAGTCAGCTCGTGCGAGTGCTCTTGCACGCCATCGATAACCTTACCAATTGAATCTACCTCATTCTCGAATCCTCGTTTGCAACCGTATCTACCCTTATACTCTTATACGAGGCCGTACATGGACGTACGCCCTTACACCGGTAGTTAAATCTACCTGTTGAGACCTTGTATATGGGTCGACTTCCCGAGTAATGGCAGATCGCAGGTAGTCTGGTCTAGTGTTGGCAACGAACCGCCCGGGGTTTGTACAATTGACGAACCGATTTGGTCCGCGCAAACCGGATACTTGCCAAGCCTTTCGCCACAAACCCCACCATTTCGGCCTACAACTGCGAACAAGAATAAGTACGCGAGTTCTTGTCCGATCGGCTCGAATCTTAGTGCATCTTGTAGCTAACCTCTCCCGCTACAAGATGCGCTACAAATCGAGCCGATCGGACAAGAACTCGCTTACCTATTATCGTTCGAAGATAGATGGTTCTGTTAGGGGTTGTCCCTTAGCAGGTGCACGAGGTACGGAGGATGTCCATGGTAATCTGCGTTCGGCCACCTGTCACTATGGCTGGTCGATGTCACACCCGCAGCTATCCCATCCCCTGAGCGACGAAGCTATGCATATCCAATACTGAGCCCGGACAAAGCGGAATGATTAACCCGCGCGAGGGCAGTGCACCTTCTCGATCGAACAGCGATAGTCACGACACTTAGCTGGCGAAGACATCAGTCTCGAACACTTAGGGCGGTATGCTACTACACGCCTAGGCCCCCGATAGTTAGAGACGT
>MU122214.1:84362-119111 GCA_014904905.1 Wilcoxina mikolae CBS 423.85 | reverse complement strand
AAACACTGAAGTCATAGAGAGTAGACGAGTAATTCGCTCTATAAAAGAACCGCCTTTGCGCCAGCAAAGTAAAACATCAAGCTCTAGCAGCAATCTACAGTCAGAACACAGCAGCGGACAAGACACTAAAATATTATTGTTGTTTTCTACTTCAAGATTATCTATTTTACAATACACTTTATGAATTTTTGAGACCTTGATTCTATTGTTCTTTACGCTCACGCCCTTTACGAACGAGCCATTACTCCAGCTGAGTTTCAGTTTGCGAGTATCTTTATTCATACGTACGATATTGAGTACAAATATTTTCACTGGTTCTATACTCGAGAACTTCCCTCCGAATATCATAACCTCCCCATTTCCGACTACGAGGTTCAATCCGACTACGACAATTCTGAAGACTATCTTCAGGATACATACGACTTCTAAGGAAGTAGGCGGCCATACTTCAGCAATAAGTATCCCCGTAACAGGTTCGCGAACCGGTTCGGACAAACCTCGGAACTTCTTCCAAATCTCGGATCGAATCCGGATCGAACCACATCCTGGTTCAATCCGCGATGAACCGATCCGCTTCGTTGCCAACACTATTCTGGTCCGACATAAGCTTCAGCCCTGCAATGGGAGTAAAAGCTAGCAAGATGGGAGGTACGATACGTGGCATAGCAGCAACTGGTCGCCGATGCAAGTCTATGAGGGTAAACATATCCCTGCAACCCACTATCCGATTTAATATTGAGTCGAGAGATCTAAGAGAAAGTGATGGTTCAATGAACGTGTCAGTACTTGTTGCCGAAACCTGTTTTCTGTGTAAGCATACAGACCAGAAGAAAAGCAAACGGACTTAGTTGTTACATGGCAAAACCTGGCAGCATGAAGATAACCTACAGGAATACCTCGCGCTTTAGAAAGTACCGAACGTCAAACGGAAAAGTAGTGCAGCCTACCGAAATCGAGTAACCAGCCTAACGATCGGAGATCATAGCTATCTTAGTACAAACGCCGAAGTCATAGAGAGTATAGGAGTAACTTGCTCTATAAAAGAACTGCCTTTGTATTCGCAAAGTAAAACGGCAAGCTTTAGCAGCAATCTACAGTCAGAACACACCAGTGGACAAGACACTAAAATATTATTGTTATTTTCTACTTCAAGAATATTTATTTTACAATATACTTTATGAGTCATTTTTGGGATCTTGATTCTATTGTTCTTTACGCCCACGCCCTTTACAAACGAGCCATTACTCTATTCGACTATCGTATCGCAAGTATCTTTATTCATACATACGATATCGAATACGAATATTTTCACTGGTTCTATACCCATGAACTCCCCTCTGAATATCACAACCTACCAGTCTCTGATTACGATGACTGGTCCGACCACGACAACTCTGAAGACTACCTTCAGGATACTTATGACTTCTAAAGAAGTAGGTGGCTATACGTTACTGATAAGTATCCCCGTAACATGATAGGAGTAGTCTTGAAATAAATAAACAACTATGTTACTTCACCCGACAAATTGTTTGTACTCCACAAAGTGATTGAGTTCCTGTCCCTAACCCCTGCTAAGCCAACGATTTTCGTCAGGAGCACCCCACCAAAACCTCCAGGCAGAGGTTCAGATGTACCTGTAGGTGGCTGCAGGGCTCGGATTGCATCTAATCGTGCAGCTCCCTTCCAATAGCAAGGCACCTGAGTCTGATAGACATTGGATAATTGGAGTTTCCCATCTCTAGATAGTGTTGTATGTTCAGATGTGTGGTAAATTTTCAGTATATTCCCCGAATCTGCAACCACTGACAGGGGGTTTCATGCAGGTCACCTGCTTTGTTATATGAGAGATGGATACCTGCATAAGCAAGCACCTCTCTAGAAAGGCAGGAGGCTGATTTCGAGTATCAAACTTCAACAAGCAAGGCACTTGCGGGTGTTAATATGTTTTGTTTGTTGTAGCTTCAGAATTGTAGCATAAGTTGGATGGGCTTTGAGAAACTGCAACCAAGTGGCAGGGGTGATACTCCACCTTTCATCTAGTGATCAACTTGAACGCTCCTAGCAGACAATAGGTGACGAAAACATGTATCAGAAGTTTGTCAAAGAATGCGGTATGGTAAGAGAAGTGGCGAGGAGGTCGGTACACATTGAGTATTCTCGAGAGAATTGCGAGTGTATAGAAACACACCTTGCCTCCCACTAATACAGCCTGTCATACTACCTCATTCTCAACGACTACTGCAGATACCATAGCTATTAGCAAAGAGCTTCGAACCTCCTAACCTCCTCTTCGTAACTACTTCTATATATCATGTCGCAGAACAACCCCTTCAACAACCACTCTCTGACCAATCCAGGACACCCGTATCAATATTATGGTGGCACACCTCCACAACGACCCAACCCGAACTATCAGCTCAGCAGTGATGGGACTCAGATGTGGGACAGGTTTGCCTGGCATCTCAATCCTGATTATCAACTGCCCTGGCTACTGACTGAGGAACCGCAATATGAACCGCAACCACTGAACAACTATCCTCCGTATACTACACCACTCATGATCAGCCTTGACGGATGGCATATGTGGAATGAGTACTGACAAACCTGGATTCCATACGAACGGGTTTCACCCCGACCACTACCACTACCACCACCACCACCACCACCACCACCACCACCACCTTCATTGAACCCAATCCCACCAATGTCTCCCCCACCTAACAAAGACCGACACACACCACTGCCTCACCCTCTACGACCAGATCCACCTGGAGCGAAAGGATCCCAGTTCACCCCACAGCCCACTCCCCCTCCACCTGGAGGTGAAGGGTCCCAGTATACCCCACATCCTCCTCCCCCTCCACCTGGATTGGAAGGGCCCTGGTATACTTCACATCCTCCTTCCCCTCTGCCACGACCACCAGTTGCTCCAGGCTCATGGTCCACACACCCTCTCCCACCTCTGATACAGTCCACCTTCCCTCAACCACTCCCAGTACAGCCGGGAGCACGAGGAGCACCAACGTCTAGACTGGAAACTGCTACTTCTGAAGAGACCAGTGAAACTGAAGGGAGTACAGTCCCTGGGCAATGGAGATGGACCAAAGTGCTACCTATACTGTCGCCATAGACCCCAACTTCTAACATCCCCTTTGGTCAATGCCGGCGGCAGATCACTCTCGGTGAATACCAGGGTCAGACAGCTCCAGCCGACATTGTTCCATCTGATGGAACTGGAGATGGAAAAATGCCTCCCACTGTCGATGGGACTAAAGTCACCACTGGGCAACTCATGGTTAAGATGGGCCAAGTTATAAAGGAGTCCAAGGAAAGCCACACACCTGGGAGAAATGACATCTCCAAGTTTGAGAATCATGTCCGGTACGAATGTCTGATTCCTTGACACCCTCAATACATGATGGGACCACTCTGCTTGAAGACGAGGTGGATCGAGGTGCATACCGGATTCGAACTTTTGGAAGTAGCTATCTCAGATTTCATCCAGTGTTATAAGGAGTTTCTACCCCTTGGGCAGATTGATGATTCTGTGAGTATCAGGTACGACTGGATTCACCATTTCATCTGAAATCTCTGCAACTGCCTGCAAGAGACAGCCACCGGAACCGTAAAAGGTGACAAAAAGAAAGGGAAGGGAGGTGGTGGAAAGCGCAAGGCGGAAGGTAGGAGTGATGAATGTCCTCCCAAATGGCCGAATATTGAGGTGGCCAATATCCAAAACAAGTCATTTGTGGTGCAGGTGTACGGAGATGCCACTTCTGGGTCTCTATTCAGGTCATTTCAAGGACTTGAAGAATATTCCCAACTTCTGAAGTGGATCGCTAAAGCAAAGCCAAAGGGCCCATTCAATCTCCAGACCGTATATTGCTGCCAGTTGAATGGAGATGCTGCTCAAGGTATCAGAGTTACAGTTGGAGAGGAGTTTCGTGGAGGTGTTTGGAACCAGAAAACATAGAATGGGGAGGTCCAGAACTTCCGTGCAGTTGCACCTGAAGCAGCCACTCTGCTCCTTGAGGTGAACTTGTGGAATGGAGATGGGAAGGATCCGCCTGAGAACATCCTGTTAGTGTAGGAGTCCAAGATATGCAATGATGGAGAGGGAGTAAGTTAGGAGCGTCTGAAGTAATGAATGAAGTTCTGAGCTAACTGGAATTCCTTGTAGGGAGCACCCCCACAAATATCCAAAAGGAAGTCTCTCAGAACCCCCGGTGCACGACCTGATATACCCAGCAAAAGGAGGGCTCCAGTCCAGCTAGATGACTACGTCGATTTGCCTGTGCAATCGACCCCAAGTATTCTTGCCGTCCTGGTGAAGGAAATTAAGAGCATCGAAGTTCTAGACAGTGATTCACAATTCACCAAAGAGTTGATTGAGCCTCAAGATGATGAACCAGGGCAAGTTCTAGATAATACTCTCATGGCCACTATCAACAACGCCTTCGAGCAAGAGTGTTTTGAAGAAGCAGTTACATTATTCGGTGCTGTGCCACACGGAGATTCACCTTCGAATGCCATTTCAGGGCCAAAGTATACCTTCTGTAAGGGCATACATCCTCGTATGTGTAGATATGAGTGTAGATACAGTTGCAAATGTGGATTCGAGAATGAGATAGATTCAATAGGTAAGATTCGTAAGGTTATCGATGGCATGCAAGGGCACTCGCACGATCTGACTATATACTGGGCAGATGTGCGGTTACCTTGCCATAGGCCGGCCACCATTACATCATCCCCCTCTTTATCTGCAGACCTCCTGGGCTGCATACCCGTACATGAAGAGAAGAAGAAAGAACCCAAGCTCGTACGTCCTTGTATGCCCTTGTAAATCCCGCTGCTGATCGGTACCGCTCGAGGGTGACCTTTCAGTGCATCCAGCATATGGGAAAAGTCCACCTCCAGTGGTAGGTGGTAAAATCTGTATCGACGCTATTTGTACCCGGCCAAGATTCAATAAGAAGACAAGAGAACGAAATGTCCCATCGACTCCTGTAACCACCATTTCTCTATATCCAAGTCCTCGGCATACTGTAGCTTTCATCGTACAGGCTCGGAAGTCATTGACCAATTCCAATGTCTCGTCACGTATCAATCATATGTGATCTGCCGAATATCTAACTCGTGAGCATCCAAGAGAAGATCAAACTTATAATGTAATCAATCAAGTGCGCTTAGCTCGTACTTAGCTTGTGCCCTTGGTAGTCTTTCTGCGTAAGTGCACTTCCGTGCTCGTGTAATAATTCTCCGTAAGTGCACTTCATCTGTGAAATGCTGATACTCATAGGTACGCTTCGGAGCTTCCGCTGAGTTTGGAGGAAGGCAATCGTCAAGTGCGCTTCAGATTGTAGGAAGATAATCGTCAAGTATACTTGAGAGCTTCCGCACAGATCGTAGGAAGGTAATCGTCAAGTGCACTTCAGAGTTTCCAATTCAGGTGCACTTTGATAAGATACATGTACTTTCATGAAAACTGATAAGGTACACTTCCGTGCAAATGATGATCGTGATCACGTCTGCTTGAAATCTGGATCGTAGGTACGGTCATCATACCAACCGTCATCGACTACTCTTCGCTTCGTCCTTCGACTTTCGGTTGCCCTCCGACTTTTGCCCTTGGACCTTGCCCTTCGACTTTCAGTTGCCCTTCGACTTTGCTTTGTCCTTCGACTCGGTCTTGACTTCACCTTGGTCTTGACTTCACCTTGGTCTTGACTTCACCTTGGTCTTGACTTCACCTTGGTCTTGACTTCACCTTCCTTTGACTTCGACAAGCTTCATCTCATTTTCCGGCTTCTTCCAGTCTTTGGATCTTATTTTGTCTTGGGCTTCCTTCCATCTTTTCGACTTCGCATTGAGCTCACGTGTATCGACACGTCAAGAAACAGGGGTAATGAGATCCATAGGATATCTCAATGATAGGTAGATCGCGTATATTCGTGTGACTTCTCGATGTTAGGTTGCAAGTAGTAACACGTTGGAAAGGGGTAATTCTCGAAATCCCATGAACGAAACGTATCCAATTACTAAAGATCAATAACAGTATAAAGGCGTACATCCTCGTATATGTAGATATGAATGTAGATTCGGTTGCAAATGTGGATTCGAGAATGAGGTAGATTGAATAGGTAAGCTTGGTAAGGTTATCAATGGCGTGCAAGGGCACTCACACGAGCTGACTATATACTGGGCGGATGTGCGGTTACCCTGTCAGAGGTCGGCTGCCATTATACTTTGAAGTAATTTTCAGAAGTAGGATTTCTTGCACATCAGATCTGGGCGATTTGGTTCATTGTGCGGAGATGAATCTTCGATGTGAACCTTCCTGGGATGCTCCTGGCTGATGAAATGGAACTTGGAAAGATGTTTACCTTCTTGACTGTGGCTCTTTATGCTAAGTCAATTACGGAGGATGTGACAAATCACTATGAGACATAACTACCGGTGCTCTTTTACCTCTCGCTTGGTGGATGGTGTTAGGTGGTAGAAACAGGCGTTTTAACCCTCACCACTGTCCAGAAGAAATGGTGCCCTTGTACTCATCCTAACCCTGTTCCTCATCGTCTTCTCCAGTTCCTTGATGATAAGCAGACAACTGACCTCCCACCATGGAATCCGATACTCTGGGTGGTGCTCCCAAGTGTACGGGTGATATTCATCAGTGCAATCAATACCATCATGAAAGGGACTCCATTTTTGGTATACGATCTCTGTGCAGAAGATGCTGGCGATCTGACTCACGTACACCTCAACTTCTCTGTGGAACATCCAGAGAGATGGTGGGACATCCACATGATCACCGACGATACATTCACGAGCCAGACACAAAGAAATGAGAACGACACAGTTCACCAGCTTATGAACTGCCAGTGGTCATGGGGAATGTTCGATGAGGCACACAGCTTCAAAGGTCCGAAGTCCAAGGGTTGGTCCATTACATCTGAAGTCCAAGTTGGTTTCTAAGTGCAAGTTACGGCGACGCCGGCATACCATTCACTGAAGGACTGGGGAAACACAACTCGGTAGCTATTCACATTTTCAGATGCACCTGAGAATGAGCGAACAGTAGAAGAACATGGTCCCGAGGCTTTGTTGTCGGCGATCACCACCCCTTAAACCACTGTTTCCAAGGGAAGCTCCTCTGAAGCTCAGCAAGAAGCTGCCTCTGTGATGACCGAAGTCACTCACCCATGGACAATCCGCCGATGGACAGAGTCATGGCTGGCTTCAGGTGCACCTCTGGTTTATATCTCATCGGAGGATTTCCATCCAGTCACACTGGAGTGGTCTCAGGAAGAACAGAAGCAGCTCGATGATGTTGTCATCCGACTCAAGAAGCAGAAGCATGAAGGAGAGCATGGGGTTACCTGGCAGATTCATCGCTGGTAGCTTGCTTGCTTTGCGCTACCGTTGGAGCAAGAAGGTGATCGTTTTGCTGATGGCAGTTGGAAGGAAGAGTGTGATGCCAGCAGTTTTGTGGAGGGACCAATTTTCAGATGGCTCCGAGAATCTTTCCTCTCTGAGTTGATCAGCGGTTCGGTGACTGTTCCTGAGATAGATGACCAGCCTAGTACAGGCTTTCCTGTCCTTTCTCCGCTTCCTCAGAAGGCTGTACTCTTTTGTCCTTTGCCTGGGCAGGTTTGCCATATGGTATGGTAGATTCATCGCCATTTCAACCAAGACATCCAGATCATTCGCATGGTCTCCGAAGATTCCGTTGACAGGTGCAGCGAAGCTATGAGCGATTTCCAGAATTTCCCCTGGTACTCCGTCTTCATTACCACCACCAAGATTGGGGGTTCTGGGCTCAACCTCGTGGCTACCAATCATGCGGTGATTCTTCAGAATTCTTGAGTTCTCAACGTGCAGCGGCAAGCTTTTGAATGGATTGTGCGACTGTGTCAGATGCGTAAGCCTCAGACCTGGCTTGTCAATACTGGTCCAAACGGCTTCGATGATAGAGTGACTGCGTTCAATATGGTCAATGGTACTACTCAGCTACGTGTTTTGCATGGACTGATAATTTGTCCGATGATAAGCAACAAGGACATCTACCATATGCTCAAAACACGTATTGAGGAGACTGCCATTCAGGCTGGGATGTGGTCGCAATCGGAATAGCTGCTCGGGTATTTTTAGGTACGCTTGAGTTTGGGATTTCATTGATGGGTCGTTTTGAATGTTTTTTTGATTTGCTGGGATACATCTGGGAGTATTCTTTGTGGTTGTATGGAGTTCCAGTGGGGGTTTTTGTTCGGCTGTTACTAGGTTTCTTCTTCAAAATAGGCTAGATTTTCTGTATCTCTATTATCTCTTATGTGTTACTAGGTCTAAGTGTTTGAGAATCGATGGCTTTGAGTATCACGTGAGAAACAGAATGCAGTTGTGAAGAATTACTTATGGTGGTGGTCGAGGGTGAGGGAATCCAGTGGTCGAGCTGTCAGGTGAAACTTGCTTGCTCAAAACCAGAAATTGAAAGCGAAGGCATAGACCACACAGTTCAGATCGTGCTCAAAATAGCAATTCATTCGATCCTAATTTTCCACGCAATCCCCAGTGCGTCTACCACACATCCAGACTAAGCTCTGGCAACAATTTCAGCTTCCAAAGCGGTACTAGTAATATTTTATATGTGCACTCAGCCTGCCCAAGCTTTCGCAACAGACTGAGCTCCAGCTTAAAGCTTCCAGAGTATGCAAAGATCGACTGAGAATAGATGCTTAGGTTCGACATCATACCAGCTGATAGTTACTCAATATTTCCGAATGGGAGTTTGGTGGGCCCTGGAGTATCCCCCTGATAACTGCCAACATAACATGATGTTTTTGTCCCTTCTGCTCCATTCCATCTTGTTCCTTTTTATCATCTCTGCACACCTACAGCTTAACCCGCCTGCCTGCCATTCAAATCATTACAGCTCCACCTGGACTAAAGCCCCTATTCTATTTACCATTCGGGGAATGCTTTCCCCACCGGGTCTTGTCTGCAGGTGAACTGACTGTATCTGGATAGACACGATTCACACTACAGAAGATACTATATGCATTGAGCTTGAGATTGCATATAGCTGCGGTGCAGTACTGCATAAGTTCGATCGCTGTGGGTTCCCAATTTGGAGCAACGGAAACTGTCCAAGGGGTGCATCTCAGATTCCGATGCTGTCCCACGATACGGAATGCGACTTTGCCCAGCACAATCACGGCGGCAGCAGAATCCTGAAGCAGTACATACTGCAGATTGATAGAGAGGACTATCGACCGCTAACTAAGATGATTCATTCGGATTCGCCTATTAGAGCTCTGGTTATTCGAACTGAGCCTGCCGACTTTGTGCTGTTTGTGCTCGAACATGTTGAGCTACTGGTAACTGAGCACGGCACCACAAAACCCAGTGCTAATGTGCAACGAAAACGAAAATAAAAGCCTCAATCGTTTGTGTGCAGCTACTCTTATGGCAGGGTATTAGACACATTCGAGGATCATTGAAGGCAAGAGATTGCCTGGAGCAATGTTGAAGCCAAAACGGAATACGAAGCACTGGTATCCCAATAGTAAGAATAGTGGTAGCTCTCACGTATCCACACCAATCCGCGTGGTTCGTCGGCTATAATAACAGGTGATATAGCAGATATTAGCAGCTCAGACACTTCTGAAAACTCTGATGCAGAGCATGGGCTTGCATTTAGCTCAAACACGTCGGAGTCTGAATCTAGCCACCTCACAATGCAGGCACTCCAGAAAACTCTGATGCAGAGCATGGGCTTGCATCTAGCTCAACTACTTCTGAGTCTGAATCTAGTCACCTCACAATGATAAGCAGTCCTGAAGCCCGAATACCCGTTCATCTCACTAACAGATCCCTGAACTCAGTGTACAGAGTAGTAGTGCAGATGCTCCTCAACTTCAGTGGGAATGAGTAGGTTGTCCTCTTCGATGCAAACCACTCTGTCACCTTCAGTTTCCTATAAGAAAAAAGAGGTTCTTCAGATACACCTGAGCTTTATTCAGACCTCTTCTTCTCAAATTACATTTAGATATATTCTTATCACCTTTGGCCTTGCAACGTTCTAACCTTACCACTTCTCAAGAGCAAGATTTGGAGCGCTCAGCAAGGACAGTCAGTCAAAAAGATTATCTACGAATTCCCAGACATGTAAGGCCAGATGAATCTCTAATTTGTATCACGCTAACTTTCAGGGCCACCAGAATGAACTAGACGATGTTGAAGAAGACGATGATGAACACCGAGAGTATGACAACTATACCACTACCAGTTCAGACTATGATGATAACGTGCTAATGTCAACTCATGAACGGAATAGACACAGTCGCAACACAAGCTCAAAAGGTTCGAAAAGGGCTCGCTCACATACCGTCCAGGTGACTGACCGACTGCAAAGAAAGAAATCCAAATCAAACCTTGGAATCACCAATGGAGACCGTTCTCGATTATCGATGTGCTCACAATCACCTCAAGGCACTCTGCCTCGATCTCCTAGCCAAGATATGATGTTCCTTGTTCCAGTGAATTATTGTTGACGGTGGCCAGCAAGGAGTCGGGATTCCTCAACTGCCCCTCTACCTATTGAAGGTGTGTCGGAGACGAAGAGCAATAAGGATATCAAGGTACCACTCCATAACAAAGCAGCTTTTGATTTAGCAAAGGACTTCTTGAGATCTGTTCTGTATACTGAAAACCACTGGCCAGACTCTCAAGAGGACGAATTGGACATTTGCGATAAGGCATGGGATAAAGCCCTTGACGCCATGACTGTCCAGCAGAGAGCTGTTGGTGCACTCAATCGCATGCAACACGTGTGGGAGGGCCCTGGTAGACTCAGAAAGCCCATCTATACCCTGACACGTGGAATTGTGAGTTTCCGAAGTATTCTCTGGGTTTCAAAATTTGATAATACTAATTATCAATGCAATACAGTTGCGGGGGAAAATCAGTGGTATGCGGGATCGACTAGTCACTACAGCGAGGCTTATGGTGACTTCACTGTACTCATTGAAGATAGAAGAGAAGCTTTTGTGTCTTCAGCAGGTTGCCACTTTGCTGAATGATGACTCTGGGATTGGAAAATGTGAAGATATACTGAACGGTACGAAGGAAGTCCAGTAGTTTTCGAGAAGCGATTCCGTCACGCTGATCTTTGCTCACTTCTTCGCTTCCAATACCTACCTTGGCAGACAAGAGCATTGCAACAAATTTTGGGACAAGTGAGTGACTCCCCAATTGATTTACTTGGCTGCGACCGCCCTCAACTGCGTATTGAGGGACTACAGGAAAAGAACGAAGAGTGAACCCTCTCAGAACTTCTGCAGGGAGATATTTAGCCTCCAGTATACCCCCTCAATCCTATAATTAACGGCTACTAATGTTTGATATAGCCTTGTACAAGAGATGCTGGAGATACTGAAATTCTATTGGTCCTGATCACCAGGTGGCCATCATGGAGCATATGGATAGCTATATGGACGCAAGAATTGCAAGCTCTACCGAGTACTCGATCGGTTATGTAGCACCAGATACATCAGAGGAGGAAATGGAGGACCTGGCAGCTGTGTTCATGTGAGAGTCTATTTCTTGGAGTTGTGTTTCTTGGGGGTTGTGTTTCTCGGGGGTTGTGTTTCTCGGGGTTTGTGTTTCTCAGCGTTTGTATTTGTCGGGGATTGTGTTTCTCGGGGGTTGTGCTTCTTGGAGGTCGTATTTCTCGGGAGTTGTATTTCTTGAGAGCTGTGTTTCTAGGGGGTTGTATTTCTCGGGGGTTGTGTTTCTTTTGTCAAAGTCGTATCAAGGTACTGCTGGGATACAGCATGTATATATCTCGTTTTAGTTGATAGTGGCAGACTGCAGTAGATGAATGCCAAAGATGTATGGGATGCTACAGGTACATCTGAAAATGGGCGACACAACATGATTCCATCTGGAAATGAAAAAATAGATCCAGATACTCCTGAGTGATCCTAGAACGTACCGGAGCTCTACAGAGAGCTCAGAAGCGGCTATGGAGGACTTTGCTGCGCTTTTGAAATTTCTCGGAGTACTATTGGAGGCATCAGAAGTGGCTACAGAGTATACTATTGCAATACAGGAATCTCCTGGAGCACCCTTAGAGGCATCAGAAGTGGCTACAAAGTACACTATTGCGATACAGGAATCTCTCAGAGTGGCTTCAAGGCTTCAGGAAGAATAAGGGAGTATGCTAAGACTGCATTCGCCGGTTCTGGAGGACTCCCGCAAGGTCTGCAGAGTGCGTCATTCAACATCAATCTCCACAACCTCTGGAGGATCCCGAGGCTTCTGTGACCAGACGATTGACTTTCCTGATACAGTCCTTTTCCACACTACATTATCCTTCATCTATATTGTGAACTCGAAATCGCAACTCTATCTACTGCCACTGCTGTCTTTTTGCTCTCTTTTTGCACTTGTCTGCCATTCGTTCTGCCATTGCTGCCTTCTGACAATGACCTGAACAACAAATCCACTACCCAAGTCTGCATCCTCAATTCCAAAAACAGTACTGGCAACTTCTGGAGTTGTCTTCCCAATGCTATGTACAACAAACTGTCATAAAAGGAAACTCACTTTGCAGACTGACAAGCAGAAGTGAAACCGGACGAAGGCTACAGCCTTATATATCGAAGGTTCGATCTTGACTACTCAGATCTCCTCAGCACCTACACCCATTATTTCCGCGCCAAATCCAGCCCTGAAACCGTCTCTGCCACTGCCGAATCACGCCTCCAATTAGATATCGCCAGAACTCAGTGTCATTTCCAACATCGATATTTGTTCAGCGATGAACCTTAGTCACTTCTGGAGTCCACACCCATCAACATCGGCTTCACAACTCATCCCATTGTCTCTGCTAAGGATACCATCGAGTCTGTCAGTCAGCAGTAAAAGATATGGCGATCGAAGTTTCCTTGCACCAGGTGACCTTCGAGTTACTACTGTACTGGAAATAATAAGTCCCATGATTGAGAAGCAACTGCCGAGTGAGATATCATTTCCAATGGAAGCTGAGTTTCTGCTGGTAGTCTATACAATTCCGAGAGTGGTAGATACCGACTAACATATCGTTTCCAATACGAAGTCAGTAGAGTATTTCTGGCTGAAAGTATGCAGACAGGAAGGAGTCAATATTACCTTTCAGGAACGTCAGATGGAGAGTCTCAAGATGGTTAGGTATGTCCCAGAATTGCATTCTTACTGACTAATAGGTCATATGTCAGATCAATAACAGTTGCAATGTATTCAGATCACACATGATCAAGGAGGCCCGTGAGTATGTAGAGAGACTATAAAACTTACACCGTTTCGATGATGATGAGTACTGTATACACATTGACATACTTCCTTCAGATTTTACATTCATTGTGCATCAATGAGTTTGTACAAACGAACCTGATGTGAGTTCTATCTGCAACTTGTAGAATCGCTAACACCACCAGGAATGAGCTAGCTACATTCGTACTGAGGAGATTCCACAATTTCAATATATATATTTCTTCCAATGAATGTGCAAACACAACACGTATTCGGAGGGCTTCCATAACTGGACTTGGGAAACAGAAATCCCCAGCACTGATTGTGTTAACATGTACTGCATTGTATCACGTACTGAAAGAGTAGCAAAGAAATGGAGGTTTAGCTCCAACAAAGGTTGAAATCAATGACTTCCAAATCCGGTGCAACAGGCCCTAGTGGGAGTACTACTGTACTACTTCAATCGAGATAATGACGGTGGTAAGTATAGCCTTCACAATGCATGCAATTGCTCTAACATTTATTTTGCAGAGACTTACACTGATCTCATGAATATTTAGAACAATCTCCAATCTCCATTGAGACAGAAGATAATCAAGTCCATAAGAGTAGCTCTCAACAACCTCATTCTACATGAGAAAGGAGCCAATAACATGCCACCCATTGTCAAAGCTTGTCGAGTGGTATTAAACAAGACTGCGATGGAAGTCCTGATGATAGAGCCAGACATTGAGACTCAGATCATATCTGCAATTGGCATCCCTATTGCTAATGATCTGTTTTTCGATGCTCAGGATGTGATTGACAATGGCGACAATGATAGCGATAATGATAGCGTCAATGATAGTGACAACAAGCATGATGACATTCACCATGCCAGGAGTCGTACTGAGCGATATAGAGGTTTCCAACTGGATGATGATAAGGTTGAGAATGAGGAGGATGAGGACAAGGATGACAATGACAATGAGAATGAGAATGAGAATGAGGACGAGTACAAGGACGTAAAGTCGGAGTCAGTAGATTACTGCAAAGGAGAGAGTTGTTTAGAGGATGTGCTTCAATCTGGCTGCAACGTGTAGTATGGCATTTAGAACAGGAAACTGTATATATTAGAGTTTAATATCAAATATTGTCCACAGTAATATCACTGCATTGTATCTGTCATCTGAAATGTGAATACAATTTAGGGCATCGTATAAACGTCACATGCTGTTAACATTGCGTTATATCAAGGTGTACATTGCACTCATACGTCACATCAGTAGTGTTGTGGATTAAAAGGTATGCACACTGCATGGCTGCATCAGTAAGAATTATGTGCACTGTATAGCTGCATTAGTAAGGAAGGCTGCATCAGGAGGTGCAAACACAATGCCAGGGATTGTATATACTCACATGCAGTATTACTCAACAATGAGGCTCAAGAGGTTTCGATTGAAGCTTCTGAAACCCTTTAGATCTACTTACAGCCTGTGCATGACACAGTTTATTTCCCGATGTACCAGCAACAGCAGCTTTACTTGTGTGAATACCATCATTTGTCAGCTCAGTCAATGACAATAATGATACTACTCTCAAAATGGATGACAATGCAAAATACACTACAGCTACAATTATCCTCTACCTTGACGAATATATCAAATACTCCGTTATCAATATTTGTAATTCAGTTGAGCTCTGGAGAAAGCTGCAAACTATTTATGAACTAAAATAATTCTCAGCCCAATTTGATCTATGGCAAAAGCTTTTTACCTCTCAGCTTGCTGCCTATCGGAAAAACAAAGAAAATGCTATGGATCTCTATCTTGATATCTACCACTCGCATGTCCTGCATCTACGCAGTTCTGAAGCTACAGCTACCACTCAAAGCGAGTCATCTGTACTCCCCAACAGTTTAGACAATGACTATGAAAGCTTCATTGTTACAACGACCTATACTGTTCATCAGAATATTGATGCTGACTCTGCAATCGATATAGATCAATTGGTCAGCCAGTTCTGCGATAAGGACCACCACCATGCCACTGTAATTCAGTATAAGTTGGCATACTATACCACTTAGCCAAAAGGCAACTTCTAAGATACTACTTGTGTCATCCAATAACTCCTTATAACTGGTACTTCCTCTGTGGCCATTATAGCTACTGGTACTAGTAAGCCTATCTAATACTGAGATGATAGTACCAGATTAGCTTTCTATCTAGAACAAAAGAGATCATGATACAGATCTGATCGACTAACCCCAATTTGTAATCACTGTAATAATAATAGCCACTGTAATAAAGTATATATTGGCATACTATACCACTTGGCCAAAAGGTAACTATGATACCTCTTGTGTTATCCAACAACCCCTTATAACCGATACTTCCTCTGTGGCCATTACAGCCACTTTCACGACAATTGGTAGACTCTTCACCCAGAATTAAAACTGGAATCACAATATGACCAATATACAAAGTGGCAGTGTACAAATACAGCTCATACCAATCTTACAATAGCTGGAGATTGTAATGGCTTTTAAGCTCCTTGACTGTGATTTACCGAGGCGTTGTAACAATTATTTACCCATATTCGACTGTAATGTGCAGAACAGTTCTATCAGATCTGACTGCGATTTGTAGAGTTATACATTCTTTGTCTGACTGATTCATAACGTCATATCTATACTCTTTGTCTAACTACGATCAGTAGGACTGTATTAATATTCTTTACTTCACTGTGATTCGCAGGGCCTATTATATTTTGTTGGATACTGCCCACTTTAACCTTTACTTTATTACTTTTATGTTTCCAGGGATGGTGTATGTTTCTGGGTAGTTTCCTGCAGTATGTCTATCAGCCGACCCGATAGATCTTTTGTCTATAGTATTCTTATTTGGTTTTTTTGTAATCTGCATTATTATTTAGCTTTCTTAGTTCTGAAGTTCTTGCTGCTATTGACTTCGTCAGGTTTCAATTAATGGAGCACAGCAACAGGTGGAAGTATTGCATAAATAGATCTAACATAAGCTGACTGTAAGCCAACTTATAGTGGGTACAGCCATACAAGTCACTCAACTCTCTCTTGTATATAGTTCGAGTCTTTCTTCTTCTCTCTCTCTCTTTACACTCTGTATCTTAATCTACACACGCGGTTCCCCCCTCAATATTTCAACATACCAAACGTCGTGAGGTGCGAGTGATATCTCGTGCATCAGTCTAGAAAATATCACGAGAATTTCATCTTGGTGTTGAGCAGCGGGAATGCTCCGCAGATAGAGATACGACCGAGGGGTAGTCACCTTTTCCATTTAGAATTTCACAAAGATTCGTTTCCACCATAATTTGTAAATGTGTGCATGCGTGCGTGGTGTGTGCGCACATCTGCCGGTGCTGCCATGCTGGTGGTGGAGATGGAGATGATGATGATGATGATATCATGATGGCGACGGTGATGGATAGTAAGTTGGATCGGGACTGGATTATTCCAACGAGTGACTGGGTACACGTATGTCTAGAATATAATCGCGATAACTGATGCCTTTGGATATACACTTGTCTCGTGCTAGACTCCTGCATCTAGATAGCGGAGCGGCTGGAGTCTGGGAACGAGACAAGATATACACACACTAAATGCCCGCCAATTTCCATCTACACCTCTCATTCATCTCCCCATTCCCTCCTTCCCAAAACTATCTCAGCAAGCCCCACAATACTTCTCCTGGGCTCCGAAATCTCCAAAAAGTTAATATTGACCTTAAACACATGATAAATCCACAGCCTGAGTTCCCCACCCACCAGACTATCCAGGCCATATGTATACGCGCTCTTTTCGGGCGAGATCTGTTCCACGGGGCGCATCAATATCTCTGAAAGTATGTTTAGGATGTACTTTGTCATCAGCTGGAGCCGGTCGGCCGGTTTGCATACGATGATGCTTTGCAGGAGGTCTTCGGCTGCTGTGGAGGCCTGGTGAGTGTGGCCGGTGGTGACGGCGTTGACGATGAGGGAGAACCGCGGGTCGCGGCGGAAGGCGAGGTTTTGGTACTGCCCGTTTTGGTACATTTCTTGCAGCTGGCCGAGATCGAGGCCGGTGAGGACGTAGGGGTCGTCCGCCCGGATTGACTGCTGGGTTCCGCTGTTGACGGTTAAAGTTTGGACGGGTTTCTGGAGCTGCGACCGGATGCCGAGTTCGATGGCTTGTAGGTACTCGGACTCTGTGAGCGGCATGATCCCCACGCGGATAAGCTGCGCGATCAGCTCCGAGTAATTGCCCAGGATCCCGACTTTTGCGATTGCGCCGAGGGCGACGGCAGCGGCGGGGAGACCTAGATGGTGGCGCAGGCGCGCGAGGTTCTCGAGAGAGGCGTTGGCAGCGGCGTAATTGGGTTGTACCAGTGGACCGGTGGCAGCGGAAATCGAGCTCATCATTAGGAAGAAGTCGAGATTGTGATTGATGAGGGCTTCATGGAGGTTACGGGCCCCGATGTGTTTAGGGTTTGTGACGACGTTGAAATCTTCGGCTGTGGACTGGCTGAACAGGCCGTCCTTGGGATTATTAGTGGGATTGGAGCGGATGATGGCTTAGTGCTTACCCTTAGGACCATTGCGGCGTGGATGACGCCTTTGAGAGGGTGTGTGGCGGCCTGCAGTAGTGGTGGTTAGCTGTGACTCTCGTGAAGTTCTTGGTTGGACTGCAGCTTACATCGATAGCTTTCAAGCAGTCTTGCATCTCTGTCACGCTCCCCTCGACTATGATAGCTGACCCTTCCGCGTCGTGTATGACCTTCAGGGTGTCCGAAGCACTGCCGTCCTTATTGCCACTCCTAGAGAGGAAAACAAAATGCCTTGCTCCATGTGCAAGCATCCATTTGATGAGACTCTGCCCAAGTCCACCCAGTCCGCCGACCATTAGATAAGAGGCATATTTCCTAAAGACGACTTCCTCTGCTCTGGCTGGCTGGCATGGTACACGGCTGTGTGGATTACTGTAATCAATGACCATCTTGCCCATATGTTCTTGTCGCATGTAGGTCCGGATAGCCGTGGAGAGCTGGGAAACATCAAAAACCGTAATGGGGTTGATAGGTTCTATTTTTCCTAATCGATATTGCTCGAAAACCTCTGCAAGGAGCCTTCATTGCCATTTAGTATAAGTAGCAGCTTCAAGATCTGGTACAGGATTGCCTACGCACCTTTGGAACAACTCTGGCTTCTGCCATCCTATGATCCCTAAATCAAAGGAGAAGAAGCTGGCATGGCGGGCAAACATGTTCATGTTCAACCTGCCGTGATCTAGCACATCCCGGCGCCCGATATCAACATAGCGCCCAAATAGTGCCAGGCATTCCCAGGTGTCGTGCAGAAGGTCGCCAGTATGAGCACTCAAGATTACATCAACACCTTTGTTGAGTGTGGCATTTTTGATGCTTGGGACAAAAGATCGGTCGCGAGATTGGAAAATCCGATCATGAGGAAGTCCAAATCTTTGGTGAAGGAAATCTCGTTTTTTGTCAGTACTCACAGTGGCATAGATCTGTACATATCAGCCTGGTTTCAGAGATTGAATGCAAGCAGCTATCCCTTTTGATTGCTACTCACCTTGGCTCCTATTTGCAAAGATATTTGGATAGCAGCAAAGCCGACAGGCCCAGCAGCTGAGTGGATTAATACGGTCTGGTTTCAAGTTAACGTTGTGACAGGGTATATGTATGGTAGGAAGCAAAGTGGTACCTCGTTCTCTTGTAATCGTGCCAAGTGATAAAACGCATATAGTGCTGTCATGTAAGCCACCGGCATCGTCACTACTTCCTATTACTGCCTTTAGTATGATATAACATAAACAAGCCCTAGCATGCATATGTACCATTGCATCTTCGGCTGGGATTTTATGACAGGCAAAGGCCGGAGCGCGCTCTACGGTTCCATAATCTCCCGACCAGCATGAAACCACAGTATCGCCTGGGCGAATATCCACCACGTTCTCACCTACCCGGAGAACAGTCCCAGCGTGCTCAAAGCTCGAGTGATAGGGTTTGTCATTAGCCGGTTGATCTGGTTCAAAAATGCCCATCAGGATCACCACGCCCTTCGGATTAATAGTAGATGTTGTTACGCGGAACTCCACTTCGTCTGGGCCCAGCGCGACTTCAGTATCCTCGGTATAAAAGCATAATGAATCCAGCTGGCCGATTTCTTGGAGCTTCATCTTTACGGCAATATCGCCGATTTCACGTTGGACGAGGTCTGGCTTGTATCCGTGACTATTGTGCTCCGTGTTCCATCGCTGGTTCTCGGACATATCGGGTACGTAACGGCTAATGAATACAGTGCCATCTTTAACTGCAAATTCGCGTTCGGGGCGGATATCGTCCAATTCGGTTGTAGTACTGCTCTGCGGACTGAAGAAGAACTCTGCTGCCTGCTCACAGATGAGTTCGATACACTTTGCTGTTTGGTTAGCAAGATCATGCACATCAAAATCCAGCAAGCGGAAGCGTAGATTTGGTTCTTCAATCACGACTGAGCGGGTCAGGCCAAATATAAGTGCGGTGGCTGGATCAGCTGCATCCATGATACTGCCATTGGTGAGCCAGATAGTAGACGTATGTGTTAGTTTCTTTATGGCCTCCAGAGCTGCGTTGTCAACATTTTCAAGTACCGGAGTAGGTCTTTCGAGATCGACGAGACTTATTACGTTGGAGTCAGGATCTAGGTCAACAACCGCAGCTAGAGACGATATGTGCAAAACTGTCCATCCATAGGACTTGTTCATCGTGCGTCCTAGTTCTATGCCGAAATTGGATAGCGATATGCCGTCCGGATGGATCTAGCTCTGTTACTATGACAATTACACGTGGTTGCCAACAAATATATTTACCAAAATAATTTGCTTTGGACGTGTACCCAAATGAACCTTCTGTACAGCTTCGCTAGTCCCACGAAGCAGACCGAAGCTGTCAGTCTGAAACTGCTGGAAAATTTCGTCTGAAAAGTATGACTGAAGTTGCTGTGAAAGCGCGATAGGCACAATAGCACATGCTCCACTAGCTAGCTTGCGTCCTAAAAACTGAATGGTAGGCTCTTCCTGGGGCCCAAAATTTGGGTTCTGTCGATTACTTGTTAGTGATCATAGAAACGACTGACTCATGTCGTAGACAGACCCCAGGGACTATAATAAGATCGAAATATCCAGCTTCTTTTTCCTCTAGGTCGTCCACATTTTTATAGATATTCACGTCTTCGCCGATAATATCATGCATATGCCCGCCATCAACAGCTAATATCGCCAGAGTCTTAAACCGCTTGAACCGGGTGTTCACATTTAGGATATGGAGGATCCGGCGGGTATACGTCTCCGGGCTACCAATCTGCAGAATCCTTATGGCCGGGTCCTTATGGACGTAGAGATCAAGTACCGAAATCAACTCTCGCTCAACACTCGGATCTGCAGTGGTATTCTGGGCAACAAACCGTCGGGCAGAGGAATCATTGAGCCTTGAAATATCGGGTTTCCAGAGCAGACGGTAGTACGGACACTTTTCTTTTGCAGAGAACTGTCGGGAGTAGCGGACAAATCTGTTACCGTCACAAACAACGCGTGTCTGATCGGGGCATTCTAATACCCACTCGCCCACAACACCGCGAACGCCTACTTCTTTTGCTGTGCAGCGTATGGATGCCGGCTTCTGCATTCCAGCTTTATCGGCATTTTGTTTTCGGTAGAATACGGTAAGGGATGCGATGAAAGTTGGAACCTCCGGCACCAGGTCTTTGGCCTCACCCTTAACGGCAGCGAATGATGTCATCTGGAATCCGCAGTCTAAAGTTGTGGGATGGACGATATAGCGATCAACTCCATTTTCCGACTGTATATCCACTTTTCCTGTGAGTTGCAGTGTTTTATCCCACACTACATCGCGTAGGAGTCTAAACCGAGGACCATAGATGGTTCCATTGTTCTCGGCGGCCATATCATAGAATTCATCGGGATCGGAGTCCCTTGAACGAATATCGTGGGGGGCGTCCCAGACCCGGGGATGTCCTACATCCTCTTTTCACAGGTTAGTTCCCCAGGGAAGTAAAGCCTGCTCTATAGGTGATTACCTCCTAGTATCTTTCCATCATCTTCAAAAGCAATAGAGCCAGTGCAGTGTTCTGTCCAATCACCGCTTTTGCCCGCAACAGGACTTATACTGAGAATACTAAAGTCATACCAGTGCTTTGAGCGTTTCGCTGCTGAGATTTTCGTGGCTGACAGAGTAAACAGAGTCTCCCGGCCCTCCTCATCTAAATTCAAAGGCGCAACAAACGAAACTTCTTTTAAGCAAAAGCCACTAAATGTGTCGTCCTTTCCAACTTTTTTCTGTTCGTTAACTTGCGAGAGTGCTTCGATGGCCATCGCAAGATAGCCAGATGCTGGGAATACTGTTTGTTCATGTTTCTACGTAGAACCAGTTAATTAGGATATCTTATACGTCTTCGGGATTGGTGCTCACTTTGTGATCATCCAGCCATTGAATATCCTTAGGTCGTAAAACGTTACGCCATATAAGTTCCGTCCCGCCTCCATATGGGAGCCTGCTACCAAGGAGTTCGTGACGTGGGTAAGGGCGGTTCCTAAATTCATAGCTGAGACGATTTTCCTCCCACAGAAGCTTATGGTCCCACGAGTAGCCCGGCAAATCAGTTATCGTATGGGGATCTGTAATATCTAGAGTACCGCCGGGTGGGCCTAACGTAACCTGAGAGTTCAAAAGCTTCAGAGCTACAGGATATCCTTGGATGTAGAGGTGCCCAACTAGATCTATTATTGTCTTAGGAGTGCTCTCACCCCGAGACATAGTGAATAGGTATTCAACCGACTGGGCATCCATCCGCTGAAGGATGTGTTTCAATGGCCCCTGTAGTGTGTTGTGTGGCCCAATTTCAACTGTGTGGGTCACGTTGAACTGTTTTATCATGCTTTCCATGGCTTGGTCGAACCGGACAGGCGATTCCAGATTGCGTCTCCAATATGAAGGAGGGATCTCATCTTTTATCATTTTACCGTCAATAGATGAGACCATTGCTGTAGGTCCCGAAGAAACTAAGCCGCTGTTCCCCAACTCCGGTTCAATGAGGCGTTGATATTCTCCACCGACTTTCTTCATGTGCTCTGAATGGTAGGCTTTCCCTCCCGTTCTGAGAAGGCGCGAGAAGATCTTTCCCTCTTGCAGCTGTGCATGCACTTGCTCAACCGCACTTTTATCCCCAGTCAATGTAATACTGCGATGGGAATTGACACAGCCAACCGTAACACCCGGACGCAGATATGAAGAGACCTCACCGTTCCCGAGACCGACTGCCAGCATGGCACCATCACTGCTCGCTGTTTCGACACTGATACCCCGATAGTAGGCGGTGATGATAGCCTGGCGTTCGGTGAGTTTACCAGCAGAATAAGCAGCAGCAATTTCCCCTAAGTAGCGGCATCAGATTAGATCGAAATACTACAGTACGGGAGAATTAATAATGCATACCAGAAGAATGCCCGACACTAGCAACCGCCGTTATATCCCAAGTGCCCAATAGATTCACCAGCGAGATCTGAACGGCGGTACAAACGGTTTGTCCGACCCCGGCGCTCTCGAGGACTCTGCTTGTCTTCTCCGGCTCACGTAAGGATGCTGTTTTATTCTAGAGTTAGAAAGTGCTCAAAGGCTGGTTTCTCCTCGGGGTGCACACCTTCAATTGTCAAATTAGGTGGAGCTTCCAGCTGCTGTAGATACCCATCAAGTTGTCGGATAGAGAGCAGAAAAATGGGAAATTCGTTCATGAGCGCAAGGCCCATCTGCGGCCATTGTGCACCTTGTCCTATGATTTATACGCAGCGGTTAGTTATTTCTGAGGCATGTAGAATGTGCCGGCCTAAATTTCTCGATTGCATCCTCTTACCGGTGAAAACAAAGCCAATTCTTGGCTCCTGGTGTTGAATGGTTCCGTAGCGTATGTTCTCAAATGCAGTCTCATAGTCTACGCCGGCCGTCACCGTAGCAAATGCCCTATGATGGAAGTGGGTACGTCTCGCACTTAGGGTGAATGCTAGGTCATCTGGACGATAGCTCTCGGCCCTAGCCTTGACTTGATCTATATTAAGGTGAAGAGACGCATCAGAATGAGCCGAAAAGGTTAATAGAAAGCTTTCTCTCTTGGGTATGCCGTCAATACGTCCATGGTTTTCATGGCCATTTTCATGTGGAACTGCCCGGTTTCTGTTAGATGTATATAAGAACAGCAATTTTGGGGGCTGGCCTCGTACTCTTATCCGCTGCCCACAAGCTGAGTTTGCTGGTTGTTTTATAATGGGGAAGAAAGCTCTCGACGCTTTCCATCACAACATGGGCATTCGCACCACCAAAGCCAGAGTTGTTCACACTGACGCGAAAGACACCATCCCTTGGTTCGAGCTTGGTTGTTTCTGTGACGACTCTCACTCTATTCCCTTCAAAGTCGACTGGCTAGGTGCATTAGATATGTTATATGAAATTGTCTTTGATAAATGGCGTCTTACTCTTTGGATTAAGCTGTGTCACGCCAATGGTCGGAGGGACGCTTCCACTTTCCAGCACAATGATTGCTTTCAAGACATGGGCTATCCCACAGGCTGCTTCACTGTGACCAAGGTTTGACTTAACCTGTATACAGGATATGCATCAGTACAAATGCTTAACGGCTTGTGGATACATACCGAGCCTATCGGGAGCGGGTCGTCCTCCTTTCTCCAGTCGCGGAACACTCTTCCTACAGCCTCCACTTCGATCGGATCTCCAACTGCAGTTCCAGTGGCATGGCATTCAAAAAACGCTGTTTTACTGAGGTCTGTGATCCCCGCTCTTCCATACGCTTCTTTTATCACATTTTCTTGGCTCTCTGAGCTTGGGTGCGTGATGCCACTATTTTTACCGTTGCTGATTGTTTCATCAGCATATCTTCTTTTGTGGCATATCACAGGGTTGCAATTGCACACTCACCTATTTGCTGCGGTGCCACGAATAACCGCTCTGATCGGATTCTTATCCTTTACCGCATCTTTCAAGAGCTTGATATACAACACGCCGCAACCCTCGGCTCTAGCATATCCATCGACGGCGGCATCAAATGTGTGACAGGTGGAAGTGGGCGACAGCACACCCAGTTTCGCGACATCGAGTTGCGTGTAGGGGCCAATGATGAGATTGATGCCGCCAACCAGGGCAGCGGTGCAGTCACCGGCTAGAAGCGAGTTGCAGGCCAGATGAAGGGCATAGATTGAGGATGAGCAGGCCGTGTCCACCGTTACACTGAATTCAGCGGGTCAATACCGAATTAGGCCGAACTGGGTCTTCCAGACTAACCTCGGCCCGGTCAGGTCAAACACATAACTCAGCCGATTGCTCGTCATAGTCGGAGCTGAGCCCGTGGTTGCATACGGCTTCGCAGTCTCATAGTCTGTATCCTGATACCGCCCGAGGGGATAATCACTCCCGCCACTACCCATAAAGACGCCCGTGGTAGACTCCGCGATATCCTCGAGCGTGATGCCTGCCGACTCCAAGCATTCGTACGCAACCTCCAACAGCTGCCGCTGGTCGGGGTCCATGGTCTTAGTCTCGACCGGATTGATGCCGAAAAACGCATTGTCAAATTTGCGGCAGTCGTCAGGCAAGAAGTAGCCCTCTTTCATGGGAATACCGCCTGGGCGGTCCTTGTCTGGATGGTAAAAGCTGTTGATGTTGTAGGAATAGTCGGGGACTACAGATTTGCCTCCACGGCCAGCGAACAGCAGCTCGGACAGCTCAGAAAGATTAGTGGCGCCGGCCCAGCGACCGGCTGGTGTGCATTCATTAATTCATTCACCCTCCTTTAACGTGACGAAGATGAAGGACTAACCAGCACCAACAATAGCTACAGGTTCCATTTTTTTCGGGTGGTCCGGGATCATTCTGGTGTTTGTTTGAGAAAACTCTGCGAGGTATTGCGATTGTTAGAGCTCTTGGATACTCTTGGATGTGTTGAGAGCAATAAAGAGGAGAGAAGAAGATGAATTGTCTACCGATACAAAGAGAAAACGAAGACTTTAACGACCTATCAGTTGGTAAATATATTGATACATTTCTGCGGTTGCTCAAGCCCTGCATAGGTGCTCTTATCGATTTCCTAGAGCGTTGCAGAGATCTCCGGCCAGTGTCTTCTTGCCTAGGTGTTCTCAATCACAAAGGAAATTGAACAACATGTGTTTAGGTTGTCAAGGCGAGGTATATACAAGTAACTTCAAAGTATCTACCCCGCTCACCATTTATGCAACACCTCCATGTACGGTTCGAAGTCCGAGGTCAGACTCCGCTCAATATATCAAACTTGGAGGCAACCTACGGTTGTGGTTGAACTCCATGGATTTCGTGCTCAGTCAAGCTATATGCTGGGACATCCTATATTATTCTGCAGCAAATTTTGTTACAACTGACCTTTCGCATCTAGGAGACAGGATATCGATTTCCGATTAACCGAACTCCGATCCGGTCCGATCGATCATTTTGATTTGAGGATGTTGGCCAGCCCGGAACGTTTCCTTCATAGCTGCAAATCCCTCATCAGCTTGTTTTCTTCTTTCTCTTAATGTTAGACCGTACTTACCTGATTTTGGATTCCCGAGCCACAAGTAATGGCTGGGTTTGTGTAGACATTACTATAGCTCTAGGGCTCAGGGTTTAGGGCGCGTCTTTCAGAACTTATCACGCAACGTTAGACTACTTTGAAAGTGCTGTATCAAGACTAGAGGGCCGGAATTCTCGATGTCAACTGTCTTCGGCGTCCAAGACTAGAGCTTCACATTTCGCGAGGGAGTCTCTCGTAGTCAAATGTGATGCGCGTCCGTTTGATTCTCTGTAAAGCAAACACTCTATCTAAGTATATGTTCCGACTGAACTGCGAAGAAATCGGTTTTGCGAATAAGTCGGCTGATTTCTGAATAAGTCAACTTTGGGCACCAGCTAACTGTAGCTGGAAGCTGAAGACACCAGCTGACTGTACTATGAACTGGAAGAGTTTATTATACAGTCAGCTGCTGCGAAAGCCAGTAAGTCCAGCACATGAAAATTACTGCGTTCTGCAATTTCAAACCCGAAAACTGTTTGGGGTGATAGGTACTGCAACAATGAGAAATTTCTCAAGCTATCATGAGTTGAGTTGAGTTGAGGACACAGTTACATGTTTCGTCCTGGACAACACAGCTGTCTTGCCCACATGTCGGCTGCGTAGGTGTATAAGGCCCAGTAGCTGATAATGTATGGTAAGTACAGGCTGAAATAAATTTCATCACACTATTGGGCCCACCTGTTTTGTTGCTCAGTTGACTGTTCGGTAAAACTCTACACTTCATTCCTCAGTCGGCTGGTGGGGGGTTGTCTTTGTGGCTCAGCTAGCTAGCACAGAAAGTTAACTGGGGACGACTATGCTCAGCTGACTGAAAGGAAAAGTTGACTTATTCGCAAAGCGGATTACTTCCAAGTTCAGTTGGAACATATACAACGCCCACGCAGCCCTACCCATGATGACGTCTTCTCCTTCTCCAGCTCCTCCGTCAATTCCGGAACTTATATCCCATCAGCACTCCGCAGATCAGTATAACCAAGGCAAGTACTCACCGCCGTGAACAAATCCGCCACCAACCCGACATCCGCAACCTGAAATATCAGTTCATCCACATTCTTATTGATAGCCGCAATGACCTTCGAATCCTTCATCCCCGCCAAATGCTGAATAGCCCCACTGAGAACTGAACTGCATCTTAACGATAACCGCTCAGTCCCACAGCAATATTGAGGGTCAGGCATGAACGCCCCGATTAGACCAATTCTTTTGGAAAAGCTTTTCCGATTCCTCACACACAATACAATCCGCACTTCGGACAACATTTCCCGCGGATAACCCGCATCTCATGACCGGATTCAAGACATTTAGGATAGCGGATACCGGGTATCCAGCCACCATGTCCCCTATTCCCGTCTTCCTCCGACTCATGATCACCGTCTTCACCCAACTCAGCATCTGCCTCCGCCTTGCCGTATTCCTCCAACTCGCCGTGCTCCTCCGACTCAGTCATCCTCCAACCCACCACAAGCGTGCACATCGCTCTTAGAGACAACCGACTCCATATCCGAACCCTTCAGCAGTATCGTATGTTTGCTCTCTTGTTTCCTGACCATAAACGCGTTCACCGCATGTGTCTCGGTCGAAGCAGCTCGACTGGATCCCGCATCTTGGATCGCAAATTGTACCTGTTTCGAACTTTTCGTCTGGTTAGCTGCGCCGGTGGACATGTTCTTTCGCTGCTCCATGGTTAGAAATTATTAAATATTACCAAGAAATGAAGAATGTAGACACAGCCATTTATGATAGATTTACAGTAGTAGTTAATCTAAAATTGTTCATTATAGATTTAATGTCATTAATTAAAGAGATATCCTCAGGCAATCTATGATAGCCGTAAAAATAAATATTAACCAAAATAGATTAATTACAAAAATCTTTAAATTTCTTACTTTGCAAGATTCTAAATTTAGAACCTTTTTGGTTACCTTTTCTGAAAATAGAGGTACCATTATATTTTTTAAAATGGGTATATTATTAATCTCTAAAACTACTATAGAATTAGAGACTGGTTTATTTTTACAAGGTGGAGAAATGATTAAATTACCTGAATTTACATACTTCTTAATCATGTGGAATAATTCTAATTCTTTTGCATGGTTTCCAAGTTTGAATCTATGAACATGTTTATTTGAACAAAATGAACCGTCACCATTTGAATAAGTTAAGTGTAAATAAATCTGACTATTCAAGGTATATATAAAATTGTTGCAATAAAGGCGTTGATGTATGGTAATGGCTTTAGCTTCTAGCCTTGTCTATTTGCTGTGCCCAGTGGCAGTGGCTATTAGTGTTGGCAACGAACCATCGGAAGTTCATATCATTGACGAACCGAATCCTTGCCAAGCCATTCGCCTCAAACCCTACCATTTCGGCCCACAATTTCGAACGATAATAGGTAAGCGAGTTCTTGTCCGATCGGCTCGATTTGTAGTTCATATTGTAGCTAACTTCACGCGCTAGAGGATGAACTAAAATTCAAGCCGATCGAACAAGAACTCGCTTACTTATTTTCGTTCGCAGTTATGGCATTCGGTTCAAAGTTCGAGTCAAACCTTGAAACTTCGCCAAACCTCAGATCGAATCCGCTTCGAACCCCAGCTCGGTTCTATCCGCCACGAACCGATCTACTTCATTGCCAATACTAGTACCACTGGCTTTATACATCTATACTTAATAAGTTACTCAACTTGCACCATTTCTTGGGATTCATATTTGTTATTAATACGTCAATGCACATCTTTTTACATCTGATATCTTGTCATTTAGACCGTCTATAAGGGATCGCATCTGTGGTAAGATTTTTGATTCCTCTGTGATGTCTCATCTAATTACATTTGAAGCCGGCTTTGTTCGTATTGATTGAATTCCTCATGGTAACCAATATATCAAGCCAGTCCAACAGGAGGCTGAAGCGGCTGTATCGGATTTGTACCTACCTCACAATGAGATTTACAGTCTGGTATTCCAGATCTTCCACTTCCAGGATATTAACTTACCTCAGTTGTACGATATGGACTACACAATATGGATACGTGTTTATGGGTGTTGCGACATCTGTATGCAACAAGGACAACAGAGTTGTTCTCGTATCTTCCAACCCCCCTGCAGTAACATTTATTAAAGGAAACTATGGCATGCTGGAGCTGACATTCAGGAGATCAAGAAAACCATTAAAATATACATCAGAACAGTACATATATATCAGAATCCCATGCCAATATCAATTCTTTCAGATCTCCGTACTCAGTTGCAACAATGAAGTGATTGAAGTCTTTGTTGATAAGTCACTACCATGTTACTGGGTAAATGGAGGCTCTGAAAAGATATCAAATACCATGGAGAAAGAGCTTCAAAAGTTCAATGAGAGTAATGGGGGTGATAGTTCTTATGGTATCTTAAGTTAATTTCAGCTTAATACATATAACACAATTATACTCATTTGCTACAAACTTGGAATTTGCACCCATTTACCTCTCTACACAAGCATATCTAATTTCAATATTGTAATCAGATGGACTGTTCTGAAAGATAGTAAGACAACATTCAGTCTTATATGTTGGCATTATTGACCACCTAAAGAGAGTACCCACACACTACATTCCAAGCTTTTCACAGTCTCACAAGAGAGTAGGAAGATTACTATTCACATTCTGTTTGGTGCAAGCTATATTGATCATATATAGAACAGGGATAACTAGTATTCTGATGTGAAATCAATTAGCACCCAGATAAGACTACTTGATTTTCAATTGTCTGATGACCAAAATCTTCTCATAGGTCAGTATTTTGACAGGGTTGGACAATGCTGATAGTACTTAGTTTGTTGACTACCTCATTTTTGCGAAATAGTTGGAGACTTGGTACGAGACAAAATAATAGAATATAACTTGGCCAATATTTCCATTCGAGAATAGTCCTTGCTGCAAAAAGCATAAGAAATGTTCAAGGTATTGGAAAGACCCTAATGTTCTGCTATGTTCAGCTATCACATTTGATGTTCCTGTAGATGTAGGATACTCTCGCCACATATAATACTCGTGAACCTACGAAAATATTGGCAGTGCTTGTGTCAAGAGAGAGAAATACCCAGGATTGTTATATGTTTGAATCTCCCAGAGAACCTTTATATCTATCTGTAGACAATTTATAGATATCATACAGTACAGTTACTAAGCATAAGTATTATTTACCACACAAACTTAGTGCATGCGGATCTGGTGAGGCAGCATTAGCTGATACTTGAAGTGTAACACTGGGAGTATTACTTCAAATTTGATAGTACAAGTGGTATGCATATATCTTTCAGGACTTGATTGTGATGAAAGATATGAAGATTCACTCAGGATATGAAAGTCACTATGAAGATTCAAGACAAACATGTTTGGCTTTCCAATATGTATATTGTTAAGACTTGTTCTCCTCCTCAAGAAGCTTGCCCTTCTACTCTCAAAGATTCTGGAGGTCTTTATACCTCTGTCCTCTCACTCTAATAATTACTTCTATCTATACTTTTCTCATGAGCTTTTCTACTTAATTACCCTTTGCACTAATATCCATTCTTCGACAATCCACCCTTTAATGCTCTGCCAAACCTTCTGTATTTTTCCGCTAAGATCTTTTACTCAGATCAATAGAATTCCTACTGATATCAGTCCTTCGAACTTCTGTGATCCAGACCTATGATATAATTTCAATCTCCTCGCCTTCAGGGGAATCGTATTCTTTCAATTGTGAGGGATATTAAGTGCTTCATTAGCTGTGATGCAAACTCCAATATTTTCATAACTACAGCCTTTCAGCTGTTTTTGTATTTGTAGTGGTATGAGCTGGCAGAGTATCGATTCAGTAATCACCCTTCATTCCTTATCATTGGTGTAGTTCACTGCATAACGCTTGTCTGATTTTGTTGGTTGTCATAACTGAATCGAGTGAAATCTTGTAAACATTCAATTAAATGCATGGATAGTGCTTATACCATTCTGATCTAGCTATCAGTGAGTCATCATAGGTGACTCCGCTTCGTGGGTACATTATGATATATAATCCTGTAGGGTATAATACTACCTCTCTGCTTATAGAGTTCATCTCTACACAATGATACTAATCTGCTCTTCGTTGCTTCAGTAAAAATGACCTCTTGTACTCAAAACCAAAGTCTATCCTTTCCTCCTTGACCTGGTAAAATATGACCCCAGTACCCCAAATCAAATCCATATCCTAGGGATTGTACTAGCTGTTAAAAACTCTTTGTGGAGAAAAGATAGTAGCTCAACCTTCTATCCTTAGCTGCCTGAGAGTTCCGCTTGTGATAAGCCTTTAACGACTCTTGGGCACCGAAGAGTTTATAAGCTACCTCAGTCCAGTCCACTTTGTTAGGATACCCCCTCCACTTAACCAAGTATAGCACACTTTTTCATTCCTTGCTATACTGGCTGCACATGACCTCCTCTGCCTCATATCCTGATTCATACTCATAGTGTTCCATATTGCAACCAAGGTTGTTTCCTTCATTACTTGTGGTGAGTTCTGTTACAGGTCTGCTGGAGATAGTCACTATTCGATAAGATTGAATGACAGAAATATGGAAAGTATTGTGGAAACGCCATCGTTTAGGTAGCTCAAACTTTATTTCTGTGGGTGATAGTATCTTTAGAACGTTGAAGGGACCATGTAGCTTCACATCTAGCTTCCACAATAGATACCTGGTCTTGTAGTTTTTCGTATTCAACATAACTAAATCACTGACCGAATACTTTGGTGGTTCCTTAGTACATCTATCATGATACATATCCATTGATACTTGTGCTTTCTCTAAGCCCTTTTGATATAGATAATGTACACTTGACATCGAATGGATATAGTTCCTTGATACTAGATTCTTTGCTTCTGCTTCAATTGGCCAATTCATTTGAGAATCGAATCAATAGTTTACAAAAAAAGGTGATATGTTAGTTGCAGTAGTAAGAGAGTTGTTATAGACATACTGTACCATTGGCAATATCTTAGACAAGTTATCCTACACATAGTTGCAGTAGTTCTGCAGATAACATTCGAATATTGTAATTACTCTATCCGTTTGACCAACAGTTTGTGGATGAAATGGTGACGACATTATCAACTGAATATCATGAACTCCAACCATGGAAGATAAGAATACTGATGTGAACCTAGAGTCTCTGTCTGATACTATGTTCAAGGGTAGATAATGGAATCTCCATACTTCTTTCTGGATGATTATGACCAGGTCGGTAGCTTTCTTCTCACCATCTTTCTGTCATATGAAGTGTGCTATCTTTGGTCATCTGTTAACAATTACCCATACTGATCAGCAACTATCTGATAAAGGTAAATCGATCATAAAGCCCATAAAGATTGAATCCCATGGGCAGTATGCTAATTTGAGGGGTTGCAGAAGTCTGTAGTGAGCATGGCAAGTTCCCTTGTTCTTCTGACATTCAGGGCATTTATTTATTTATTTATTTATTCATCATACAACATGAAGCCCACAGGCAATGGCCAGTAAAGTACAAACAAATAATCATGAACAAGTACATCAAATGAAACCAAACAAAGGACAAACGAAAAACTCCTTGCTAGATAGTACCGCTTCGTAGCCTCCTGTCATCCCTACTCTAGTTACAAAATAATATTCAAGAAATCATAGTGGTCTGTAACACACTTCGTACAATAGTGACAATTTGTCAGTTTCGTTCTGCCTGGTCCTGCATATCATGCGGGTTTTCCCCCTGGAGTTTACCCTCCTCCACCGTTCCCCTTTCTCCTTTCTTCATTCTATTCCACCATGCCTCCCCCATCCGATTCTTCCTCATACCCCTCATCATCCTCTCCACTCTTTCTCTGATGTTCTTCCACCTTGTTGTTGACAGTTCCCTGACCTACAATCTCAGTGTCACCCTGTCCAAGGTGTTCATCATTGCGGAATTGGTCCAGATACCACCTTCGTGTTGCTATATGTGTATCGTGCAGAAAATGTTTCAATGGTTGCATTGCTTTGTCAGTATATAGAAGATACTTCCATAGATATCGAGGGTGAACCACTCCAATATCTTTCCGCATTCTTTGTCTTTCGTGTTGATATAAGGGGCATCTTAAAAGAAGATATTCTGGTGACTGGGGACCTCCATAGCGATATGGGTAGTAGGGGGAGTCAACAGAATTCGTTGGTATTTTGTATAGGTAACTAAGGAAGTAACCATGGCCTGTTCGTAATTGTGTGACAGTTGAGGTAAACTGGTGGTTACGACATTCAGGGTATGAGTGGAGATAGTCTTCAATGATTTTGCCCATCTCAGGTCGAACGAAGTTTCTTCAAACCAGCTCAATCGTTTCGTCATATCCCATATACCTAGCTACCTTCGAATCATGATCTGTTTCGAGTATCTGTTTTTGTAACAGCAGATTGTCTGGAATCCACAGCCTACCTTTATAGTAAAAGGCTTCTGAAATGGCAGTGCCAGGTACACTTGACCTTGCAAGTGCACGTAGTAGCCGAGACTGTATAAGTGTCCTTCATATATAGTCACCTTGCGAAGTTCTTTTGGCACATTAGCCATCGCGAAAAAAACCAAGTCGTGCTCTGGACGCCAGAACGTTTAGTGCGCATCAGATGCTTCAGACGAAACCTTTTGGGCCTCGTCGTAGAGTGACACTGCACGTGCGTATACACAATCCCTGGCGTTGCGCTTGAAACTCCTGAGGCAGCATTCCTTACTGTCGCAGCTATACAGTGCACATAATTCTTACTGTCGCAGCCATGCAGTATGCGCACCTTTTGATCCACAACACTACTCATGTAATGCATGAGTGCAATGTACACCGTAATATAACGCAATGTTCACGGCATGCGACGTTTATACGATGCCCTAAATTGCATTCACATCTCGGGCAACGGATACAGTGCAGTGACATTATTGTTGACGATGTTTGATATGAAGCTCTAATATATACAGTTTTCCGTTCTACACATCGCAGCCAGCATGAAGTACATCCTCTAAACTAGTCTTTCCTCATTCCAAACGCCATGCTACACGTCGCAGCCAGCATGAAGTACATCCTCTAAACTACTCTCTCCTCGTTTCAAACGTCATGCTACACATCGCAGCCAGCTTGAAGCACATCCTCTAAACTATTCTCTCCATCGCAGTCATCCACCGACTCCGACTCTACGTCCTCATCCTCATCCTCCTCATTCTCGACATTATCATCATCCTTATCCTCCTCATTCTCGACGTTATCATAATCGAGCTGGAGAACACGATATCGCTGAGCACGACTCCTGGCAGTGTGAATGTCATGATGCTCGTTGTCGCTATCATTGTCGCCATCATTGTCGCCATCATTGTCGCTATCGTCAATCCCATCCTCAGCATTGAAAGGCAAATCTTCAGCAACGGGGATGCGTATTGTAGCAAAGATCAGAGTCTCAATGTCTGGCTCCATCATCAGGGCTTCCATCGCGATCTTGTTTAATACCACTCGACGAGGCTTGGCCACGGGTGGCATGTTATTGGCTCCTTTCTCATGTAGAATGAGGTTGTTGAGAGCCGCCCTTATGGACTTGATTACCTTCTGTCTCAATGGAGATGGGAGATCGTTCCAAATATTCATGAGATCAGTGTAAGTCTCTGCAAAATGTTAGAGTGATTGCATGCATTGTGAAGGCCATACTTACCGTCATCATTATCTCGATTGAAGTAGTACTCCCACTCGGGCCTGTTCCGCTGGATTTCGAAGTCATCGCTTTGAACCTTTGTTGGAGCTAAACCTCCATTTCTTTGCCAC
>MU122214.1:59725-71553 GCA_014904905.1 Wilcoxina mikolae CBS 423.85 | reverse complement strand
TCGACCGTCTCCAGCCAGCCCCGCTCGACCGTTCCCAGCCAGAGCCAGCTCGATCGTGTCCAGCCAGTCTAGAGCCTGCCCAGGTCGATCGTCTCCAGCCAACCCAGCTCGACCGTTTCTTGCCAGCCCCGGCTCGATCGTGTCCAGCCAGTCGAGAGCCAGCCAAGCTCGATTATCTTCAGCTAGCCGAGAGCCAGCCCGGCCCGATCTCGTCCAAGTGCTGTTCCACGTGTATCCAAGATCTACCTTATTTTTTTGTATATAGTTCACAATAAATTTGTGAATCAATCAATTGACTACTGCGAGTTATGGCGATGATAAAGTCCATAGACCCTTGTATGAGCATGAGAAAGCTGGTATGAACTTGTATGATGTAACTGATCGCGTCGCAGCATCGCGTATAAGCATGAGAAAACTTGTGTGAGCTTGTATAAAACCGGTCGCATTGAGGCTTTTGCAGAATCAGTGACACCGTGACGAAGTAAACAGCAACAGCGATAGAAGTACATACCAGCTCATATGAGCTTGAACGAGACCAATGTTAGCCGTTCGAACCTTACCTCGGATCCCTCACGAACTGCTTACGAACTGCCAAGGAGTATGGTTTGATTCGTGGCCGAGTGGTTCGAACCATTGGTGGCTAAGGTTCGTTCGGATCGAACCCTCCTCGAACCTAACCTCGGTTTGATCCGACTCGGACTAGTCCGCTTCGTTGCCAACACTTACTGTAACATATTTAGAACACAGTGAACCCTGACAAGACATTCATGTCAGATCCTATGCCACCCCCACCCCTGTTAGGGGTTTTCCCTTAGCAGGTGCATGAGGTACGAAGGATGTCCATGGCAATCTGCGTTCGGCTACCTGTCGCTATGGTTGGTTGAAGTTACACCCGCAGCTATCCCATCCTTTGAGCGACAAAGTCCTGCACGACATACGAGCCTATCCAATACCGAGCCCTGGCAAAGCGGAATGATTAACCCGCGCATGGGCAGTGCACCTTCTCGATCCAACAGCAATAGTCACAACACTTAGCTGGCGAAGGTATCAGTTTCGAACACTCAGGGAGGTATACTACTATACGCCTAGGCCCTCGATAGTTAGAGGCGTCATGAGTTGCCAACACACTATCACGCCATTGCGGAGACCCTCAGGTCAGCCGTGCATGATAGTTTCGACCAGAACTACTTTACCTTATCAGCAATATGGGGTAGCCGGCTAGAGCGGGGTACGCCTCTATACTCTCCGGCATGAACACGTCAGAGTTCGAGAAGTGGGACTTTACTATGGGGATAACTATACAGTCTGGAGACTCCATATGTTAACTGTGCTCCGGTAGTTAAATCTACCTGTTGAGAACTTGTGTGTGGGTCGACCTCCCGAGTAACGGCAGATCGCAGGTGGTCTGGTCCGACATAAGCTGCAGCCCTGCAATGGGAGTAAAAGCCAGCGAGATGGGAGGTGTGATACGTGGCATAGCAGCGGCTGGTCACCGACACAAGTCTATGAGGGTAAATATATCCCTCCAACCCACTATCCGATTTAACATTGAGTCGAGAGATCTAAGAGGAAGTGATGGTTCGATGAATGCGTCAGCGGTCGTTGCCGAAACCTGTTTTCTGCATAAAGTATTCAGACCGAAAGAAAAGCAAACGGGCTTAGTAGCTACGTGGCAAAACCTGGCGGCATAAGGATAATCTATAGAGATGCCTCATACTTTAAAAAGTGCCGAACGTCAAACGGAAAAGAAGCGCAACCTACCGAGATCGAGTAACCAGCCTAATGATCGGAGGCCATAGCTATCTTAGTACAAACGCTGAAATCATAGAGAATACACGTGTTACTCGCTCTATAACAGAACCACCTTTGCACCTGCAAAGTAAAACATCAAGCTCTAGCAGCAATCTACAGTCAGAACACACCAGCGGACAAGACACTAAAATATTATTGTTGTTTTTCTACTTCAAGAATATTTATTTTACAATATACTTTATGAATTTTCGAGACCTTGACTCCATTATTCTTTACGCTCACGCCCTATACGAACGAGCAATTACTCCATACGACTTCCATATTGCGAGTATCTTTATTCAAACGTACGATATTGAGTACGAATAATTTCACTGGTTTTACACCTGTGAACTTCCCTCCGAATACCACAACCTCCCTATAACCGACTATGAAGTTCAGTCTGATTACGACGACTCCGAAGATTATCTTCAAGCTACATATGACTTCTGAGGAGCGGGCGGCCATACTTTATTGATAAGTATCCCCGTAACTGTATAATATTTTGGACACGTCCAAAAAGTATTTAGACTTTATATTGTATCGTTTGCAACAACAGAGCCTGCTGCGCAATTAATTTTACGAATCACCCAGAAGGACCTACGGTACAACATTTTTGCGCAGAGCACTGTACACAGGGTTGCAATGGGAACTGTATTACTTGCAGTTTATTTTTAAGAATTCGAACTCGACTGACAGAGCCATTTACAGGACCATATACATTCCCCTCTGGACAACTTCACAATGGCGAGTCACAGGCACCGACTAATCTTTGGAGCGGGCCAATTGGCACCAACGTCGTCTGGAGTCGCCAAATCCAAACAAGCCTCGAAGCCCTTACCAGGATGGGCGAAGAAACTTCAAGAACAATATGAGCGATCGAGGAGGCAATACTTGGACTCCAGGCCACAGTTGCCAGAGAGCGAGGATACGGAAATGACCAACTCAGTATAAGCCCATATCGGTCGTTTGGATCAAGAAATGCAATGCCTAGTAGAGACATGCAACAGCGAGAAGGAAGCAATCGAGGATGAATTCGAAGACGTTCGGCTCGGGTGTCAGCTCTGCAGCCAGCATGTGGAAACAGACAGAGCTCTAGGACAACGAATCCTAGAAGGACACGAGGAACAGATACAGGTGATGAACGCGGTATTGAAGGAAACGAGGACCGGAATGAGCGGCCTCCAACAACAGAATGATTGGGTGGTTAAGGAGGCCTCGGAAGAATTTGGATTGTTACGAGGAAGAATTGAGTGGTGTGAAGGTCAAATCCGGACGCTAACTTCAAGGGTGTTAGTATGGTCAGCATCGTTTAAGATTTACCAAGACAAGGTAAACGGAATCGAAAAGGCATTTAAGGAACAGGTACCTACATGGACCGATATCGAAATTTTAGAAGCAAAGTTCGATAAGCTTCAGAGGGACCATACTGGACTTACATCCGCGTTCGAAAAGACGAAGGTTTCGACATCCATACCAGTTCACCCAGATCGAAGACAACAGATTGCACAGTGGCAACAACAGACTGAGGAGTGCAATAGAAGTGTTTCGCCTATTGATGACTCTGACGTTGCAGAAATCTTTGGTCTTCGCGGAGGTTCAGGAACAGACATCGGTTTAACAGATGCACCACCACCAGAGGTAACCGCAGGAGCTGGTGGATCGGGAGGAGCACCTCCGCTGGAAGACTCAGGCATGAACCCACCACCTCTACCACCTGGATCTTCACACGCATCCAGATACGGGTCACAGCGAGGACGAGGACGCAGTAATACCCAGCACCCAGAAAGACAACGAGACTCAAGGCTTAAGTTGTCAGACCCAGCAAAATTTAAGGGAAAGGCATCTGAAGATTTTGACGTGTGGTGGATGAGTATGGAGGCATTCATCAGTGATCAGCCTCATCTGTTCACTCGCCCAGGCCTCAAAATTCAATATGTGCGTGGACAGTTGGAAGACCATGCCCTGGCCTGGCATATGCAATGGGAAGCGGAGGCCCAAGCAGAAAAACACATGAGGAGTTGGTCGATATACAGAGCCGCAATAAACGCTCGTTTCCACAACAAGCACCAACAGGAGACGGCTTATAAAGCCATAACGGAGCTCAAATATGGTGGCAACGTTCAGGATATGATCACAGAGTTTGACACCCTGAACGCCAAGGCCAAAATTGTGGGAGTAGCATATCGAACTATGCTTATGAGGAAGCTACCCTCACAAGTTTTTAAACAGCTCAGTCTTATCAACCCGGCGGATAAGACTAGCGACGAGCTCAGCGAAATTATTATTAACGCTAGAAAGTATGTTGAAATCTGGCAGGCGACGGAAAGGAACTTCGGGTTTATGGGGAAATCTCGAAGCAGTGACAGTATGTTCGACCGAATCAACAAAGATCGAGGAAAGATCCAAAAGCCCAGGGGTCTTGGATCCGGATTTCAAAGGCAACGACAACGTTTCAACAGAAGGGCACGCAATGACGAACAGACACTCGAGGATCGTCTAAACCAAACCCTTTTGTACATTCTGATGGCAAAACGTTTCACCAGCTGACAGAGGGTATCGATAACGGAGAACTGGTATGACGGAGAGCAGCAAAGGAATGTCAACGCTGTACATGGCCTGCCGATAGAAAAGGGAACCACAACACTATGCAATGCATTCGGGACATCAAATTGACAAAAGGAACCGCCGATTTTGGCCACCCGAAAGCATACCAAAAAATGAAGGTCGGGGTATACGACCAGTTGGATGATGAAGGAGATGATTATGTGGTTGGAAATGGAGAAGAAGTTGAGGAAACCTCAGACGGAGAAATACCATCCGGTTCGGAATCCATCGATAGCGAAGGACAGGAGGAATCAGATGTGGCTGATAATTGGTGGGAGCAACAGGAAAGCTCGGATTAATGGTAAGTATCGAAATGGAGCGAAGGATATGTTGATTAGGCGGAAGAAAGCCTTTATTGTTTAAGTTCTGGTCGTCACCCTGAGGATTCCGGTAGGGATGAAACTGCTGGTCAGTAGTGACGTAACAAAACAACTACAATCACATCAATTACAACCATGACACCATACAATACCAATAACCACGGACGTATTAACTTCTTCGATTTAGCAGGAGTACCTTGTTCACTCGCAGAATCCGAACCACTTAACGTGTTCGCAAGTATTGACGAAATTCTCAACGAACCAGAAGAACCGCTCGAATCATTTTTCTGGGATCACCCTGATGCACCATACCCTTGGAATCTGTACTGGACAGAAGCGGCCCGATACGGGGGAGGTCTTGCTATTGACGATCCTGTGTTCGGAGATTCCTGGACCAAGTACAAGGGCATGTACGTTGGTTGCGAAGAGTGGTACACCTGTTACTGCGAACATAACTGTGGGGGGAATCATACAACCATCGGAAGAGCACTCGACGCTTTACCAATAATTTACGAAGTCGAGGAATATTACTCAGAAGACGTCCCCACAGGGGAAGATCCATATTGTTCGAAGAACTCCTCAACGAAGAACCAAACTACGAGTGGTAGAACGTTACTACCCTCAACCACCCGTTGTGGCCGGGCCATTGTCGAAAGGATGGCTACCAAACGAAGGCACTCCCCCTCAGTAGAGGAACCACCGTCAAAGAAACAAAACTTTTCCGACAATTTTGTTTACTACGAAACCAAACATATACACAAAATCTCCAAAACCAGAAACGGAGAACTACCAGTATACCGGTTCTTTGTGGACCACACGGACAGCGATGAAAAAATACAGCAGTTCCCGGTCTGAGCCATACTGGATTTGGGATTGACGTCTTTCACCATATCACCGCAGTGTGCTAAGGTGTTTAAGATACCGGTTGTTAGAAGAAAAAGAAATATTAATGCAAAAGATTTTAGCGGTAAGTCAGTTGGATTACCAAATGTTTATACTATACCCCTTGGTTTAGCTTTTGGAAACCATCGCACTCTCGAGACTTTCGAGGTAGTGCCGATGTATGCTGACTATGACGTTCTAATACCTGCATGGTATCTGAAACAATACAAGGCACAGGGTGCTACATATGGATGTTTATATTTTACGGAATGTGAACAGAAATGTTACAATCACGGACATCTTCACACGGATTGGAAAATTACCTACAATGATCACATCGCTACACACAAAGATGCGATCAATATCGGTACCTTATGCTTTGCAGAAACAAGTATACTGGCAGAAAAATTACCGGAACAGTACCATAAGTGGATGTTACTGTTTGATACTTACGAAGCGGACAAACTACCTCTTCACGGCCCACATGATCACGAAATTTATCTGAAGGTACCCGACGATCAGGTGAAGGTGGGACCTATATATCAACTTTCTCGGGAAGAAGAAAGGTTGCTCAAGGAATATATCGACAAAATGATAAGAGAAGGAAAAATACAACCATCCAAGGGGCAGGCCGGAGCCCCAATCCTGTTTGTGCCCAAACCGAATAGACGAGGCCTGCATCTTTGCGTCGATTATCGAAGACTCAACGATTTGACTATCAAAGACAAAACGGCTCTACCATTAATGGATGAATTACAAAGTCGAATAAAGGGAGCAATCTGGGTAACCAAGTTAGACATGAAATCAGGATATCACTTGATCCGGATGGCCAAGGGACATGAATCGAAGACGGTCTTCAGAACAAAATTCGGATCATACGAATACACAGTTATGCCGTTCGGACTCACCAATGCACCAGCTACATTCCAACGCTGGATGAACGGTATCCTCCAACCATTTCTAGGAGGACAAAACGACATCACGGTTGTCTACATCGACGACCTCCTCATTGCCACCAAGGGAACTCGAGAAGAACACCACAAATATGTAGGCAAAATTCTTCAAGTCCTACAAGATAACAACCTCGTGGTAGAAATCCACAAATGTGAGTTCAACAAACAGGAGATCGAATTCCTTGGTTTCCTTGTTAGCGGCGAAGGACTTAAGATGGCACCAAGTCGAAGCGAGGCTATTACGAAATGGCCAATGCCCAAAACCCAGAAAGAAGTCCAAGTTATCATGGGTTTATGGAACTTTTATCGACGATTCATCAAAGGATTCGCCGGTATCGTCGCACCAATTACAGACACTCTCAAAGGCAACGGAAAAGATTTTAAGTTCGGGGAAGCAGCTAAAGCAGCATACTACAAGATATGTATCCTGTTCGCAGCAGAAAACACACCAATACATCAACATTACGATGATGACAGACCAGCTATGGTCGAAACGGATGCATCGGACTTTGCGATGGGAGCGGTCCTATCTCAGAAATTCGATGACGGTAAAATACATCCGGTTGCATTCATATCGAAGAAGTTTTTGTTAGGGGGTTTTCCCTTAGCAGGTGCACGGAGTACGAAGGATGTCCATGGCAATCTGCATTTGACCGCCTGTTGTTATGGTCGGTCAATGATACACCCGCAGCTATCCCAACATTTGAGCGACGAAGTCCTACGTGACATACAAGCCTATCCAATACCGAGCCCTGACAAAGCGGAATGATTAACCCACGTGGGGGCAGTACACCTTCTCGATCGAACAGCGATAGTCACGACACTTAGCTGGCAAAGGCATCAGTCTTGGACACTTAGGGTGGTATGCTACTACACGCCTAGACGCCCGATAGTTAGAGACGTCATGAGTTGCCAACGCACTATCACGCCATTGCGGTGACTTTCGGGTCAGCCGTACATGATAAGTTTCAACCAGAACTACTTTACCTTATCAGCAATATGGGACAGCCGGCCAGAGCGGAGTACACCTCTACACTCTCCGGCAGGCACATGTCAGAGTTCAAAAAGCGGGACTTTACTATGGGGATAACTATACAGACTAGGGACTCCATATGTTAACTGTGCCCCGGTAGTTAAATCTACCTGTTGAGAACTTGTGTGTGGGTCGACTTCCCAAGTAACGGCAGATCGCAGGTGGTCTGGTCTGACATAAGCTGCAGTCCTGAAATGGGAGTAAATGACAGCGAGATGGGAGGTGTGATACGTGGCATAGCAGCGGCTGGTCGCCGACGCAAGTCTATGACGGTAAACATATCCCTGCAACCCACTATCCGATTTAACATTGAGTTGAGAGATCTAAGAGGAAGTGATGGTTTGATGAACGCGTCAGCGGTCGTTGCCGAAACCTGTTTTCTGCGTGAGCATACAGACCAGAAGAAAAGCAAACGGGCCTAAGGTGGTTACATGGCAAAACCTGGCAGTATGAGGATAACCTAAAGGAATGCCTTGCAATTTAGAAAATACCGAACGTCAAACGGAAAAGTAGCGCAACCTACCGAGATCGAGTAACCAGCCTAACGATCGGAGGCCATAGCTATCTTAGTACAAACACTGAAATCATAGAGAGTACACGAGTAACTCGCTCTATAAAAGAACCGCCTTTGCGCCCACAAAGTAAAACATCAAGCTCTAGCAGCAATCCACAGTCAGAACACACCAGCGGACAAGACACTAAAATATTATTGTTGTTTTTCTACTTCAAGAATATTTATCTTTATAATATACTTATGAATTTCCGAGATCTCGATTCTATTGTTCTTTACGCTCACGCCCTCTACGAACAAGCCATTATTCCATACGACTTCTGTATTGCGAGTATCTTTATCCAGACGTACGATATCGAGTACGAATATTTTCACTGGTTCTATATCCGTGAACTCCCCTCCGAATATCATAATCTTCCAGTCGAGGACTACGAGGTGCAGTCCGACTTCGATGACTCCGAGGATTATCTTCAAGACATATACGACTTCTAAGGAGTAGGCGGCCATACTTTGTTAATAAGTATCCCCGTAACAGTTTTCGCCAGCAGAACTTAATTACCAAATATACGACAAGGAAATGCTGGTCATCGTATATTTCTTCAAGACATGGAGATATTACCTCCAAGGAGCCACACATACAACAACAGTCTTTTCCGATCATATGAATCTTCAATACTTCAAAGAAACACAACAGCTCAATCGGAGACAGGCTCGATGGGCAGAAGTATTGCAAGAATACAATTTCAAAATTATTTATCGAAAAGGACCGGCTAATGGAAAAGCTGATGCGTTATCAAGGCACCCGGAGTTCGCCCTAAGAGAGGGGGGTACAACTTCGGCAAACTTGTTAGGACCAGAACATTGGTTAGAAGTTGGAGCAATGGATTTGGATGACAATGATTGGGAGGAAATTTCTTTGGCAGGATTTTCGGTAAATCAGTTGGCAGGATCGGTTAAGGCAAGGTTTCAGAAGGAAATCGGTCAGGATGAGGAGTATCGGAAGATACTACGGAAAGTACAAGAAAAGGATCAGAATGTTGATGGAAGGTTTGGTATTGATGTTGACGGAATTTTATGTTGGAAAGGAAGGTTATATGTGCCTGAGGGATTTCGGAAGGAGGTCCTACACCAAGAACACGACTCACGCATCGCCGGACACTTCGGTCGTGAATGCACCCTGGAACTGATTATGAGGAATTTGTACTGGCCTAAACTCAAAGAAGACGTACGGGAATACTGCAACAAGTGCGACTCATGTCAACGAACTAAGACACCACGACACGCCAAGCATGGTTTACTACATCCGCTCGAACTACCATCGTCACCGTGGACTTATATCTCAGTCGACTTTATCACAGACTTACCGGAGTCCAACGGTAACAAGAATATCATGGTGGGAGTCGATAGGTTCACCAAGATGGCGCACTTTATTCCTACGGATAAAAGAGAATCGTCTACGGTAGCAAAACTATTCCTCAACAACGTCTGGAAGTACCACGGCGTGCCACTCGACATAGTATCAGATCGTGATGCAGTCTTTACCGGACATTTTCTCGCCGACTTATACCAATTCCTGGGGATCAAGCGTTCCATGTCAATGGCTTTTCATCTACAGACTGACGGACAAACCGAACGCATTAATCAAACCATCGAACACTTCTTGCGTACATACTGCAACTATGAACAGTCTAACTGGAGCGAAATGCTACCAATGGCCGAGTACACTTATAACAATTCAAAATATGCGGCAACTAAAATCACACCTTTCTATGCCAATTATGGCTACGAAGCCCGCACGAATTGGCCAACAGAGGTACAATTTCGCAATCCCGGTTCGGAGCTATATGCGCACTATATGGTCGAAGTCTATAGGTGGCTGGAAGAACAACTCGAGGTTTCCAAAGACAGGATGAGCAAATATTACGATCGCAAACAACGCTCACCTCCTCAGTACAAGGTCGGAGATTTGGTTATGCTTGATGGATGCAACATACGAACTAGACGACAGTGCCAAAAGCTCGATGACAAGATGTACGGACCGTTCAAAATATCTAAGGTCGGAGGCAACAAACGATGGTGCAGACTTGAGCTCCCTACAACGTGGAAAATACACCCGGCTTTTCACGTAGCTCTTTTGGAGCCGTACCGAGGTGATGCCTCTGAGAGGGAGGTACCACCAATCGAAGCCGATGATGGCGGATGGACACCAGAGTCAGTTGTCGCCAGCGGACCTACAGATGATGATCACCAGAGACACGTCTTTCTAGTCAAGTGGACCGGTTATTCACACGACAAGAATACCTGGGAATCGTTCGAACACCTCAATGACATCGCACCCGATCTTATTACCGAGTATTACGATAAAAACCCGATGATGGAAAAAGATAGTTGATGGAAGTCAACACCGTAAACGAAGGCACGAAAGAGACGGAAATTATGAATTGTATTTGTTAAACTCATACTGCTCTGAGTTAGGCGGAGGTCATTATTATGTTAAAAAAAAAAGAATTTTTATTTTTGATACCCACAGTTATGATTTATTATGACACGCTGTCTGAGTGGTATCTATTGTTTGAACACTTTTTATGATGGAGATTCTGTTGAGGTCACCAGAGCTAGAGAGGGAGGTGCTGTTAGGGGTTTTCCCTTAGCAGGTGCACGAGGTACGAAGGATGTCCATGGCAATCTGCATTCGGCTATCTGTCGCTATGGTTGGTCGATGTTACACCCGCAGCTATCCCATCCTTTGAGCGACAAAGTCCTGCGCGACATACGAGCCTATCCAATACCGAGCCCTGGCAAAGCGAAATGATTAACCCGCGTGTGGGCAGTGCACCTTCTCGATCGAACAGCAATAGTCACAACACTTAGCTGGCGAAGGCATTAGTCTCGAACACTTAGGGATGTATGCTACTATACGCCTAGGCCCCCGATAGTTAGAGGCGTCATGAGTTGCCGACGCACTATCACACCATTGCGGAGACCCTCAGGTCAGCCATGCATGATAGTTTGGACCAGAACTACTTTACCTTATCAGAAATATGGGGCAGCTGCCTAGAACGAGGTATGCCTCTACACTCTCCGGCAGGCACACGTCAGAGTTCGAGAAGCGGGACTTTAGTATGGAGATAACTATACAGTCTAGGGACTCCATATGTTAACTGCGCCCCGGTAGTTAAATCTACCTGTTGAGAACTTGTGTGTGGGTCGACTTCCCAAGTAACGGCAGATCGCAGGAGGTCTGGTCCAACATAAGCTGCAGCCCTGCAATGGGAGTAAAAGCCAGCGAGATGGGAGGTGCGATACGTGGCATAGCAGCGGCTGGTCGCCGACGCAAGTCTATGAGGGTAAATATATCCCTGCAATACACTATCCGATTTAACATTGAGTTGAGAGATCTAAGAGGAAGTGGTGGTTCAATGAACGTGTCAGCGGTCGTTGCCGAAACCTGTTTTCTGCGTAAAGCATACAGACCAGAAGAAAAGCAAACTGGCTTAGTAGCTACGTGGCAAAACCTGGCGGCATGAGGATAACCTATAGGGATGCCTCGTACTTTAGAAAGTGCCGAACGTCAAACGGAAAAGAAGCGCAATCTACCGTGATCGAGTAACCAGCCTAACGATCGGAGGCCATAGCTATCTTAGTACAAACACTGAAATCATAGAGAATACACGAGTAACTCGCTCTATAAAAGAACCACCTTTGCACCCGCAAAGTAAAACATCAAGCTCTAG
>MU122213.1:180513-281769 GCA_014904905.1 Wilcoxina mikolae CBS 423.85 | reverse complement strand
GCCAATAGGTATAAATGGTGGGTAGGGGAGGTATGGGGGGTAGGTGAAAAGTGCGAAAATTGGTTAATCGGTCGTTGCCAACTCAAATCCTGTCCAATTATGCTGAGACTTCGGCAGGGTAGACCTGGAAGTGTATGGAAATGGTGATTCCAAGGGCGTTTGGAACGGATGAAAACTCGCGGAAAATCGATGAGATTCGAAATCGTGTTTTTGGCTTCGAGAAATTTTGGCCCAGACAGTCTGGGGCTTGTAGGGAGGTGTGGATGGTTCGTTCTAAGGGCTTTAGAGGCCGCTGAATCGATTGCCGTTGTCCGTTTGTGAATCGGAGTTGATTCTGCTGAGATAGAGGGGGGGGGTGTGTGAAAAAGCGACTTTTCGATGGATTTGTGTACCTATTGCAAATCTTGAGCTCTTGGTCTGAGATTGAAGCGTGGGCCTCGTTTATATGTAGACTCAATGCTCCCAAAGTATGAAGTCAATCGGCAAAGAATTGATTGTTGAATAATCGGTGGGGTCCCTTTTGCAGGGGGGGGAAAAAGGGGGGTAAAGGGTCCCGCTTTCCACCCAACAACAATAAAGGTCCTATGAGAGAGATGCCCTATCGTAGGGGGGGTAATCAGGGGTAAGGAATTGATTCGCAGTGTCCGTTTGTCGATAGCTATTGTGGTTGTTGACTTATTTTCGAAAAACGGTTTTGCTGGTGTGGTTGTCGCTGTTTTTGTCCTTGAAAGATCCTGCTGTAGAAGCTCCAAGTTCCCAAGAAGGGAACCAAATCGAGATCCCAATCAACAAGAAACCTAGCACCAGCTTCCTGTTGTAACTGTAACAAAGGTTCGTAGTCTGGTGAATGGGGCATTCACAGGTCTGAGAGGACAATGGTTCGGATCAAGGCCAGCAAGATGACTATCTTAAGGAATGGGAGGGATTGCTGCTTTTGGAGGTGTGCGCGGTATAATACTTCGGTTTTTGATTGATGAATGGTGACTGCTAGTACCAACTGGATGTAGTCTTCTTCACGCACAAGCTCACTGTGGTATCTTCCCTTAGGGAGAGAGGTCTTTTCCCAGCTGGTAATAAGATCAAAGTCTGATTCGTGATACCAGCACTCTCCCTGCGAGATGTGGCAGCCAATATCTGGAATATAAAAGCGCATAAGCGTCAAGAACCTTTGACCGCTTGGAGGGTAGAAAGATAGCTTTAACAGAAGTATTTCTTTGCTAACAATATAATGTAACACGGGGAGCGTCACTCCAGTTTTACCAGTACAAGTAGTATCCTTACTGCTTTCAGGACTTGCTTGAGATGGAAGTTATGAAGATTCGCTCAGGATGTGAAAGTCACTAATAGATAAGATTCAAGACAAAGGTGTTTTGGCTTTCCAATGTATATATTGTTAATGCTTGTTCTCCTCGTCAAGAAGTTTGCCCTTCTACCCTTATAGATTCTAGAGGTCTTTATATCTCTATCCTCTCGCTCTAACAATTACTTCTATCTACGCTTTTCTCATGAGCTCCTCTACCTAACCTTCCCTTTGCTCCAATGTCCTTCCTGCCCTTCAGCGCTCTTCCAAACCTTCCGCATCTTTCCACTCAGATCTCTAACTCAGACGAATAGAACCCCTACTGACATCAGTCCTTCGGACTTCTGTGATCCGGACCTATCGTATCCTTTCGATCTCTTTGCTTCCAGGCAAATTGTATCCTTTCGATCGTGAGGGATATAGAGACTTCGTTTGCTACGCTGCAAACGCAGGTGCTTTCATATCTACAGCCCCTCAGCTGTCCTCACACTATCGATGGTATGAGCTGGCAAGGCATCGTCCCAATAACCACTTCTGACTTCTTATCAGTGGTGTGGTTGACTGCATGACAGCTCATCTGATTTCGTTAGGTGCAAGTGATATTCTGTGTGGTTTCGATGACGTCAAGGGATGGCGTTTATACTATCCCGATACGGTCATTATCGAGTGATCGTTGGTGACCCCGCTCCGACAGCCTTTGGTGATGTACAGCTTGTGAGGTGTAACATGCAGCAACAATGATATCACAGCTATGACCTCGTCTATCAAGTAAACCAGAAGACTAAATTGTATTATTGATTCCTTCTCCAATACTGTCTATCTACTCTTATAGAGGTAGATGAGTATCAAGGTAGATAGTTTTCACAATTTCCTTGTTTGATTTGAGATAGTTATTAAGGTGTAAAGTATTCTTTTGAAGCTGGAAATAAGAAGAGAATCAATTTTATTTATAGTCTTTCTGTAGCTTCGTCCATAGTTTGACTGAATGATAAATATTCATGACAAGTCATTCTTTATTCTCATTCAAACACAGACATATGTTGGCAGTTGCCTTGCGGATATCTGCATTCTATTTTACAGTAATAGTTGAATCACGTTCATTGCTACATCTGGCAGCAATGGCTTGAGCATGATTGCAACAGATACATCCTGATAGAGTAACTACTGATTATAGTTGTTCTCTGCAAACAATTAATTAGAAATCTTTCATGATTACAACCATCTCCATCTTTGTTTTTCAAGTTGCATAAAGAATACCAGTAAGTTTCGGTATGAGATGGTACAGTGCAGACAAGGTCATTCTTGTGGTAGAATTGTAATAGGAGACTGTAGGAGTACAAGGCAGTACAAGGGTTAGGGTTTAATATTGTGCGATTTCGTGTAACAATATAATTGGAGGTCTTTATAAAGAGGCGGCCAATGGGCTCATAACCTGTTGCGATATGGAAGGGGAGAACCGTGTGTATAGACTAAGGTACAGAGAAAAGAGAGAAGGAGAAAGACTCGAGATATATACAAAAGAGTGGTGGCGACCATTGCGTGGCCTATGCCACTCTTGCCACCGAATATCCATACAACACATTCATTATGGACACAAATTTTCAATTGCAATAACTCTAGGAAAATTGTTATACATAGCTATTGTAATCGGTCGTCTTTTGTCACCTTCAGTGGTTCGCTTCCACTCTTACCTGTTGATTCCATGTTGCAGGCTCCATCGGCAAACGACCAAGATCGGACTTCGGGCGCTATAAGATCCCGAGATCTGACTTGTATTTCTCCTCTTTACCGCACAATGATTTACCTAACTCACAGCTTTAGACTATGAACTTGAATCCGGACTTTTCCAACTCACTCCGACCGAGTCCCGGCCTGGCCTCCGTGGCGTCTCCGAAGACATCTCTCTCAGCCCCGCAAAGCGCCAACCATACCGCACAGACATTGTATTCTAAAGTGCTTGGGTCTCGGAATATACTTGTTCAGGTTCGAGATAGGAATATAAGGCCTTCCCGAACCCTGTTTTCCATCTTTTGATCATTCCTTCAATGGCACCTGATCTCCCAATCACTCGCAGCGAGAAACATGCAGGACGGCACCTTTAAGCCTCAGGTTGACGGCGTGAATCACAGATCTTCGAAAAATAGATGATGGAAAGTTTATTTTATTCTCGGAATCTTCGGCAGCAACTGCTTCATCTGTACGCAGTAACTAGGGGTTTTAATTGACCGACGCCACTTGAGATTTTATACACCCACTGCAAGGGATTACCCTGTGAAATGTCAATCTGGAAGCTCGCTTGAAAAGTATTGATCCATCGCCTGTGGAACTTCCATGTGATGCATGGGGTTTCATCTACCGACATTCTTATGGATTACTTTATCAGCAGTTACCGTGGGGTATAGACTGTGGCACCTTCTTTTCCCAGATTTTAGCGTGTAAATATCAGTGAGCCATGTATACATATGCCTGCAGAACAAAATCTGGTCTCAGATCATCTCAAATCACCGGGATCATCAATCTTTTGAGATTCCATGCCTCCATTGCGCAATGAATTGGCTGGAAGTACTTCCCTCAATTCTTCAAAAAATACTGTGGAATATCAGTTCCAGCTGCAATCATTTCGATTCTTATTTCAGCAATATTTCTATTCCACAGTTTGCAGTTCAGTCTTCTATCAGTTAAATTCGCAAGGCAACTCAATAACTATAAACTTTTCTCCTGCCCACGCCGCATACCCACGTTATCGCTCCCTGTTGATAATCCTAGCTCACCATAACCAACATTCCCCACCCCACCGAACTACCGGGACATATATCAAGGAAGCCATCCACCTCAGCTACCCCAAATTCCTACCAGGGCCATAATGTGCACCAGCGAGGATCCGATTGAAGCGGGCGAGCAAACCACCTCCGACGAAGATTATTGCAGCGGAAACGAATCAGACACCACTTCACTATCCTCTTCAGTTGTCAACTACGAGTATGAAAACGGCCGACGGTATCATGCATACAATGCGGGGAAATATGTGTTACCGAACGATGAGGTAACTTATTATTATTTTGCAGGGTATGGACGCTATTGATAGGTCTTGCAGACAGAACAGGACCGACTGGACATGATGCACCATGTATACTCCATCTTATTAGGCGGGAATCTTTTCGTGGCCCCTCTCAAGAATCCTCAGCGCATCCTCGATATCGGCACTGGTACTGGCATCTGGGCAATAGATGCTGCCGAGTAAGTTGGTGTGAGTGCGTTTTTGTCATGCAGAGGTCTAATGCTTCGAGTGATTAGTATGTTTGATTCTGCAGAAGTTATCGGAATCGATCTATCACCAATCCAGCCGGCATGGTACCGCTTTTCATCTCCACATTTTGGAGATATATCAAGTTAATCTCGTATAGGATTCCACCCAACCTTCATTTTCTTGTTGGTAGATACATACCATAAACTCCATCGTCTGCCCCATCCTGGGACTAACAAACACCTTCACAGACGATGCTGAGCGAGTATGGACTTTTGCGAAGGATTCATTCGATTTCATCCACGTACGAGGAATGATTGGCTCAATCAAAGACTGGCCCACTTTCCTACAACAATGCTTTGAGTATGTTCCCTCTATCACATCCCCCCAAATCCTCCGACGCTTAATTCGCAGACACCTCAAGCCCGGCGGCTATATCGAGATTATCGAACGCCCCAAATGGCATCTGGACTCAGACGATGGCACACTGACGCCGGAAACTGCGCTGTATCGCTTCTATGAGCTCGTCGACCAAGCCTCGCGCAAAGCCGGCCGTTTCTTGACATTGGATAAACCCTTCGCCGAGATGCTTGAGGGTGTTGGGTTTACGGTTACGAACAATACGAGGCTTAAGTTGCCGCTCGGATCATGGCCGGCGGATAAGAAGATGAAGGAATTGGGATTGTGGTGGGGAGTCGTGGCAAGAACTGGGTTTGAGGCGTATGGACTTGCGCTGTTGACGAGGGCGCTAGGAATGGAGGTGGATGAGGTGAAGAAGTTGACGGGACAGTGCATCGCGGAGGTTATGGGGAGGAAGGTACATGCGTACGGGACGATGTAAGTGATTTCTGACGATTGTTGAGGAGGGATATGCTGACTGGCGAAGGTATACTATGGTGGCGCAGAAACTATAGGATGGTGTACTATATATGTACGGGATTTGTTTTTAACGTCGACATGAGTTTCAGATATATAGTCGGAAATTAGCAATCAGATCTATAACGATAATGAAGCTCTAGGCGTTCGACGGCAGAAATTCTATGAAATAGATTCGCGTTCTGCTTGAGTGAGCCTTGTCAACGGTATTCCGGAATGCACAATTAGTCGTCTCACCCTCTTTTTCCGCCCTCTTCATTAGCACCGCGTCAACCATGTTGGCTAATTCTGATTCCACTCAAAGGCACATGTCAACAGACTTGACTATCTTCATGCAATTTAATCCTTACACTTATGTACAAACGCTTTATTTGTAAAACATCTAGATATGTATCCAAACCTTAAGCAAAACAAACACATCCAGTTAAGACTCCCGCTGATAAGTCCAAACCACATGGATACTCCAAATCCAACAAGGCCCCAACAACAACTGCCGGTTGATTTTGCCAAGCCACTTTTAATCCAATAAGATCAAATATCCCCAGAAATCTTAGGGTTCGGGTTTCTACTATTTTACAAAATAGACCTTAGAAGCGCCCCAAAATATCTTCACCTGGAGCCCTCAATAAGCTCCAGGCTTTCCAAGAAACCACAGATTACAGGCCCTTTCCTAGTCAGGTCCCTCCTAATATTCAACAGCAAAACTAGAATAATTATGATGGAGATGAAATCATGAATATATCAGTCCTCCAATATGTTAATGTTGAATTTCCCTCACAGGACAGCGAATATATGTATAAGAAGGTATACCTGATTATTTTATTGGAAATATTCAGTACCGATAGAATACACCAGATGTACTGGGATTCATGTGATGGTATTAGGGTCAAATTAGGCTATGAATGTGGCTACATCGTGACAAACTGTGTCTGCAGTATATTCCAGGATCTTTGCATCTTATATACAGCTCTGTGAGTTTTGTATACCATGCAACTCAATTCCACTACCCCTGCAACCCTGCTTGGTAACGACCATTCCATGGAAACGCTCAAAGCATTCTGCCAACTGCATGTGCAGTTCTCAGTATGGTCTACACCATGAGCATATACAGGGGCAGGGGATGTCTTACAAGGCACTGCAGGAATGCCAACCGTGCCATAAATTTCATCTATTCAAGCTGTTAGTTGTCCATTCCTGAGGCAATAATACTTTTTGGCTAGCAAACATTCAAGTGACGAAGTCTGACAATGGTGGAATGCCGGAAATTATCGCAGGTAGTCAGGGTATTGAAACCTAGTGTTGGCAATGAATGATCGGAAGTTGATAGAATTGATGAACCAGTTCGGTTCAAGCGTTGCAGATCCTTGCCTAGCCATTCACCTCAAACCCCACCGTTTCGGCCCAAAACTTAATAAGTAAGCGAGTTCTTGTCCAATTGCCACAATTGTGATGGCATCTTGTAGCTGAGATCGAGCCCTTTCGAATGCGATAACAATCGAGGCAATTCGACAAGAATAACCAAGAACAAGCATAACAAATAAAACCGAACAAAGGAAAAATGAACAACCCCTGGCTAGATAGCACTGCTCCACAGCCTCCTGTCACCCCTGCTCTAGTTACTAAGAAATATTCAAAACATTATAGTGGTCTGTAACAAACTAAGTACAATAGTGAGACATTTGTCAGTTTCGTTCGACCTGATCCTGCATATCATGCGGGCTCTCCCCCTGGAGTTAACTCTCCTCCACCCTTCCGCTGTCTCCTTCGTTAATTCAATACCCCTACACCTCCCCCTTCCAGTTCTTCCTCGTACTCATCATCATCATCTTCGTTCTCACTCTGATGTTCCTTCACATCATTATTGACAGTTCCCTGACGCACAATCTGATTGTTTCCCTGCGCAAGGTATTCATCATCCCGGAATTGACCCAAGTACCACCTTCGTGTTGCTATATGTGTGTCGTGCAGAAAATATTTCAAAGGTTGCATTGCTTTGTCGGTATATAGAAGATACTTCCAGAGATATCGAGGGTGAACCACTCCAATTTCTGTCCGCATTCTTTGTTTTTCACGTTGATATAAGGGGCAACTCAAAAGAAGATGTTCTGGTAATTGGGAGCATCTATAGTGATATGGACAGTACAGGGAGTCGACAGAGTTTGTTGGTATTTTGTGTAGGTAACTGCAGAAGTAACTATGGCCTGTTCGTAATTGTGTGATAGTTGAAGTAAACTGGCAGATACCACTGGTGAAGATCTGGTCTGGTTTGGTACTGAAAGTTCCAACGTAGTTCTTTCCCTTTGCTGGGTGTCACATCTACAACTAGCTCCATTCCTACATTTTAGCTGCTTGGATTACCATCTTGAGGTAGGATAAGGAGGTATTATAGTAGGTGGGTGGTTTTTTGAGAGTGTCCAGTTATGCCAGCTTGTCGGCAAGTTCGTTTCCTGATATGTCTGTATGGCCAGGAATCCATTGTACTGTGATTGTAGTCTTGAGTGCATAGAGGTTGTTGGAAATATTAGAGAGTGCCAGGGAAGTGGACTGTCCAGGGCCGAGTTTGAAAGAATTGAGACATTATATGTCGGCGTGATTGTTTGTCAAGATCCATATGTGTCATTTGGTGAGATTATTACTTTGATATATCTGAAAGCATGTCTGTACAGCTTTAAGAATTCCAAGTAATTCGGCATTGTAAACTTCTTGTTAATGGCCCAATGGATTGGTGGCTTCCATGACTGCTTCTCCTGTCATTTCCACAATGGTTCCTACCATTATGTTATCCTTCAACATTGATCTATCTGTAAAGCAAACAATATTGCGGTTATGGTTTTTCAACATTGCGTACCAGGCATCATAGGCTTTAGCTTCCTTCTCTTTTGAAAGGGAGCTGATATGTGTTTTTCCTCTACTTTCAATCCATGGTGGACCGGCAGTGGTAGAGTAGGTTTCAATCTCCAAGCTATTTGAAATCAATGAACTGAGGGTAGAAAATGTTTGGATGAGACGTATTTCAAATTTGCGATTATTTTGTTGCATACTGTCTCAAGAAATCCAGGGTCCGTTTAAATTATTGAACTCAGGAAAATAGTGCAAAGGGGGGAAAGTTAATGAACAATATTGTCGGATTGGGTACATTTCAGGAAATGTAAGTATTCGAATCAGGTATTTTCTGAAAATGTGATTAAGTCGTATAGCTATCGAGGGAAGGGCAGATTCATTGTGTAATGCTATAGTTGGTGATTTACGGAAGCCTCAAAGTATACAATAAAGGGCTGTATTCTGAACTGTTTCAAACTTCTTTTAATTCGTTGCTTGCCCGTTCCACCACACTTCGGCTCCAAAAACAGGGGTAGTGGGTTGTGTGTTCACAGTAGAGAGGACTGGAACATAGGAGGAAAGTAATTGGTGATACGGGCGATCCTTGGGGGATCCCTGTTTGGACAGGACTGAGGTCTTCCTTTCTCCTATCAAATGTCAGTGTTGTGGTATAGTTGGATACCATGTATTCCTCCCATGATAGAATTGGTATTGGGTAGCCCATTTGTCGTAGGGTTTGGAGGGGGCAATCTTTGGATACATTGTCAATTGCACCGCTTACATCCATAAAGATGGCGGTGGGAATTTGTTTTGCATACTTTCTTTGTTAAATTTCATGTGTAAGTGCCATGGCAGCATCAATAGCAGAACGTTGTCTTCGTCTCCCTGTTTGATCTTTGTGTAGTAGGTATGTTTTTTCAGCCAAATATGCAAGTGGATTTGCCATCAACATTTCGAGTATCTTCCCAAGGCAATTGAGAATAGTAACAGGTCGGTAGGCCTTCGATATTAAATAATCAGGTTTTCCAGGTTTGGGAATAATCACAGTTGTTGCTTGTCACCAGCATGTGGGGTGGAATCTTTTGGTTACGAGTAATGCAAACAGACAGTTGAATTGTTCAGTGGCTGCTAAGTAGGCATTTTGGAGACAGTGAAAGGGAAGTCCATCAGGTCCGGAGGCTTTGGATGGTGTAGAGGTAAAGATTGCTTGCTTGATTTCGATAGGGGTAAATGTGATCCATGGCAGGGTTTGTTGATTGCAGACATCAGTCGGGGTTGGTGCTACTGATGGGGAAGGGAATATTGTAGATCGGAAAAGGGTGGCCTTATCTTCGAAAGTAATAGCTGTCATGTTAGAGAATGACAGGGGTGGTGTTCTCTGAGTTTTGCTTGGATTGGTGTAATGGGGGGCAGTGAATATTTCAGTGCCTTGTACATATGCTAAAATTTCAATCCACATTGATGTTTTGGAGGTGGGTATATCTTTGAAGTATTGGTTGCGAACAGCTTTGAACCTGATATGATTGCTGTCGAGGTGAGTTTTCTTCCACTGCTTCTGGGCTCGGTTCAGATTTGTTCATAAGATTCTGAGTTGGTGTGTCCACCAATGTTTTGAATGTGTTGCAAGTTAGAGGATAGGGGTGGATGCCTTTACTGCATCCAGAGTCATGTCTCATAGCAGTTCAGCAGATTTATCAAGCTTTCATTCAGTGGGCTGTGAGTGTAGGTATTGCCAGACCATTCGTGAGACATAAGAAAGCGTATTGAGAGTTTTGGAAAATATGACCCAATCTGTTTTATTCAAGTTTTATCGTATCATGTTTGGATTAGTAGTAATTTGTTCAGATTATGCCACAATATTGAATTGAATTGTTGCATGGTCTGAGCCAGTTGAAGCTTGCTCATCCACCATACAGTTTAAAACTGAGTCATGGATAGCTTGTGATGTAAAGGCAAGTTGTAATGGCGGTGCCAGGTACACTTGGATGCCGAGGCCGGGTAAGCACCCTTCATATATAGTTACCTCGTGAAGTGCTTTTGGCATGCCAGCGATTATCTTACTATCTTACTTTACAATTGATACCTTTATCACTTATCCTTATTTGCAATCGTATCTATCCTTACACTGCTATACGAGACCGTACACAGATGTACGTCCTTATACTATAATCGGTTTTCAGTCACCAGATACATTTCGCTAATGGGATTTCATTTTCCTTTACTTTTTCGACGCATCGTAATACGCTGTAACCTCCGTGTCCGAGAACTATTGCTAGATTGTTGATACAAGGTAAGTAATCATTCAATTGAGTTGATTGATGGTAACAGAGACAATTCCGAGATAATTTAGATGACAATCAGTCTTGAAGAGATGTGTCACCTTCCATGATAGACTCTTGAAAACTCCATCGTCAACCTACACCGAGTATCATCACTAGATTGATGAATCAGGATAAGTATACCTGTTAGTTAACTGCCGCAGAGACGATTGTGAAGTCAATTGGCCCCGAGTGTAGTATCACCTACTCCACATCACAAATTCGAACAAATGCAACACCTCGCTTTTCGAGACCTACAAGAATCGAAGCTTCATAAGTATACCTATATCGAGTCAATTGACTACTGCAGAGATCATTCTGACGCGATTTGGAGGTCAATCATTTCAAAGGGTCGCATCACCAATCGCGATCGTTATACAGACGATTTGGGGATCAATCCATCTGAACAAACGCGGCACTGGCCCCTATGGCCACTGCTGGGAAGGCCCTGAAATATGTCTAATGAGATCGATTGCATACAAATGTACGATCGACACAAATCGAATCTTCATTAACGTGAGTCAAACATCGATCAATTGGTTTTTCAATACCTCTTTCCCAACCTGTCACTACTCAGAACTCACAGAGATTAACATCGCTAAGAGCCAATTCCGAAATGATTCAGAGGTCAATCGACCGTGATTCACTCGTGATCTGCCTGATGGACACACCTGAGAAGACCTCAAAATACGTTTAATGAGATCCATCGCTTGCGAATGGATGATCGGGACGAATCTAACCTAATCTAGCATGAAGTGCTAGCGAATCTTCATCAACATCACTCTCACCTGTCGATTAATGGATTATCATCGCTAGCGTGATGATTTGAGACAGGTATTCTGTCTATCGGAGTTGACTGATGGGAGCAGAGTCAATTCCGAGATGTTTTGGAGGTCAATCGACCCTGATACACTGGTGATCGGCATAATGGCCATTCCACCGAGAAGTCCTTGAAATCAGATCGGTGAAAGCATTCGCATTCGACAAACGCTTTTGCATATGACGGAACGATTGAAACTAGTCAGAATGCCATCGAGGGCAACCATTGAGCAGCTTGAATTGCTAGTAAAACCTTCATTGACTATGAAGTCTGGCAAGAAGTCTCCGACAATAATTGTGTTCGATGAAGCACACATGACGATTACCTTCTCCCACTGAGTGAAAGCTCTGAAGTGCACCTACGATTTGTTAGCATCCATGAACGAAGCTGCAAGAGTACTTATGGAGAACGATTATATGAGCACGGAAGTGCACTTATAGAGACAGACTACCGATGGGCAGAGTTCAAGGCCCTGATAGTGCAGATGCAATTGCAGATCATGAAGCAGCTCAGAGCGGGAAGTTAACTCCTGAATTTTCAAAACTGTCAGGCAGATCAAGCCAATACCCACTGTGTGATTTTACGAGACCGAAGAGCAAGTACGAAATGCAAACAAAATCACCCCTCAAGTCATCGTATCCCCTAGCAACAATAGATTCGCATCTATGTCATCGCATTCCCTAGCGGCAATAAACGTATCCTCTCCTCCATATCCCTGATCAGGATTGGACAAATCATTATCGTTTTGTATAATGGAGAATATGATAGCCCTTTGGTTGACAAACTGGAGGTGCTGGTCGTATCTATCGTATACGACCTGTTGAGGTCGACTGGATATCTGGTCGACTTCCAGTGCTGTGGACCCCTAGCGCAGAAACAGGTTAAAGGCGGCAGACTCAAATGAGCCCGTGGCACTCCCGGCAGCCATCCAGGTGACGTCGTAGACTCCACAGGCGGAGGGTGGTGTTCCAGATATATATCTGCTTGAGGCCACCGTATTTGGGAGTCTCATAGCTAGCGACGAGATTCTTGAGGCATTTGTCAGACGACTTGGCGATTGCACAGGATTGCTGGGACCTCCATGGAAGGCACTATACATGAGGGAGCAGTCCCTGGAGCTGGATGCGTGAGCAGGAGCAGCGGCGGTAGTTGCGGCAGAGGAATTACACATTGACACTGCTAGAATGACTGCTACCGGCACGCCGAGTCACGAAGGGAGAAGGCGCGCCACGGTCATGCTCCATTGTGTCGGGCCGGCTGGTACTGCTACTTCTGCAAATTCCTACCCTCTATCAGATGATTGAAAACACAGCTAACGAGTATAGATGGAGCTGCACCTGAACTGGTACCTACAGACGACAGCGGCCATATCCCCGCCAAATATCAGGAATTCGTTAAGGTCTTTAGTCAAGGCAGATGATGCCACCGCACCGGTCAATTGACCATGCAATCGACTCCAGGTACCAGTTGCCATATGGGCATACCTATTACCTGCTGGAGGTTGAGTCAAGAACTGTAAAAGCCTATATTAAGACAAACCTGGCCAATGGTTTCATCCAGCGGTCATCATCACTGGCAGCTTGAAACTCTCCAGTAGACTACCAAGCCCTCAACGTAAGTACAATCAAGAATTGCGGCATGCAGATTCCTCGAGTGCAGAGTGCAACTTGCCGATATAGCGATATAAGGAAGTACAATGCCCCAATGGCAATTGTGACCGTTCTATAACGAGTCAATTGATGGGAATCGATGAGAATCGACACCGCATATAGTTGTCGACGGATCACCGACCTCAAAAAAGGGGAATGATAGTTCTGAAAACCGAGAAACCGCTACTACGATGAATTCCGCACCGCAAATACCGGAATGACTCACTATTACCACCGCAACGCACCCATCATACTGCAGACGTCAAGTGCACTTGGTCTCATAAGTGCACTTGAATTCGTAAGTGCACTTGGTTCGCAAGTGCACTTGACCTCCTCCTAGAAGGCACAAAAACCCCACCGACGCCCCATCGAAACGGCCCGATTATGAGATCGACTTTGAGAAGCCTGTCTGACGGCTCTTGGTGACCCTCAGAGTTGAACCCTATGATAACCTACTACTGGTGATTAAGAAGGTCCAGGCTACTGACCCATTGGCAGTCGACGTCTCGGATAAGCAAGTCACTAACCCATTGGACACAGCCGAAAACACATCTGCAGCTTCAGCCAAAGCGACAGCCAAAGTCACAGCCAATACCACAGCAAACACCACAGCCAAAGCCAGAGCCAAAGCCAAATTCAAAGACGAGAACCAAGGGAGTGTTGTCGCTGGAACTCTTACCTACGAGGGGAGGATATACGTCCCTGTGGATGATATTCTCTATGGTAAAGTGAGAAGTCTCTTTCATGACAACCTTCAGTCCAGTCACCTTGGAGCTCTTAAAACTGCTGAGTTAGTCTCTAGGAATTTTTATAGGTCTACGATATATACGTACATGAGGAAGTACGTCAGCGGCTGCAAAGTAAGTCAATGAGATCAAATGCAAGTGCTAGCGGCAGAGAGCCAGCCAAATCAGCAATCGAGATGTCAAGCTACGCAGAACACGAACCGGCTGCGATCCTTAATGGACGTATGAGATGGCTACTATGTTGGACCTTCAGAGCCGAGGCCCGAGAGCGCGAATACACCGAATTGCATGGTAACTATGTCATTGTAAGGAATGATTACGAATTAGATATATCAACCAATATGCTCTGCAATTCGCCTTAACTAAAAAAAGCCATGACGATAATCGATTGATGTTACCGCTGATAGTGGTATCTAACTGTATTAGGCTTGACTTTTGGGTGTGACCCCTACAGCTGGGCTCGGAAGGGCATAGCATGCGAAAACCCACTACTTTCGTGGATTCGTTAGTCGAAGGTATGGAAATCGGACAATGGCTGCTTTGATACACTGGGAGCGGAAGCATACTTGGCTACTTTGTGAGTACGACCATATGGTACATTTACAAGTTAAATACCACTACTCGAACGAGCATGACAAATACATGTCGATATATGACTGCAATGGAGGGCCAAACGAGGCCGACACAAGTCAACCAACCACCACTGGATCTGAAGCAGAAGGACAACAGAACATCGGATGCTGAAAACCAATATACGAGTCAATCAGGAGCCAATCGCCAAGATGCATATCAATGCCGAGAGCGGAGGTGAATACCAATGAGGCCTGCCGTGTGCTTGGATATACAAAAGCATAGAGACATGGAATTGGACAAATCATATGAATTCGAGGGTTCTCAAGAGCAGCAGCTTTGACCAAGATAAGTACATCATGCAATTATGCTAGTTGATGGCTGTAGAGATACGATACTGGCTACGATGGCCTTACCCCACAGATGACGTTCATGAACGCATTCAACGAAAGAAATTGTATACGAACAATTGATCAATTTGTCAGAAGTCGACGTGTCAACTATGATTTATCAATGCCGAATCATGCCGCAAGTCGGCCAATGATGCTTACCGATACGAGCATCACCGAGCCTGAACTATGGAAGCTATGGACACATGGGCTTGGATATGGAGACAGGGAGATCTGGAGGTAACAGGGGTCAATTGGACATTTCCTTCTCTTCTCTTTCTTCTCTTCATTTCTTATGGATCTCGGCCCAGTATAAATGTCGTCGGCATGGGTTTTACCACCTACTATGGGGGGTGGACTTTCCCTGTACGGCAGATCCACTGAAAGGTCACTCTCGGGTGGTACCGATCGGCAGCGAGACTTATAAGACCGTTCAAGGATGTACAAGCTTTGATTCTTTCTTCTTCTCTCCCTGAACGTGTATGCAGTCCAGAAGGTCTGCGGATAAAGAAGGGGATGATGTAATGGTGGTGTCAGGTGCACTTGGCTGCCAAGGCCAGGTAAGTATCCTTCATATATAGTCACCTCAGGAAGTACTTTTGGCATGCCAGCGATTACCTTACTATCTTACTTTACAATTGATATCTTTATCACTTTTCCTCGTTTGCAATCATATCTATCCTTGCACTCCTATACGAGGCCTTACACAGATGTTCATCCTTACAACCACCAGTAGGTACCTGGGGGTCCTCCTCATCCCCTCTTTCCTCCTCATAAATCCACCCTTCATCCATTGAGTCTTCTTCTCTTTCGCTTCTAGCCCCCTGTAAATTTACACCAGCAGTCTTCAGTGTGTGGTGCTGCTTTCTCACCTGTTCAGTAGTGTTTGAGCCTTCCGCTTTCATTGCAGCAGCTGCTTCTTGCTTAATCTTTCTGGACTCTGCTCTGGCAGAATTTTCTTCATTTTTCCTCCCTCTCTCTTCTCTAATCTACACTACCTCCTTCTATGTGATTATCCTAGCCTTGGTAAGCTGGCAACGATCATTGGCAGCAATTGCCGAAAGATCATTGAGTTGAAAGTGCAGGCTTCTGAGCATTTCTGCCTCCATATCTCTATCTGCAAGTACTCCTTCTGCAGACTTATCAAGTTGGTCAATAATATGCTTCAGCTTGAGAGAGGAGGATGTATTTCACTTTAACTGATGTATGGCAGTATACTTGAGGTGGCTGATCTCTCTGCAATTCCTTGGAGTTGTATCAATGTGGTCTCCACCATTTGCCAAGACTGGACAAGTGATCACTGGTAAAGTGTATGGTAAAACCCATCTGGAATTGAGTGGGGAGATACCAGTTACAGTGAAGGCACTGCAGATATTCTTGGGTGTATATGTATTCAATCTGACACATATGACAAGTCTGATAATGATCAGTATTATATACTCAATTGCAGAGACCGGGGACTGGGGACTGGGGTTTGGGGATCAGGGTTTGCAGTACTCATACAATTGACCCTTTTTGGTAGCATTCTCCCCCTGCCTCATACAATTGTCAAGCTCTGTACAGTATGCTCGCTGAAGGGGGTAAAATAGGCCTACATCCAATGGTTGGAGAATAGGGGTGGAGTGAGCTGGCAAACAGAGTGGATGGATATCATTGTCAAGGCAGTTGTAATAATGTATATGTTGGCATACTATACCACTTGGCCAAAAGGCAACTATGACACCATTTGTGTCATCCAACAACCCCTTATAACCGTACTTCCTCTCTGGCCTTTACAGCAGTACTAAAAAATCTCTGCAGTGCAATGAGAGTCATGCCAATGAATAATTAGAAGCCGATGCTCTCTCTCAGCACTGGTAGTAAAGGTAGAATCTGGTACTTGCTGGGAATGTATTAGTATCAACATGTTTCTGATAAAGCCGTCAAGATTGCATTCTACCCACTCTAACCCAAGTTCACGGTCTGTCCAAACGTTTGGTGACCAAGCAAAGGTTACTTCACCCTTCTTTTGCACTCCTGCATGCCATCCCATAAGGTGTGCTGAGCCCTTATAGATATACATTGGAGGAAGTACTTGGCCATCAGCAGAAATAGTTTCAATCACAGTTACCAGTTCCCGTTTTCCATCCTGGCTATAATGGAATTCTCTTCAGCCACATCGGACAATTACTTTCACCTTTAAGCCTTGCTCTAGTAGAAATCCCTTTTTATTTATATTATAAATATTCTCTGGCCAAATGTTGAATTCCTTTATAAGTTTTCCATGCTGTTTGGATGTTAGTTATAATCATCTTTAAGATAAGGAATTTACCTTGTGGAAATAGTCTCTGACAAGTGTTGGGTAACTTGCATTGGCTCTTTGGCGATCCAGATGCTGACTAAACCTTACTGATATCTCAGGATGGCTATTCAAGATGCAAGTGATTCAGTATTTTCCCACGTCTCGACATTTAGAGCTTGGCAATTATCCTTTTGCAAATTCCTTCAAAAGACTTAAATTAAGTGGATGGCTAAGATCATATAATCTATTGCACATGCATGCAATAGATTTCTCCTCTCATGGGATAAGAAGTTGTTGATGGTGATGGGAAGTGAATGCTGCTGTGTATCCCGGAGCCGGTCTCAAAGTATGGAATACGGTATATCATAAGTTGCTGCAGCAGATCAGATTGATGACTCAACACTGGAAATTGTTGCAAGAAGAATAGGCTTTTCACACTCAGAATTTAGCCAGGGCTTCACTCGACTGATTGTAGATACTCAACTGGTACTCCATTGCGAGTTCATAAATAAATAAAAGTTTGGCCAAGTGATCGGAATCCATGTCGTGGACGGTGTAACACCGGGAGCGTCACTCCAGATTTACCAGTACAAGTAGTATCCTTACTGCTTTCAGGACTAGCTTGCGATGGAAGTTATGAAATTTCGCTCAGGATATTAAATTCACTAATAGATGAAGATACAAGACAAAGATGTTTAACTTTTCAATGCGTATATTGTTAAGGCTTTTTCTCCTCGTCAAGAAGCTTGCCCTTCTACCCTCGAAGATTCTAGAGGTCTTTATACCTCTATCCTCTCGCTCTAACAATTACTTCTATCTACGCTTTTCTCATGAGCTTCTCTAACCTTCCCTTCGCTCCAATGCCCTTCCTGTCCTTCATCACTCTTTCGGACCTTCCGCTTGTTTCCGCTCAGATCTGTAACTCAGACGCCCCATGCCTCACCAATGGTCTGGCAATACATACACGAACAGCTGACCAAATCAAACCTCGATAAATCTGCTGAACTACTACGAGACATGATTCTCGATACAGTAAAGGCATGTACCCCTGTCCTCCAACTTACAACACATTCAAAACGCTGGTAGACACCCCAACTAAGAATCTCCCGAACAAATATGAACCGAGCCCAGAAGCAGTGGTAGAAAACTCGCCTCGATAGCTATCATATCAAGTTCAAAGCTGTTCGCAACCAATACTTCTGAGATATTCGCACCTCCAAAACATCAATGTGGATTAAATTTTTAGCAAATGCACAAGGCACCGAAATATTTACTGCCCTCCGTTATACCAAACCAAGGAAAACCCAGACAACACCACCCCTGTCATTCTCTAACATAACAGCTGTTACTTTCGAAGAAAAGCCTGCCCTTTTCAGATCTTCAATGTTCCCTCCACCACCAGTAGCACCTCCCCTGACTGATGTCCACAATCGACAAACCCTGCCATGGGTTACATTTACCCCTACCGAAATGAAACAAGCAATTTTTACCTCTGCACGAAGCAAAGCCCCCGGACCAGATGGACTTCCCTTACACTGTCTCCGAAATACTTACATAGCAGACACCGAACAATCCAACAGTCTGTTTGCGTTACTCGGAACAACAGGATACGACCCCACCTGCTGGCAACAAGCAATAACTGTGATTATCCCCAAACCTAGAAAACCTGATTATTCAATACCAAAGGCCTACCGACCTGCTGCTCATCTCAATTGCATAGGGAAGATACTCGATAAGCTGATGGCAAACCGACTTGCATATATGTCTGAAGAATACAACCTACTATACAAAGATCAAATAGGGGGATGAAGTCAACGTTCTGCTATTGATGCTGCCATGGTACTTACACATGAAATTGAACAAGGAAAGCATGCAAAAGAAATCACCACTGCCCTCTTTATGAATGTAAGCGGCGCATTTGACAATGTATGCAAAGATCGCCTCCTCCAAACCCTACGACAAATGGGCTATCGAATACCAATTCAATTGTGGGTAGAACACATCCTATCCAACCGCACAACAGCACTGGCATTCGATGGAAGATAGGAAGACGTCAGTCCTGTCCGAACAGGGATCCCTTAAGGATCACCCGCATCACCAATTCTTTTCCTTCTGTATCTCAGTCCTCTCTTCTACGAACTCACAACACAATACCCCTGCTTCGGGACCCCAAGCTACATTGACGATATTGCCATTGTGGTTCAAAGTAAATCAAAAGCCTATAATGCACGTTGCCTGGAAGCAGCTGCATGAACAGCTTTCAAGTGGGCCGCAAACAATGCTGTACGATTTGACGACTCAAAGTCAGAGATGATGCTTTTCCACAACAAACGAAACGGTGACACCACAGATGACGAAAGGATTACCCTACCCAATGGCACAACCATCTGCCCTGGTACTAAGGGTATTAGCCCGGACGTGGTAAGGTGGATTGGTATTTGGTTTGATATGAAAATTAACTTCAAACACCATGTTATGCTGAAGGCCGCAAGTGGCAAAAGAGCCCTTGGAGCCCTCAAATTACTAGCCAATACCGAATCAGGATTGACTCCTTGTGCAGTCCGCCAACTATACAATGCATGTGTTATACCTGTTTGCGACTTTGGGGCCGAAGTATGGTGGAAAGGGCAAGCAACGTATCAACAGATGTTTGAAACAGTTCAGAATACAGCTCTTCAATATATACCTGGAGCCTTCCGTACATCCCCAACAATAGCCTTACACAACGAATCTGCCCTCCCCCCGGTAGCTGTACGACTTAATCACATGCGAAGAAAATATGCAATTCGAATACTCACATTTCCTGAAACGCATCCAATCCGACAACGTTGCCCATTGACATTCCCTCCATTCCATGAATCTCCCGAGTCCAACAACACTAGTGGACCCCGGATTCCTTGGGACAGCATGCAACAAAATAATCGCAAATTTGAAACACGCCTCATTGAAACGTTATCTACTCTCAGTCCATGGATTTCAAACAGCTCGGAGATAGAAACCTATTCTACCACCGCCTGCCAACCATGGATCGAAAGCAGAGTCAAAACACACATTAGTCCCCTTCCAAAAGATAAGGAAGCCAAAGCCCATGAAACCCCGTATGCAATGTTGAAAAAGGACAACCGCAATATTGTTTGTTATACAGATGGATCAATGTTGAAGGAAGACATAGGGGCAGGAACCGTCATGGAAATGACAGGAGAAGCATTCATGGAAGCGACCTACCCAATGGGCCATCAACAAGCAGTACACGATGCCGAATTACTTGGAATTCTTAAAGCTGCAAAAACATGCTTTCAGATATGTCAACGTAATAATCTCACCAAAAGACATATATGCATCTTCACAGACAATCAAGCTGCCATACAACGTCTCAATACTTTCAAACCTAGCCCTGGACAGTCCACTTCCCTGGCACTCTCCAATATCTCCAACAATCTCCATGCACTCAAGACTATGATTACAGTACAATGGGTTCCTGGCCATACTGACGTACCTGGAAACGAACTTGCCGACAAGTTGGCAAAACAGGCCACTCTCGAAAAACCACCTACCTACTATCATACATCCTTATCCTACCTTAAGAGGGTAACCCGAGCAGCCAAAATGCAGGAATGGGGTGAGTGGTGGATGCGACACCCAGCAAAGGGAAAGAACTACGTTGGATCTTTCCATACCAAACCAAACCAGATCTTCACCAGTGGTAACCGCCAGTTTAACTCAACGGTCACACAATTACGAACAGGTCATGGTTACTTCCGCAGTTTCCTATACAAAATACCAACAAACTCTGTTGACTCTCCGCACTGTCCATGTCGCTATAGAGGTCCCCAGTCACCAGAACATCTTCTTTTGAGTTGCCCCTTATATCAACGTGAAAAACAAAGAATGCGGACAGAAATTGGAGTGGTTCACCCTCGATATCTCTGGAAGTATCTTCTATATACCGACAAAGCAATGCAACCTTTGAAATATTTTCTGCACGACACACATATAGCAACACGAAGGTGGTACTTGGGTCAATTCCGGGATGATGAATACCTTGCGCAGGGAAACAATCAGATTGTGCGTCAGGGAACTGTCAATAATGACATGAAGGAACATCAGAGCGAAAGTGGAGAGAATGATGAGAGGCAGGAGGAAGAATCGGAAGCGGAAGGGGTGGTGGGATAGAATGAGCACCGAAGAAACGGGAAGGGTGGAGGAGGGTAAACTCCAAGGGGAGAACCCGCATGATATGCAGGACCAGGCCGAACGAAACTGACAAATTTCTCACTATTGTACTAAGTGTGTAACAGACCACTATGATTGTTTTTGAATATTTCTTTGTAACTAGAGCAGGGGTGACAGGAGGCTGCGGAGCGGTGCTACTTAGCCAGGGGTTTTCGTTTTTCCTTTGTTCGGTTTCATTTGTTATGCTTGTTCATGGTGATTTGTTTGTACTTCACCGGCCATAGCCTGCGGGCTGCATGCTGTATGATGAATAAATAAATAAATAAATAAATCTAACTCAGACGAATAGAATCCCTACTGACATCAGTCGTTCGGACTTATGTGGTCCGGACCTATTGAATCCTTTCGATCTCTTTGTTTCCAGACGAATGGTATCCTTTCGATCGTGAGGAACATAGAGGCTTTGTTTGCTATGCTGCAAATGCAGGTGCTTTCGTATCTACAGCCTCTCAGCTGTCTTTGCACTATCAATGGCATGAGCTGGCAAGGCATCATCACAATAACCACTTCTAACTTCTTATAAGAGGTATGGTTGACTGCATGACAGCTCATCTGATTTCCTTGGGTGCGAGTGATATTCTGTGTAGTTTCGACAACGACCAGGGATAGCGCTTATACTATCCCGATACGGCTATCATCGAGTGATCGTAGGTGACCCCACTCCGATAGCCTTTGGTGAGGTACAGCTTGTGAGGTGTAACACTACCCCCCTCCTTATAGAGTTCGTCTCTGAATGATCATACTAATCTGCTCTTCGTTGCCTTTGGTAAAAATGCCCTCTTGTGCCCAAAACCCAAAGTTCCTCCTCTCCTTCTTGGAAAAATGCGACCCCTTGTGCCCCAAAACCAATTCCTTTTCCTAGGTGTCTTGCTAGCCATTAAAAACCCTTCGTGGGGAAAAGGTAGTAGTGCAACCTCTTCTTCTTAGCTGCCTGGGGATTCCACTTATGATAATCCTTCAACAACTGATTTTAATCAAAGTTCTCATAAGGTTCCTCAGTCCAATCTGCTTTGTCTGGATATCCTTTCCATTTAATCAGGTATAGCACCTTCTTCCCTTCCTTGCTATACTGGCTGCCCATGATCTCTTCAACCTCATAGCCTGTTTCGTATTCGTAGCCTTGTACATCATAACCCAATTCGTTTCCTTCGCTGGTGGCCAGTTCTGGTGCAGGTCTGATGGGAACAGTGGCTGTTCGATAGGGTTCAATGAGAGAGACATAGAAAGCATCATGGATTCACCAGTGCTTAGGCAATTCAAGTTTTAATGCAGTGGGTGAGAGTACATTTAGCACTTTGAAAGGACCATATAGCTTCGCATCTAGCTTTCTAGATGGGCGTCTGGTCTTTAGGTTCTTTCCATTTAGCATTACTAGATCACCAACCGAATGCTTCGGAGGTTCCTTGGCACGCTTATCATGGTACCTCCCCATTGTCTCTTCTGCCTTCTCTAAACCTTTTCGACACAGGTCATGCACACTTGACATCCAATGAACATAGTTCCTTGATGCCGGATTCTGTGCCTCTGCTTCAACAGGCCAATTCGATCTGGGATCGAACCCATAATTCGCAAAGAAGGGTGACATGCCAGTCGCGTTGGTGAGTGAGTTGTTGTAGACATACTCCGCCATTGGCAACATCTCAGACTAGTTATCCTGTTCGTAGTTGCAGTAGTTCCTCAGGTAGCACTTTAGCGTCTGGTTTACTCTTTCCGTTTGACCATCAGTTTGTGGATGAAATGGCGAAGACATCTTCAATTGGATATCAAGAGCTTCGACCAAGGAAGACCAGAACGCAGATGTAAACCTGGAATCTCTGTCTGATACAATATTTGATGGCTGACCATGGAATCTCCATACTTCTTTCAGGAAGACCTTGACCAGGTCTGTGGCTGTCTTTTCGCCATCCTTCAGTGGTATGAAGTGAGCCATCTTTGTGAACCTGTCAACGATAACCCAGACCGATGAACAACCATCAGATACAGGTAGATCGATGATGAAATCCATAGAGATTGAATCCCATGGACGGTACGCTAATTCTAGAGGTTGTAGAAGTCCATAGCGAGCATGACGAGCTGCTTTGTTCTTCTGGCATTCAGGGCATGAGCGGACATAGTCTTCGATGAATTTCTCCATCTCTGGCCAAAAGAAGTTCCTTCGAAACAACTCAATTGTCTTATCCTGTCCCATATGTCCTGCTACCTTCGAATCGTGTTCTGCTTCGAGTATTTGCTTTCGTAACTGTAGGTCGTCTGGGATCCACAGCCTGCCTTTATAATAAAGGGCTTCGTTTTCAAAAGAGATGTCAGGGCTTGGGCTTCCTTCCATTGCTCTAACATACTCTTCCTGCCATGTAGCGTTGTTATTTGCAGTGCCTACCACTGCTTCTAATAACCAAGAATTGAACCTGACTACTGGGATTGACCTCAACTTAGAAGAAGAGATCATGATCTGTTCGCATCGTAGCTTGGCTGCTGTCACCTGCACTGTTTCCCCTTAAGATGTTATCAACTGATCAGGTCTTAAAATGCGGTGTATTGGTTGGTTTTCGTTTTCTTTAATACTACCTCCCCCCTTTTTAGGGCGGTACTCCGAACACCTAGATAATGCATCAGGTTTCCCATTTGCGCTGCCTGGTCGGTAGAATATCTTAAAATCATAACCCTCTAGTTTCTGTGCCCATCGGGCTTGTCTTCGATTCAATATCTTACTAGTGGTGAAGTACTCAAGATTCTTGTGATCGGTAAACATACTGATTTGATGGGCTGCCCCTTCGAGATAACGTCTCCATTCCTTAAAGGCAGATACTATTGCAAGCATCTCCTTATCATGGATTTCATAGTTAATCTCTACCTTATCCATCTTGCGAGAGTGGTAGGCCACAGGGTGTAATCGTCCATCGATCACTTGGGAAATGACAGTACCGATGGCGAAGTCACTGGCATCAGTCTCAATGACCACAGCATGTTCGGGCTCGAAGTGACCAAGGATTGGTGCCTCAGTAAAACACTTCTTTAACAGATCGAAAGCCTGTTGACAGTGTGGGTTTGCCTTCCAATCGAACCGCTCTCCAGTTTGTTTGGTACGGTCTGTCAATGGTCTGCAGATTCTCGAAAAGTCCTTAATGAAGCGTTGATACAAATTGGCAAATCCTAAGAATGACTGAACGTCCTTGACTGAGTCTGGCGTTTCCCATTTCAGGATAGTATCAACCTTGTCCTCTGCCATGATGACACCTTCTCCCGATATGATATAACCAAGGAATTCAACTTGTTTCTGGTGCCATTCGCACTAATCTGGTGCTATTGCCAAGTTGTTTTCCTGTAATCTACGAAGGACTTCTCTTGTCAATCGTACATGCTCTTCTTCATCTTTGGTATAGATGTGGATATCATCTATATAAACCACAACTCCATGATCGATTAGATCTCTCAGGATCTTGTTCATCATATCTTGGAATGAGGCAGGCGTGTTTGCCAATCCAAAGGGCATAACCAAATATTCATAGTGTCCATATCTCGTACGAAATGCTGAATTCCATTTGTCACCAGGCTTTATTCGAATGAGATTGTAACCAGCCTTTAGGTCAATCTTTGTAAAGAGCCTTGAGCCAGTACCTCTGTCCCTAAGTTCATTCATAAGTGGCAAAGGATACCGATTCATAATCATAACGCGGTTGAGTCCTCTGCAATTCACACACAATCTTCAACCCCTTCTATGAGGCTTTGGGACGAAGAGTATTGGTGCTCCAGCTGGCGACTTGCTTGGACCAATCTTACCAGAATCAGGCATTTCCTTTAGATATTCCTTAAGAACCGATCGTTCTTTTTCAGAAAGAGCATAGATGGGACCCTATGGAGGCTACTCCCCATCTTTTAAGTCTATTGCATGGTCAAATAATCGATGTGGTGGTAGAGCGTTGGCAGTTTCTCCATGATAAACAGACTGAAAATCTCGATACTGCCATGGAATTCGTTCGATCCAATCGATCTCCATTTCACCTGCTGAATTGATATGCATAGACCCAATTACACAGATCCATCGTGGATCAGTACCAAATTTGAGAATGCTATCGTCATATTCAATCGAGAAGGAGCTGACTGCTACCTTTGTACAATGCTGATGGCAATGCTTCGATGTGAATTGGAGCCTGTCACCTTCTTCAGTGATTCCTCTAAGTGCTCCATGCTTGACGATCCACCAGTAAGGTAACATGATATCAGTTGCTGATTCTGTAGGTCCGATTTCGAAGGTTTCTTTGGTATAATGGTTTTCGTACCGAAGAGTAACTGGAAAGGTATACTGCCATCCAGCTCGTTCTTCAATCTCGCCATTGAAGTTCTCAACTGACTTTGTTTCTATTCAAGTAGCCAATGGAACACCATTAGTTTCGGCCCACTGTTTTGACATCATACGTGTATCACACCCTGTATCCAAAAGGATCCTAACCAGGACGTTCTTCTTGTCCTTGAATGATGCAAACATGCGTACTGTGGGTCTTGAACCAGTCTTTGGTTCTGAGGGTAACTGCTTCGTTTTCTTGAGTTGAGGTTGAAGTGCTTCGGCCGAAGCCTTGCGCTTTCTATCTTTTCGTGTAGAAACCATGATGAACTGCCTTTCAACACAGTTCCAGCCGCAATGCGTTGTGGTTCTAGTGGTGTTTTATAAGCGTAGAGGTGTCTTTATAATTGTTTCGATAAGGTGGTAGTCATATGTTTGCACTTGGGTACTATATGACCAGCATATTTTGAGTACTGAACTCATCCTCAAGCACCCTTTTATATAGAAAGAAATCGTTTCTCATTATAACTAAACTCAAGATAAAACAGTCTGTTGGTGTCTATACCCGAAAGGAAAGATCGCAATCCCTAACCTAAGTAAAGACATAAGAAACCCAATGCTTCTCAATCATCAATTTCCCTACTTTCAGAATCTACCTCATACAACCTCTTCGAGGGTGCGTGAGTTGCAGATGCTGTGATCCTGTCAGCCAAGTTCCTTGGCCTGACCTTCGAACTGGAGGCTGTAGTCTTCTGCTTTGGAGCTTCCTCCTTATCCTTGAACTTCTTGTTCTTTTTGCTAGACGAAGCCTTGATAGGATTCTTGCAGAAGAACCATCGATGATGTTCAGAGGATCCACAACGCTTGCATTCGTTGCGTTTGGCTCTTGCTTCTAGCAAACTTTCAGGAATACCCTTAAGGGCTTCAGCCTTATCAGAGTGAATAGGCTTTGGTCTCTTCTTCTCTGTTTGAGGTTTCTTGGGGTCAGAACCTTTGTCCTTCTCTGGCTTCTTTTCTTGGTTCTTATCTTGCTCCTGGTTCTCATCTCTCTTTCGTTTGTTTCCCTTCTTGCCTTGGGAGTTGTCACGATTCTGATGAGACCTATTCTTCTCTGCCAACCGATCATCGTATGATACATCCACTCGCCTCATCAATTCGATGAAGACTGTGTCATCTTTGGGCGGTACCTCTGCAGTTGACATTCGATCCAGAATTTCCTCGTTCATTCCTTGTTTAAGGGAATGGATGTAAAAGGTTCTGCTGAGACATACTCGAAAGTTGAAGGTTTCCATCTTCGTCAGGTAGTCCTCAATATCTCCAGTGTATTTCAGATCATTCACCTTTCCCAGGGACATCTCTTCCTCTTGCTTATCGATGAATCTCTCTTCCATCGTACTAGTGAAAGGCTTCCAATTATCAACCTGGAAGAACTTATTCATGTCCTCTTCGCAGTTATCATACCAGGCTAGAGCCTTGTCTTCCAATAGGCCTCCAACCCATATGATCTTGTCAATATCATCGTGGAATTCATCGCGGAAGTACTATAGATAACGTTCCACTGATCGGATCCATCTTCGATAGATTTCCTTGGGATCCTTCTTATCCCCTTTGAAGACTGGAGGCATTTTCATCTTGCCTTTCTTGGAGGATCTGGCTGGTAGGTATGGATTGGGGGGTGGCGTACTATAGTGTGTACTGCCAGAAGGAGGTAGGGGTATTTGACTTGGGTGTAGACTTCCTGTATTGCTTCCACCACTTCCACCTCCTCCTCCACCTCCTCTACCTCCACCTCAGCCTCCACCTCCGCCTACACCACTTCCTCCGCTTCCACCTCCACCACCACCATCACCACCATCACCGCCTCCTTCTTCGTCTTCAGAGCCAGAGATGTCAGATTCCGAACCAGAACCTCCTTGTGGTGGTGGGGCTCCCTCAGGGTCCGGAGTAATAGCTTCTTTAACCCAATATCCTTCTCCTTTGGTACCTATACAGTAACGAAGGCGGAATCCCTCATCACTGGGATTGATATCTCCTTCTTGATGTCCAAGGACGGACCTTGCTAGGGACTTGATGGATTTCTTGGTGGTTTCGTCCGATAGCCTGGTCATAAGAGTCCTTGTAAATTCCCGAAACCATTTCTCCATGTCCTTTCAAGTCTCCCTTATATCGCTTTCCCTCTGCTGCTTCTCAGCGTCAGCCTTCTTCTTGACTTCTGTAACCCTCTTGGCCTCTTCGTTGGCCTTCCGCTTGACACTGGTAAGTTCTTCTGACTGTGTATGTACTTGGAAAGTGAGCCACTCCTGGGCTCTTTCCCTCTTTTCCAATATGCCAGAGATAGAGGTCCACGCTATCGATGAGGCATGTATCTGCTTCCCAAGGGCCAGACGTAGTTCCTCATAAGCTTCGGAAGACTGTGCCTTTGCAATGGCAATTGCAGCACTGACATTGGCTGCGAATACCTGGGACAGGGCAACAATGTCTTTGTAATGTTCTAGTTGTGCTCTTTGCAGATTATCGACTCCTGATGCCACAGCATCATAGATTTCGTTCTGCCTAAACACTAGGGCTTCGTATGCTCTGACCAACTCAGGTTGTGCATCTCTGATCTTGATGTTGCTTCCTTGAGTCTGGGTAATCAAAGCATCCATTCGATTCAACTCTGCTTTGATGCTGTTTATCAAAGAGACTATCCATTCAGGAATATCATTCTGCACAATAGGCTCATAGCGAACTACTTCCTTGCCCTTATCACCTGCCACTACCAATGCACTTTCCCTTCGTACCAATGTCACTGCCTCTCCCATCATGGTATCAGACCCAGCATCTGTCATTGCTTTAGAGTATGACCCAGATTTGTCCTTGAAAGATCCTGCTGTAGAAGCTCCATGTTCCGAAGAAGGGGACTAAATCAATATCCCAATCAATAAGGAACCTAGCACCAGTCTCCTGTTGTAACTGTAACGAAGGTTCGTAGTCTGGTGAATGGGGCATTCACAGATGTGGGAGGACAATGGTTCCGATCAGGGCTAGCAAGATGACTATCTTAATGAATGCGAGGGATTGCTGCTTTCGGAGGTATACGTGGTACAATGCTTCGGTTTTCGATCGATGAATGGTAACTACCAATGCTAACTGGATGTAGTCTTCTTCACGTACCAGTTCACAGTGATAGCTTCCCTTAGGGAGAGCGGTCTTTTCCCAGCTGGTAATAAGATCGAAGTCTGGTTTGTGATACCAGCACTCTCCCTGTGAGATGTGGCAGCCAATATCTGGAATATAAAAGCGCATAAGCGTCAAGAACCTTTGACCGCTTGGAGGGTAGAAAGATAGCTTCAACAGAAGTGTTTCTTTGCTAACAATATAATGTAACACTGGGAGCGTCACTCCAGATTTACCAGTACAAGTAGTATCCTTACTGCTTTCAGGACTAGCTTGCAATGGAAGTTATGAAATTTCGCTCAGGATGTTAAAGTCACTAATAGATGAAGATACAAGACAAAGATGTTTGACTTTTCAATGCGTATATTGTTAAGGCTTGTTCTCCTTGTCAAGAAGCTTGCCCTTCTACCCTCGAAGATTCTAGAGGTCTTTATACCTCTATCCTCTCGCTCTAACAATTACCTCTATCTACGCTTTTCTCATGAGCTCCTCTAACCTTCCCTTCGCTCCAATGCCCTTCCTGTCCTTCATCGCTCTTTCGGACCTTCCGCTTCTTTCCGTTCAGATCTCTAACTCAGACGAATAGAATCCCTACTGATATCAGTCCTTCAGACTTATGTGGTCCAGACCTATTGACTGCTTTCGATCTCTTTGCTTCCAGATGAATGGTATCCTTTCGATCGTGAGGAACATAGAGGAGTTGTTTGCTATGCTGCAAACGCAGGTGCTTTCGTATCTACAGCCTCTCAGCTGTCTTCGCACTATCGATGGCATGAGCTGGCAAGGCATCATCCCAATAACCACTTCTAACTTCTTATCAGTGGTATGGTTGACTGCGTGACAGCTCATCTGATTTCCTTGGGTGCTAGTGATATTCTGTGTAGTTTCGATGACGACCAGGGATGGCGCTTATACTATCCCGATATGGCTATCATCGAGTGATCGTAGGTGACCCCGCTCCGATGGCCTTTGGTGATGTACAGCTTGTGCGGTGTAATAGACGGTTACCTGGTCAAAAACTTTATCTCAATGGAATCAACTCTGATTCACAAATGGACAATGGCAATCGACTACATTATTTATTTTGACTCAATTATCCTATAACCTGCAGCCCAAAATGGAACACATACTAAATGAAGTATACCTCAAACAAATAAGATATATTAAAAGCTAGGGGCTCTGGAGGTATCAACATAAACGGCAAACGAGAGACTACTTAATATTCATGTGGTACACAAAGTTGAAATGCTATCAGAAGGATCTCTGCATGTAATTGAAGATGGAATATGGATGACAAAGAAGGCTGAAGATATCAATATTACAGGTAGTTGATAGTAACAGAGTAGTGTAATCGATGTTGAGATTTGTCCATAACCTCAATATTGAAAGACTCGTGGGAGATTAAGGAGAGGACGATGATGAAGGGTAGGAGAGGATGGAAAGTAATTAGGTTTTTTAAGAGGATGAAGTGTAGCAGAAGGGGAGATGCAACTTGAAAGCTATTCATAGTGGAAGCATCAGAGAAATTTGTACCTAAATATCATGGCGGCAAGCGGTCTAATACAGTATGATTACAAACAAACAAACATGAACAATCCAAACATCATGTCGTGATGACACACTCGTCAGCGGAATAACGCCCTCTTCTCTGTACGCCTTGGAGTCATGATATATCACCCGACATTCTGCTAGAACTTGATGTTACATGTATACTTAGAAGGTCAGCCTCTGTAGGGCAGGCCTCCGTAGGGCTGTAGGGCATACGAGTACGGGCTTACGATACCCAGCCGTATCCATACATAGATAATGCGTACGCACCCGTACGCAGGTGTACTGTATATCTATGGCCTTCTGTAGCCTCGATAGATACATCTGTCAGTCAATCAAGCATCTATTATAACACTTGATTAGGGTGATACCCCCCGCAACTGAGTACCTGCTAGACATCCCACTATGAATGTGTTTCGGACGTTGTTATAAGATTAATGCCGAACTCAATGTGTGTGGGCATCGAAAAAGGCGCAAGAGACAGATCAACAGATTTTAGATTATTCTATGCAACATCCCGATGCTGCTCGTGATCCCCCAGGGTTTACGATACAAAATTCCAATCAATCGCAAAGTAAAAATTAAATAATACTGGACCGGCCATTCCATCCCTCCTTCATATCCTTCAGCCATGGTAATGCGACGGCATAACAGAGTGCCGCGGCTTATGATCCTTAACCTTCGGCGATTCAATGAGACACTTGTTCGGCATCGCTAGCTCAACCGATACCCAACCCCCGTTCATTTCATACCTCGTACTGACAAATCCATCCGCCTTGTCCCCCGTCTGGCAACTCAAAATCTGATTGGTGATCTTCGTACACTCTTTCTGCGTGAACATCCATCCGTTGGCGCGAGAATGGTCTGGTCTCAATGGTCCAGTGCCGGTGGTGCCGAATTTAACTGGTACATGTTAGTAACGGGTAGATTCACAATTTGCAGGGTGGAGGGGTAGGTACCAAGTGCGCAGCTTCCCGAGTCGGTGCCCTGGATGTAGGGGCCGGTGACCATGATGTCGGGGATTGTGCGAAGCAGGGGCTTGTTGATGGGAATGAGTGTCTCAGTGGAAGTGAGGTTCTTGCAGAGACTCTCGAGACCGGCTTTCACCTTGTCGAGTTCGGCATGGTAGGTGCCGGCTTGCATTCCGAGTTTTTGGCAGTGGTGTGGGCCGTTAGGGTTGGGGTACTTTGTGATGGTAGGCATATGGGTGGTTGAACAAGAGGTCGCAGTTTTATGGCTGTGCTTAGTATGGTGAATGTACGGCTTAGTGGTGAATGTGGGGATGTAAGTGGTGGACGCGGATGGGTAGCTGTCGGGGATGGAACTGGTAGCCTTGGATGAAGTGGTGTCGGAGGGGTAAGTGTCGGGCATGGATGAAGTAGTGTGGGAGGGATAAATGGGTGGCTTCAATGAGGTAGTGTGGAATGGGTAAATAGATGGCTTCGAGGGGTAAGTAGGCTTCGATAAGGTGTGAGTAGTGGCTTTGGATGAAGAGATGTAGGAAGTGGAACTGGTAATCTCAGATGGATAGCTGTCAGGGGTGGAACTGGTATGCTTGGATGAAGCGATGTGGGTGGGGTAAGTGTCGGGCATGGATGAAGTAGTCTGAGTTGAGGTGGAATATTGCGCTCTCCTCATTATGCGTCCTCGGGGACCCCAGCGCCTTGTGATCAGAGTAGCTGCGGGAGGAGAGTTAACGTATGCGGGAGGAGAGTTGACATATCCGCGGGATGTCATAGTGGTAGCAGGGTATGCTGCGGGAGAAGTTGCGGAGCTGCTGGAGGAAGTGCAAGTAGAGAAGGTCGAATGGTGGGGGTGAGGACCATAGGATTTCTTATGCCAACCAGTCGGGCGTGTCCACACTTTTGATCCTGATGAGCAGTCGGGCTTGCTTCGGTGGTGTGACTTGGATTCCCAAGAACCAGGAGGCATATCACCGCAGTCGTGATGACAATGGTCTTCGTGGTGGTGGGGATGTTTATGTTTCTTTGTTGTGTATGATACACATGCCGTGCTTGAATTGGCACTTGGAGGTGCCGGAATGTAGGGTGTGATTGTTGGTGTGTTGCCGGTGGAGATCGTATTATACAATGTCGAAGTTGGCATTGGGATATCACTGTCTAAGCCTGAGGGAGAGTTGGACGATACAATATAGTCCGGCCCCGACGGAGAGCTTGAGCCCGTAGGGATTACATTGGCCGAGCCCGTCGGGACAATATAATCCCCTGAGCCTGGGACCTATCCGCTTATTAGCCATGAATCCTAACAACCTACAGGAAGCGGCCATACAGTGGTTGCATTCCATTTCGAATCGGAATACGACACCCGGATGCTCCAGATGGAGCGTGAAGGTGAAGAACCTGAGGGAAGGATGGGTCCAGCGGATGTAACGACCTTAGTGCTTGTGGCGGAGGAGGTTGTGTATACACCATAGCCAGTTGCGAGGGCTGGGTTCGAAAGCAGAAGTTGGAGGAGCGTCGAGGTGATAACGAGTGAAAACATTTTACCGATGAAATGTTAGGATGCTCTTGACTGTTGAAATGTGTTGATTCCTTGATATGGTGCTGCGGGAGAGTGTTTATATGTTCTTTCCAGCGGTGTACTGTTCCACATGCCATGCAGCCCAGTCAGCCCATGGAACGAAGCCTTATTCTTTGGATGTTGTCCAGCAGCTGCGGCGCCGGTATGGAGGAGGGTGGCACCCATGTGGGGTTGGGGTTGCACATTTTCCATGGGAACGTCGCATGCTGTGATGAGTGATAGCATTGATCCGTGCCTCAGATCAGCAATCAATGCGGTACAACATGACCGGTGAAAAAGACGCCCTTTGGGTATGCGGAGTTCATGGTGTGATATTTCGATATGGAATTAAACCATTTATGGATAGTAAGGAACGATTTGGGGTTGATTGTGACGATTCTGTGAGATTTTCCGCTGTTATGCAAACCACAATCGGCGGTATCAGACGGAACACGGTGTATATGTTACAGCGTTATTACGGCTCGCCGGAGATCGAGCTGGTAAAAGATATCATTCTCTGTGTAAATTTAATTTTGGTATGACTACGAAAACTCGTGCCATAATTCTCACAAACTTCCGCCGTGACGCCGCATTTCCATTCTCAGTATCTGGTTACTGGAAGTTTATCCACCGAATGATCAATGCCGCAGTTTCCGTTTGTGGCTGATGAGTCGCTTAGCCACCGCTGCTGACAGTGATTGGTTTCCGAGGTCTGAAATTTGGCCTGTCAGCAAATGATAAGCATGAGTACGCTGCGAGGACCAGACAAATAATCCCCATCAGTCGAGAGCGTACATAGAATTGTTGCAACATCTTGTATGCTTGTTTGGTTGAAGATTACCTTCCCTGAAAGGAAGAACCGTGCTATCGGAGATTTTTCGAAACGTGGGCTTATTCACCTGTCATACAAAAACAGGGATTGGTACCACGCTTCGCCACAAGAGGACAGTTCTCCGAAGTAGCCTGAGAATTCATGTGACCTTCTTGCTCATGATCGGCTTGGCCTCGATCTGGAGAAGTCTTTTTTGCTAATGGTCATTTTGACTCTCTCGTTGTGAAGGCTGCGATGCAAGGGATGTGAAGCTCACGCTCAAGCGAGGCAGCCGGTTAGCGCGTTTTACCCTGCCCCATCAGGGACGGTGCGGTTTCAGCATCCGACGACAGGCGCGCGCCTGGAGTACGGCTCATTGGCGATGCAAGGCATGATGTACTATAAAGAGAGCTTTTGCATAGCAATCGGAGCCTGAAATACACCCGGTAGCAGTAAGCAATATTACGGCGACTGAATGAAGCCAGCAAGGAGGCTCTGAGCTACTTCATCCGACTTCAGTCAGTCTGAAACCTGGGCTTGACCGTACGAGGAGTCGGGAAAAAGAACTCCAACATTCTAAATTGGGTATAGGTTATTGATAATTCCCTGTATGGATTCAGTATAAAAACGAAACGCTCAAAAGGGGTATATTTACAATATTTCTAACCTCTCAGGGAAAGCAGTCACTGACCATTTTCGGTAACTAATCTTACGCCGAGTATAAAGTATGGTAACTTGCCAAGTGTCCCAGTTCTTTCACCTGCTTTTTTTCCCTGGGTATCATCGATCATCTCACGTGAGACATCATTTATCCCATACACGGCTGGCAGGCATCAGCTGACAGATATCAAAGACTCAAGCAACACAATGCTTGATATTTTCTGAGAGTTACAAACCCACACTCCTATCATCTCCCTATTAGATATTCAATCACTATTGCAACTCAAACTTGTTTGTTTTATAAACTCACAGCATTAGTTTATGTAAACAACATCTCCCGACTGTTGTGAGGAAACTCTCAAGCTGGATGAAAACAAAGGTAGGCGATCCTAAGGTGCCATTGCTTCAACCAAATTCTGGCGTTTTTGTCTTGCCCGACCAGCCAGACGTGATTTTACTGTCTACGTGGATGGTCGACCAGAATCCCAACACATGCGGTGATAATGATCAGCATCACCTGGTGCACAACAGAAACACACTCCACAGAAAGCTTATAGCCTCACTCGTTAACAACTGTGGGGGTTGATATCTCATGTGACGTTTCCCCTATCGATGAAGTATGAATCGGCTGGCTTCAAGGCGTGGGTTTGGTGGAAAAGGTGTGAATCGTAGGCCCTTCGAACAGCGTTGGTGTCTCCGATGTGGCGGAAGAGTTCCCAATGGAATGCTCTATTCCGTATTCACCGGTAGCAACCGCAGGAACTGTGGTCATCCTTCACTCCGTTTGATCATCATTGCCGTGCCACCTGCAAGGCTAGAGGCGTCGACAAAGGTAAGAAGCCTAACTGTATATTTTGGCATATTTGGCTTTTCTATGGACGGAGGGGGGCGCCTTTTCGATAGGGGTTGAGTTCACTTCGCTTCTGTACACCGGTGGAACGTTCTGTCGTATTTGCGGAAACTGGAGCCAAGTCTACTAGTTAAGTTGAAGGGGATATGTTAGCTTTTTAATACCAAGTTGTTGCATGCAGATGTGCTCACCACCCGTCTTATTCAACCCGATATCCATACAACCTCAATCATGGCTATCACTCGCATTCCATGGCCTGCAAACTGAACTTAGAATGAACTCCTCAGAGCACAATGAAACGCCTTCACTCACCGCATATCTGAATTCCTCCCTAGACTAACATATCCCACCGTCGCCATTCCACCTCCGTCTCAAACATGCCACTCCTCAAGCTCTCACTCGGAGCCAGCGTCTGCTTCTCCGTCACCGCATTCTGGTCTCTCCTCGCTGTCGGCACGATCATCTCATCCCAGGAGTCATCCTACATCCAACTTTTTACACTCCCGCTCTTTACCCTCATCGCGTCGTTCTGTTTGTCACTGATGGCTTTCTCTCGCCATAGAGAAGCCCTCGCGTCCCCCACATCCGCGGAAATCGAACTCGGCGAACTACCCCCTGCGGGATCTGTGGTGAGTGAGGAACCGTCGACAGTACAGGATTTTATGAAGTTGTACTCGGAGGTCGATTCGATTGTAAGGCGGATGGAGGTGGTTAAGGAACGAGTGGAGATACGAGAGAAGGAGTTGAGGGTGCTGCAGAGGGAGAAGGTTGAGAGGACAAGTAGATGGATCGGCAATAGGGTTTCCAGGTGGTTTGTGGAAGATGAAGAGGCATGAGGAGTGAGGGAGGTTTGGCGTGTTGTGTTATTGGGTGTGTGTTTGGCTAAACAAGAGAAAACACCTCTCTGGTTTTCACACAACCTAACACCTTCACCACCACCTCCACGTCCACCTATAATACCACCACTACCACCATCAACGCCACCACCACAAATATGATTTCTTTCAACGCCAATATACGCGGCGGCAATACGCATCCTTCAACCTTCAACACGGCCAAATCTGTGCGATTCATCTCTCCGAACTCTCCAGAGGCGGAGAAGACAATCGAGTGATTGCTTCTATCATGTTAGCTTCTTATATACGGAGAACCGAGCAAAAATTCCGCTCTCTGACCTTTTCTTCCTTCTACCGATTCACACATCCAACAATGTTTGCTGATTTCCTACACCAACAATTACATACAACCAAAACTCGGTCAGGAATCAAAAGGATCACCGTGTGGAGGTTGGTTCGGATCTGGACACTTATTGTGGCCTCACCGCTTTCTCGACGGTTTCCCTAAGCCAACACGGGAGATTGGCATACTACCTTCAGATCCGGAAATAACTCTCTTTGTCTTGCTTCTCTTTTGCTTTTCGAACTACTGTTGGTCCTTCTTGTGTCAACCTCGTTTCTCCAACTTGTTGTAATTAGCGTCACCACACCTAGTTTCCTATGTGTTGGATAAGATTAGATAATGTGGCTATGTGGAGGAATATTAGGCCTGTCATGTGATGGACAGGGGTAATGCTTTGTGGAATTCTCTGGAGTTGGATGGATAGTTAGACTGATTCATTCTCTAGGGGTATGGACAGGGGTATGACCTGATGGGTTTATAAGGATGGGATAATACTGTACAATACACTCTCCTTGGTCATAGCTTAACAGTATAACATCTTGTATTCTCTATCTTTGTGCTATGTGATATCTTACTATCATGTGTTCAAACCTTCTTGCCATCTTCACTTATTAACTCCTCTCACTTCCGCTCGTAATTACTTCTACACAACCCGACCCACTATTGATTGAGTATAATTCCTTTGCTGCCGGCAGTCTATGAAATTCTGTCCTTTCCCAAGGTCTCTTTGCATTCAACGAACTCAAAGCTGACTTAACTACACCCTCCAACCAAACCAAACCACCTCCTACTTCCCCTCGACGACTCCCCCAGTTATCATATCTACAAATGGCTCCGGAGACTCCCGAGAAGACCCATTCACGAATCCCGTTCACACACCCCTTCTGAGGCGACCGTTCAGTCAGATCAAAGGTAGAGAAACATATCAGATCATCGCAGCTCCGCCGCAAATTTCTCCCAGTTATCAACTAACGGTTGCCCATCCATCCACCGAATACCTACGTCGGTGTTGAGATGGCTGAAAACGAGGAAGATGTTGGGTGCTTTCAAACTTGGGCAAGATTTGCTGGAAGACGTCTGTTTGATACCTACAGATATATGCCAACGAGAGCAAAGAAATTTAAAATAGAGAATTACTTTTTGCTGTCCATTGTGCTCGCCATCTTTCGGTATACCCATTTTTTCATGCACACACGAGCTGTGGTAAAACAATCAACATGTCTTTTGCGAGAGTGGAGGGGAACTTAGAATCTTATCGTGCCTTTGAATTCACAAGGAGATAATTCCAATCCCCACTTTGTGATTGCTCTGCATTGACATGGCAAACAACTTCTGTGGCATAAACACTCAAGGACCATAACCCTAGAGATCTAAGCACGCGAGCGTAGATAAAAACATAAATCAAGCGCTAAATCACGATTTCTCCCTATCACCGCACGTTCCAAACTACTGTTTACCATATTTTGGCCGGAAAATTGACGTCTGATATGCCTCTATCCTGGCTTTTATTCTTGTTCTTTTCCTAACATCCGTTCACCGCCTGCATGCTATCTCAATGCCAGGATTTCGCCGCTCTTCCCACAACGCCGCTTGTCGTACGGCCACATTTCCATCCCCAACCTATCAAATTCAATCCCCCATTCGGAGTGACTTAAACCTTCCAAAACAATTGCAACCCTAGAATTTCTGGTGGAGGGATATATATTGGTCGCCCAAATGACTCTGGAACGTTCCGATGTACGGTATATGTTCCGTCCAGTTTTTGAACCCCGCCCGTGATGGCCGATATGTGAACTTGCTGTGTTATGAAAAGTCACCAGTTCGGGAACAGTTTCAGTTCCCACGGGATTACCGAGCTAGACGCATAGTTCTCTCTCTGTTCTAATAGATAGATTTAGACGAGTACTCAGTCGATGAGGGGCACAAACCTGCGTCGTAGAAGACATTCAGACCACTTGTTGTGGAGATAATCGATTCATCGCTTCCATGAAATCCGAAGTGTCCGACATCGCTTCCTTGTCGTCTTCGCAGGTGAGCCAGCGAGCTTAAACCCCTACTTGTGGTTGACGAACGTGGGTAGCGAAGACTGTGAATCTGTGAAGTCGTGTTGGCCGCGAGACGAGTTACCTCGGAACGATTTCTGAGGAGTCGTGAATACTCTGAACGATGGAATTCTTCTGGCTGTGAAGGTGCGAGGGAATGGGGTGGGTGGGTGGAGGAGTGGAGATGATGTGACGACGAACAATGAAACAAATATTGGAATGAAACTACAACCCTTACCCACAATTAGCGTCTGATTTCTAAGATGAAACTGGAACGGCCCCCGAGGAATCACGGATACTCAGGAACGGCGGAATAGCACCCATAACTCTCCAGTTGAAGAAATTAGGCAGCAGTGCCGCAAGATTCCTACGATGAATCTTTGAAGCTAAGGGATCTAGTACTGAAGTTGTATGTCCTGGGTAACTAAGGGTCACAATGAACGTCTTGTCTATGTTAAAACAACTTCGAAAAAGCGACAACGATGAAGTCAACGAATTGGGAGGGAGGATGAACGGAGGAGCAATGGAGATGATTAGGAAAAACGTTGAGGGTCGCGGAGCTCACAACCTTGTGTCACGGAAAGTAAAATGAAAAGTTTTATTGATTTACATGAAGTTTAAGACATAATCCATATCAAACAATACATATCAAACACAATCCGTACGGAAATGAAGATAACAGTGTCAATGTTGACGACGCTAATACACAACATCAACATATTTGCGAAGAAAAAGCGTCATAGAACCCTCCCCAAACCTAGACTCTACCGACCATCTCGTTATAGACATTCGTATGCTATCAATCTCTTCATAGAACGAATCAATCAAACGAATAAGCGCCGGCCTCTTGGTACAGTAGAACCCCTCGTTTTTTGAACCGCCTCCATTCTCCAGCATTTAACCATCTTCTCTGCACACCATCATGGCCTCGTGCCCTAGCCACATTTTAATTCCCAACCTGTCGAAATCAATTCCCCATTTCGAATGGCTTAAACATTCCAAGAAAATTGCAAGCTCAAGGTTTCTGGTTAGCAGGCTGTGCTTGCGATAAGTACCTTAAACGCTCCGAGACACAGCCGTAGATATGCTCCGTCAGGTTTCGAACCCCGCCCGATGTAAATTTGCTTGGTTGTGCACTGTGACTCCCGAACAGGATCTGCACCTGATGAATTCCGATTGGGACCTTACACCAGATGGGTCGTGCTCGAGTGTGTATCCATCATGTTTCACACTGTACTCTTGTCTGTAATTGTTGTATTAGCATTTGTTATGTAAAAGGAAGGATGAAATACAGTCTCTGAAGCTACTATGAGGTTTGCAGTTGATTGTAGAACTGCGGTGTTGGAGAGGCGCTGGCGGTGGTGGCATCCCGTTTCTTCGAATTTTTCATCACCTTGAGAAGTTTGTGAATGGCAACAAATTTGTCGCCCTCGTCCATCTCATCCAGTTCATTGTTATCGAAATTGATCAGGAATTCGCCACTGCGCTGTGTTAGTCATTGCTGGAATGGAATGGAATGAACATACACAAGTGGCTTGAGGACTTTCTCCCGGTAGGTGACCTGGGAGGCAGACTTCCCCGCCTTTGAATAAAGGCGGGGCATCCAGCAGTCTACCCCCCGATCCCTCTGCACTCTCACTAACGCAGTATATCTATCATACAATAATTTGGTAAAGTTTGCCCCATGTAGGGCGTGTGGGTAGGTAGCGAAGATTGTGAATCCGTGAAATTAGCGTTGACCACAAGACGAGTTGCTCCGGACGATTTCTGAGAGGACTCGTGGGTACTCCGATCTGTAGAAGACCGATGACTGTCAAAGTGCGAGGGAGGGGAAATGTGGAGGTGTGGAGATGGGCGGAGGTGGGACGACGGAATACTAAAACCAACTACGGTTATTATACTAACTACCCCTCTGGGGAGCCGTATCATACAAACTACCCTCATTTCAAAAATATTATTTAGAATACCCCTATCATCTATAAACTGCGGATAAAAAAAAGCTCCGACATTACAACTGATAATTTTGAAGTTCAAGTTGCTATCTATGCAGGGGCATTGAGTTCATAAATTCACTGCGATATGAGTGTGGTTGTGGCCTTGGAATGACACTATTCCATTGCAGACTCATCTCTCTGTGATTGGGAGTCATCTAATTTAATGCACTGGTTATCTAAATTAATGCACCAACCCATTGTTTTATTATTCAACTTCACAACACCACAAACATAATAGCCCACCACCACCAAGAGCACAAGTATGCAGTTACCACTGCATGCTGTCACTGGTTGTTTGTTTTATTTACATTCTTTTCATCACTTTTTGTAGGGAAGGGAGGGGTATTCTGTATAATATTTTGAAATGAGGGTAGTTTGTATAAAAGCCGAACAAGCTAACCCTTGTCGGAGTGTTTCCGGACAGTCAATTCTGACAGTCAAATCGCGGCAGTCAACTTTGACTGCCCCGCCTAATCATCTTTTGGAAATGTACCACGGAGAGAATTTCTTCTCCCTCCCTCTTGCCACAGATTGTCACCAAAGCCAGCAGTTGCTTCGCATTCGTTGCAGTTTTAATTGTATGTTTTTATACATTCTCAAAATCTCCAAAATCATGTTTATCACCCGTGTTTTGCTAGCACACTTACAACATCTCTCAAAATGATAAAAATTTCTTAGAAATGGTCTGCCAAAAGGAGTATGACTTTAATCACATTGGCTTTCAACCATGCCTCCAGAACCTTGTAGTTCAGATGCAAATGTGGCTTCTTGGAAAAAGTTGAGCGCCGCGATTCGACTGTCAGAATTGACCGTTCGGAAACACTCCGAACCCTTACCCCATTTAGCGACCGAGTGCTAGGACATGCAACAGATGAGACTGTTACGGCGCCCGAGCAATTACGGATATCCGTAAATCATAGAGGAACAGCGAATGTACAAAGTCAAGATAGCACCTGGGCAACATAAACCTGTATCAACAGTATAGAATCTATACAAAATACACCACATCCACATCCAACACTCTCCCTCCCAGAGCCGTCTCTGCCAGCCTCCCTCCCCCTTCACACCATCTTCAACCATTCCTCCAACTCCTTCGAAAGCGGATATGGCCTTTCCTCCGGAACCAACATCCTCGCCTCCTGCACCCTCCCCTCCTCCACCAACTCCTTCACCCTCCTCGCCCTCTCCGTAACATCCTAATCTCATTAGCCCCTCCACCCCCGCTATTCCCCTCTACTCACTCACCTCAATCCCCTCCACCCACTCCTTAACCCAGACCTCACTTATCCTCCTTCCAATCCCAATCTGTATACTCCGATACTCCAACTTCTGCATATCTACACTTCTCTCCGGATCCCACTGAACCCTTACCGGCCGGCTTCGCTCTTCCTCCGATAACAGCCCGTGCGTCACGCAGGCGAGGGAAAGTAAGTGTTCGAACCGTTCACGCTTCATTGTGATGGCGAGGATGCGGGATTGGAGCGGGGATTTGTAGGAGTATCCAGAGCGGTACCTGAGGCAGTTAGTAAGTAGAAGCCGGGGAGGGGGCTTGGCGACTGCTGGGGGGGGGGGACATCATCCAGTTCCAGGAAGGCTTTATCCACGTCGTGCGGTTGAAGAGGAAATTTGGGGAAGCGGAGAGGTTTTGGGAAGCGAGGGCGGGTTCGGCGATTTCGGCGGAGTAGGCTTGGTAGACGGTTATTGTGTCGGGGTGTAGAGAGCGCGGATTTGGCGGAAGGGGGTGGGAGGAGAGTCGGCCATTGTTGGGGATGTTGAAGGGGGTGCAGTTGGAGTTATGACGGGTGTATGGGTGGTGATATATAAGTAATGTTGCGTGAGCTCCGGTGACTCATTATGATGAGTGAGTTTTCAGCCCTGATGATTGTAGTGTGTGAGTTGTGGTGAGTCAATTTGACCTTTTTGGAGTCGAGCTGACCATTGCGACGGCTGTAAATCGTCTCGAGCGCTATATCATGGATTGGTATTGGTGACTCTGGTATGATGAAGTGGTGAGAGAAAGGTTGATGTCTCTATTAGGTTCGACACTCCGACGCTAGCTCGGATCTAACCTCCCACACGCTATCTGATCCATTTAAGCCTGTGTTTACTTGTTCGACCCTCCACTCTCTGTAGTCTCTCGAAACGAAACCCATCCGTCGGATAACAAAAACAACCTCTTTTCTGACCAGGTACCGCCACTATTGTCATCACCACCACAACACTCTGCACCGACATGCTAACGGTCCGTATCTACTCGATTATAAGACACAGTGCCAAAATCGTGATGAAGTGACTTGGCCGCAGGTCCTTATGCGTGATGGTGGCTCACGCACGTTAGTTCGGTGCCTTAACCCAGAGGACATTCTCGTAACTGCCAAACACATTATCGAGCATGATGGATACACGCTACAGAACGTCTACATCAGCCATCCGCACGACCCTAATCGAGTCCGATACAAGTTACAACTCCATGCCGTATCTCATCTACTGGACCTTGCCCTCCTCCGCTGCGGAGAAGTCCAATTCCACCGGCTCACTCTCGACGAGGACCTCTCCCCTACGAGGCCATATACGACGTCAAAGACACCGATTGTGCACAAAGGACAATTCCTCCCAAGCTCAACAACGCCACAACACCCACGGCCATTCTAACGCGCTGTCAGAACCAGAGTTCTCAGGTGGCCCAGTCTTGGATGTTTTGGACGTTGCGTGGGGACCTTCAAAGGTCGCTTAGGAGAAGACGAGACAAGTACAAAAGTTTTCATTCGAAATTCCGAACTAGCTATTTTCTTGGAGGGATTGAGCCAATCCCAATGGGTGATAGACTTTAATCAGTTTGGGATCAAGATGTGGTTGGTAGAAAAAGACAAAAACAAAAGGCGCCCCGGAATGATCGCTCGAGAGAGCGACTCAATCAACGAAGGGTGTAGCTGGGAGAGGCATAAGAATAAGGAGATCGAGAAAAGGGTTGGGGTCCGGCGGTATACCAACCACCCAGTGAAAACATGGTAGTGGGGCCGCTCGTTATTTTGACGGATGTAGAGTTCAACCTCGGGGAGTGTAGGTGACTGTTTTTGGGAGGTCGGCTGTTATGTCTATGGAATGGGAATTGGGGGGTCGAACGAAAGCAGCTGAGACCGGACCGGACCGGACTATGAGGAACGCTGTCAATAGTGCAGTTAGCCTACGGTAGCCCGGTGGCAATCGGCGAGCTATCAGTCCGTCCGTTGGGGATCTAGTCGAGTGCACTGAACTGAATCAAGGAGTCGAAGCTACTGGAGGGGAACTAAAAGCCCTATTCTGTGTACTATTAAATACAACTCAGTGCTGATGGCTGCCATTAAACTCAAGTCTGTGAATTGTATCCATCATTCTCAAGACCTTCCTCTGCACGCTCAAAAGACAATAGGCCATTATGTACCAATGATTTAAGAAATTCTTGGGCTACAACTATGTTATCTCCAAGGCTAGACAGCTTGTAGCTTCGAACTGGGCAATCCATCAGAATGTGCTATGTGTGGTGCGCAGTGGGGATACAATACCTACTGAAAACCCGCTCTACCTCTGTTGACATCGCGACATCCAGTGCCACCCCAGCGAGGTTGGGATACATCTCTCGGTGATCTAGCCACCATTGGATATATTGATTGTTGGGAATTGACTCTCTGGGCTCAGCGAGGTCGTCTGCAGTTGCGCCGCCTGCGTTACGAAAGGTATCAGGCGGAGGTGCATATGTACAAAATTCAGTGATACAGATAGCCCGGTTCAATATGGCTGTAGTTTCTGGGCGGAGCCAGGTGAGAAACGAGGGAAGCTGTCTGAGTGGAGCCAAACTGCGAGTTGAGCAAACCGAACAGTCTGAACTACAAATTCAAGATGCAGTTATTCAGCACAGCGATATGATGGTTTCCTTAGCCAGTGAGAACTAAATCAATCACTTTCAATCACTACTAGTACGTATGAGCTCTAACTCATGGAACACAATACTCCAACGTACATCTAAATATCCCCCCATCTCCATCCCAAACTTCATCTCGCACCAACCCCCTTTCTCCCCTGTATCCACTCCTCCACCATCCCCCTATAATCCCTCGGAAAATACGGCTCCATAAACTCCCCCACCCGTCCCCTATCCCTCTTCCTTCTATGTTCCACCCCAAGTTGTCGCAACATATGATCCACCATCTACACACCCCATTAGCCTCCTCCCCCTCCCCCCCCCAAGGCACATAGACATACCGGTAAGTATTCATACAACACGCACGTCCCTGCAGCACCAGAAACCGCATACCGTTTCCTCGAGAACGCATTCCGCATTGCTACATCCCACTCCATTTCCTCTCTACTCAGGTTTACTTCGAGATTCCCGGAGAGCCATGCCGCTGCCCACAACGCTGTTGCTTCCGCACATCTACCTCCCATCAGTTTCTACCGCCCACCCACTCCAGGGAAAAGAGGAGAATATACATTGCAGTCCCGACGCCCCTTACCGCGCCAACGAACGCAAAGCTCCGGTCCCCGCGTTCTATCATCTCCGGGGGTACGATGCGGTTGTAAAGCCGGAATGGCTCTGTGGAGGGGATTTTATATAGAGTAGGAGCTTGTTTAAGGCGGGGAAAGAGGCGGAGGACTTCTGCTTCTGCGCGGGCGTCGAGGGCGGCGGTTGAGGCGGTTGCGGGAGGGATGGCGGGGGAGGGGATGGTGCAGGTAGGGTGGTAGCCGGTTGCTAGGATTAGTGCGTCGGTTTGAAGAGGTGGGGAGGATGGGGAGAGGAATAGGTTGGTGGAGGAGAGGTGGGTTATTGTTGCGCGGTGCACGGTGATTAGGTCCCCGGCGTGGAGGAGGGGGATGAAGGTGGGTTGGTTTGCGAGAGAGGCTGGAGGGGGTTAGTGCGGTTTGAGTTGGGGAAGGGGGGAAGACGGACCAGGGAGGGAGGCCCAGAAGCCGCTAGGGATGATGTTAGTAAGTACGGAAGAAGGGGAGAGGTAGGCGAACCCATGTTTGGTGACTTGCGGTTTCAGCTTCTTCATATTCTCACTCTTATCGTACCCTACGAAATCAACCATCTTCTTGCAAATGTACCCCCACCAAGTCCAGTGAATCCACGATCCAAGTCTTGACTTCCCGGAATGGAAAAACCAATACGACCAGTTATCGAGTAAATCCAGACTTGGCTGTTGCGCGGCGGCGAACCTGGAAGATATCGCATCGTTCCCTGTCTTCCCCAGCAGCGTTGTCGGGTACAGTGCCTCGGCGCCGTTCCCCACTGAATCAGGACGTATAATCCAATCCACATGTTTCCCGTGTTTCGCACATAAGAACACCGCGTCCTGCGCCGATTTCCCACCCCCGTACACCGCCACCCGGGAAACCTTGTCAGAAACCAACCACTCATACTTCTCCCCCATATCAGCAGTATGAAAAACCTCCGCCGTAAAACCCTCCCTCGGAATCTCGGGAATCACAGGCGTAGACGTAAGTCCCGTTGCCATAATCAACTTATCGAACCGTTCCCGCTTCTCACCAATCCATACCGCCCAACCGTCGCCATCCTTCTCAACCCCAGTAACCGTAGTGCTAAACCGAACTTTATCCGCTACGCCAAACTTCTCGGCATACGTTTGCATGCACGCGTGGAGTTTCTCGGAGGGGATGAAGGTTGTTTTTGGGTCTGAGACGTCGTCGGTGGGAACAGGGAGGTCGGCGAACTCGTAGGCGCCGTATTGTTGTTGCGTGAGGAGGTCGGGGTGGACGCGGTTACGGCTCCAGGTGCCGCCGAGGGAGGAGGAGGATTCGAGGATTGTGAGGGCGATTGTGGGGTCGATTTGGAGGTAGCTATGCGGTTTTAGCGCGGGTGGGAGGAGGGAACGAGGGATGAGAGGAGGACGTTTTAGCGGTAACGAGGCCGAACCAACCTGCTGGAGTTAGTGGGTGGGTTTGATTGGGAGGGGGTGCGGACTGGCTCCGATTATGCAGACGGTGGTTTTGGGGGAGTTGGAGGAGGAGGAGGAGGAGTTAGAGCTCGCCATCTTTGTTGTTGGAAATGCCCGGTCTGCGAGGGATAGAGAGACATTATAAAGGCTGATGCGCTGACGACGGCGGGCAGTCTCGGCGGGAGTATACCACACACATCGAGACTAGACGGCGGAGAGTCATCTTCGTCGGATGGTGAATGGAGTTGTTGCACGCGGACTCCGTGAGCTGTGCTATTGTTGGGTCTGCCGCGCCGTGTAATGCCGTCGGCAACCGGTGGTCGGAGCTAAAAACTTCGGATGGTATGCAGGATCCCCTGAGTCCCTGACTGGCCAATCAAGTGCACGGCCACGAATCCTTGCGTCATATGCGTGCGCACTAGGTGATGTTATGTTATTCGTAATGCCGATTATTCACTTCACTTATTTATATGCTCGGGGTACTGGAGATTTGTGTTGACTGGTTTGTGTACTATTTCGAGCTTCACAATGGCATATCGAGTGATACCGTGTGCTAAGTTACCCAGTCAGGTATACAGCATGTTCGAGGGACGGCGAGGGCACTTTTGATTTCCGGCACCACACCACAAGTTTACATTCAACAAAGGTGCACGGTTACCACTCCAACCACTACATACTCGGTACTTAGATAGTTATACAGGGGTTGGCGACCTAAATACTTTTAGTACTAACTACAACACTAACAGAAATACGTACTTTGTATTCCAATATCACTTGATATTTTTTTGCCCTGTCTATTAAGCACTGTCATTGAATAAGGATCAAAGCCATATATCAAGCTCAGAAACTATATGTATATATTGTTAGCTATATAGTATATATCTTATTGAACTTACATTTAAAATATATTGAATACTAGTATAAAGGAAAACTATTCTACGATACTCTAGTATCCAAATTCAGATCTAAATCCAGAGTTATATTGGGGCATATAATAATAATATATATTTAAGTTGAAAGCCAATTATATCATAGAGTCAGTTTTAAAACTCTTATCAGAACCGTACATCTTAATCACATATTATTTAGGATATTAAACTACACTGACAATAGTTCAAACAAAATATTAGAGTAAATAAAATATGTGGAATATAATAGAGATACATAGAGAATTAGTATTTCTTTGTATTTTGTCACTTAGTTATTGAAATCTTTATTCAATACCTACAACCTATTCTACCTTTCATATCAACAAATTAGTCTCTCTTTTATTTAAACAGAATTCTTTTTATCTTTTTGATATACATGCCTACTACCTACTGTAATGTTGATCAATGCAAGGAGTGTAATGAGTAATTTCCATCTACTAATAGTTATAGTTAGTGTTGGTAACAAAGCGGATCAGTTCATTGCAGATTGAAGCAAGACAGGGTTCTACATGAATTCGATCTGAGGTTTGGGCAAAAATTTTAAGGTTTGCACAAATCGGTTCGCAAACCCTCTGTCTTCGAATGACAATAAGTAATCACATTCTTAACCGATTTGCTCGATGCTCAGTACATCTTGTAGTGGGAGAGGTTAGCTACAAGATGCATCAGAAATTGAGCCGATCAGACAAGATCTCGCTTACTTATTTCTGTTCACAGTTGTAGGCCAAAATGGTAGAGTTTGAGACAAAAGGCTTGGTAATGATTCTGTTCACATGGACCATGTTACGGGGATACTTATCGCTGAAGTATGGCCACCTACTTCGTAGAAGTCATATGTATCCTGAAGATAATCTTCGAAGTCGTCATATTCGGAATGAACCTCGTAGTCTTCGACTAGGAGGTTGTTGTATTCGGAGGGAAGTTCACAGGAATAAAACCAGTGAAAATATTCGTACTCGATATCGTACGTTTGAATAAAGATACTCGCAAAACGGAAGTCGTATGGGGTAATGGCTCGTTCGTTGAGTACGTGAGCATAAAGAACAATAGAATCTAGATCACGAAAATTCATGAAGTATATTGTAGAATAAATATTCTTGAAGTAGAAAACAACAATAATATTTTAGTATTTTGTCCGCTGGTGTGTTCTGACTGTGGATTGCTGCTAGAGCTTGCTGTTTTACTTGCAGGTGCAAAGGTGGTTCTTTTATAGAGCGAATTACTCGTATACTCTCTATGACTTCGGTGTTTGTACTAAGATAGCTATGGCCTCCGATCGTTAGGCTGATTACTCGATCTCGGTAGGTTGCGCTTCTTTTCCGTTTGACGTTCAGCACTTACTAAAGTGCGAGGCATCACTGTAGATTATCCTCATGCCGTCATATTTTGCCACGTAGCCTTCTTCAGGCCTGTTTGCTTTTCTTCTGGTCTGTATGTTCACGCCGAAAACAGATTTCGGCAACGACCGCTGACGCGTTCATCGAACCATCAATTCTTCTTAGATCTCTCGACTCAATGTTAAATCCGATAGTGGGTTGCAGGGGTATGTTTACCCTCATAGACTTGCATCGGCGACCAGCCGCTGCTATGCCACGTATCACACCTCCCATCTCGCTGGCTTTTACTCCCATTTCAGGGCTGCAGCTTATGTTGGACCAGACCACCTGCGATCTGCCGTTACTCGGGAAATCGACCCACACACAAGCTCTGAACATGTAGATTTAACTACCGGGGCGTAGTTAACATATGGAGTCTCTAGACTGTATAGTTATCCCCATAGTAAAGTCCCTCTTCTCGAGCTCTGACGTGTGCCTGCCGGAGAGTGTGGAGGCATACCCCGCTCTAGCCGGCTGTCCCATATTGCTGATAGGGTAAAGTAGTTCTGGTCGAAACTATCATGCACGGCTGACCCGAGGGTCTCCGCAATGGCGTGATAGTGCATTGGCAACTCATGACGTCTCTAACTATTGGGGCCTAGGCGTATAGTAGCATACCTCCCTAAGTATTCGTGACTGATGCCTTCGCAAGCTAAGTGTCGTGACTATCGCTGTTCGATCGAGAAGGTACACTGCCCACGCACGGGTTGATCATTCTGCTTTGCCCGGGCTTGCTATTGGAATGGCTTGTATGTCACATAGGACTTTGTCGCTCAGAGGATGGGATAGCTGCGGGTGTAATATCGACCAACTATAGCGATAGGTAGCCGAACGCAGATTGCAATGGGCATCCTCCATACCTCGTGCACCTGATAAGGGAAAACCCCTAACAGACCAAATCGATTCGTCAATGGTACAATCTTCCAACGGTTCATTGCCAACACTAGATGTGGTGTGCAATTATCGGAACCGAAACCATATCGCACTCAGAATGTACGTAGGCCTAGGGTGCATTGGATGCTTCAATCGAAACCTCTTGAGCATCGTCGTACTCAGATACTACCCTGGCACTACAGATGCAGCGTTTGAGTTCTTATGCACTTACAGACACATCATTTGCGTATATAAACACTTACAGGTGGAGCATTTATTTTCAAAAGCAGCGTACTGTACCGTCGCAGCCTTGATTCTGAGTCACAGCCTTGATTTACCAGGGCAGTCAATTGATTACATAAAGTCACAATTCACAAATTTATTGCTAACTATATACAACAATTCATGCCGTGCTGGCTACAAATGATCAAGCCGTGTTGGCTCTCGGCTGGCTGTATACGATGAGCAGATCTGGACAACAATATTAGCATTTCGATCAGGTGCGCTTGGAGGTCGAGCCGGGCTGGCAGATGGCTGGTTGCAGATGATCAACCTGGGCTGGCTCTCGACTGGCTGAATGCAACCGAGCCGTACTGGCGTTCGGCTGGCTAGATGCGATCGAGCTGTGCTGGCTGCACGGAATTGAGTCCTACTGGATACACAAGATTGAACCGTGCTGGCTCTCGGCTGCCTGTATGCAATGAGCAGATCTGGATGAAAACATTAGCATTTGGATCAGGTGCTCTTGGTGGTCGAGCCGGGCTGGCAGACTGCTGGCTGAACATGATCAAGCTGGGCTGGCTCTCGGCTTGCTGGACGCAATCAAGCTGAAACTGGCTGTTGGCTGGCTGGATGGGATAGAGCCGTACTAGCTATACACGATTGAGCCCTGCTGACTACACACGATCTAGCCATAGTGGCTCTTGTCCCGCTGTATGCGACGAGCAAATCAGGACGAAAATATTAGCATTTCGATCAGGTGCTCTTGGAAGTCCAGCTGGGCTGGCAGATAGCTGGCAGCAGATGATCGAGCTGGGCTGACTCTCGGCTAGCTGGATGCAATCAGGCTGTGCTGGCTATTGGCTGGCTGGATGCGATCGAGCCATGCTGGTTACATGCAATTGAGCTGTGCTGGCTATACGCAATTGAGCTGTGCTGGCTACACGCAATTGAGCTGTGCTGGCCACACACGATCGAGTCATACTGGCTACATGCAATTGAGCCATGCTGGCCACACATAATCGAGCCGTGCTGGCCACACGTGATCAAGCCGTGCTTGCCACACATGATCAAGCCGTGCTGGCCACACGTGATCAAGCCGTGCTGGCCACACGTGATCAAGCCGTGCTGGCTACAAGCGATCGAGCCGTCATCAGCAAAACACTAATTTGCTTTCTGAGACAGTACGGTACGGTAGATACCGTTCTGAACATTCCAAGCGTCACTGAAACTGGATCCCATGCTGCCACCCTCATCTTACAAAATTCGTACCCCAATCATTTCAAATTGTCATCACCAAGTTGGCCACTCACGTAACAATACTCATTGTCAATTCTTAAGGTTCTCACTTAAGATTTAGATCCCACTTATGCTGATCTCATGATAATATCAACTTATGTCATTGTTATTACATATTATTGTATGCGATGTCATATTTCGTCATCAGACTCAGAGCTGCACATTTCATACTGCATCAGCAAAAACAGATTTTTGTTGATTAAGGTTATTCAACATTCTGCGCCCATGAATACCGAAACACAATGTGGGTGTTGGCGAGAATATGCTCTGTAGATCTATCGTCGTGAAGCTGAAATGAGACGTTCGGGAAGCATTCATGAATACTTTATGAACCCCATTTAGCAAAGCAGAAATTAGTTTTTCACCCCTTATACTATGTGATTGAGGTCACAATTGCAATTTCCGAACGAAAGTATGCTTGTATATGAGTTCTCATTCAACTAAGATCTACCACACCATCCGACTAAACTAATTGTGATAATAGGAGTAGAGCAGCCAGTCGAGAGCCAATAATAGATGTACCCCAGTGTGCGTACTCTTGATGCACTCGGTGAGACGAATTGATTGAGCATACCCACAAGTCAATCGGAGTGGATCTTCAAAAGTTTGAACGTGGTCAGCTCTGGAGGAGAAGGTAGAGCAGCCAGTTGAGAGCCAATAATAGATGTACCCCAGCGTGCGTGCTCCGCCTGGATACACTCGGCATGACGAATCGATTAAGTATATCTACGAGTTAATCAGAGTTGATCTGCAAAAGTTCGAAGGGGGTCAGCACTGAAGGACGAGGAGGAGGAGGAGGAGGAGGAGGAGGAGGAGAAGAAGTAGAGCAGCCAGTCGAGAGCCAATAATGGACGTACACCAGCGTGCTTGCACCGTCATGATATACTCGGCGAGAGCAATCGATTGAGCATACCCAAGAGGCAATCGGAGTTGATCTGCAAAAGTTTGAAAGTGGTCAGCAGCGGAGGAGCAGCAGCAGCAGCAGCAGAAGGAGTACAGCAGCCAGTTGAGAGCCAATATGGACGTATCTCACCGCGTTTGCACCGTCTTGATGTACTCGACGAGACGAATCGATTACATATACCCACCAGTCAATCGGACCTGATCTGGAAAAGTTCGAAGGAGGTCAGCACTGGAGGTGAAGGAGGAGGGTTGCGATGGTAATGGTAATGGTAATGGTGACAACAGTGCACAGAAAGGTTGGAGCAAGTGAAATGAGGATTCAGGGGTGTAAATGGTTGTCAGGGTGATGGTGATGATGATGGTGATGGCGATGGTAATGGTAATGGTGACACCGGTGCGAATAAAGGGTGGAGCAAGTAATAAAATGCTTCAAGGGTGTAAATGGTTGTCAGGGTGATGGTGATAATGATGGTGATGGTGATGCTGTGACAATGGTGTGAATGAAGGGTAGAATGACTGAAAGAAGACTTCAGGGGTTAAAGGTTAGTGAGAATTTTTTCTAAGTCCGAAATCAGCAGGGACAAATTGTACACTGATTGGTATGGATACATCAACATGGATCTTCCCATAACCAGAAAGTTGATTTATCAGAAAAGCAAATCAGTCATCGCAGCAACGATATCAAGCTTCCAATAATGAAATTTGAGAAAAATACAGTATCAGCCACTTACAGAAACCTCGGAAACCCAGCAGAAACCTCAGAAACCTCAAAAAGAAAAACATGTTTTTGCTGATGTGCTATACCTAATATTTACTAATATACAATTTTGTTCCACATATAAAAGTGTTCGACATATACAATATGCGCAACGACGATTTCAAGTGTCCTATCTACTTATACAATAAATTGAACACATCTAAGTCAATAGTATTATTTAAAAACTATCGGCTATTATCTGAATCAGAAGAAAATTGAAGCATATAAGTTGCACACTAAATCATGTGCAAAGAGATGATATACATCGATCCAATGCCAAAAAGGGGTTTTCAACGATAACTACCGTCCTCCAAAGGTAATGTAGGTGTCTGATCTCGCTTCTCAACAATCACCATCTCCAAACCTCGTTTATTGGACCTGCAACCATTGTCGTGACAAGGGCCAAAAGTGATCGTTGTTTTGCTTCTGTATGTTCAAGACGAAAAGACATCATAATCTCACTGGAATTCGACCTCTGATCGATTTGAACTGTTCCTGCATTCCATCCCAGAGTAAAACTGTATCGTTTCGGGAAGGCTTATGCTTCCTCAATGGATCGGTTCCAGTGCATGATATATTGTGAATCATCTGCTTGTCATCTTCAAATGATATTACTGGAATGACTGCGGAATCACAACAACTGTGTTTTGCGTTTTGTAGACGATGAAATTCTTCGTTGTTATCAACATATCTGGTATAGTTACAATATCTTTTGAAACATCATGCAATGTGATTTTGAAGTTCCTCTTTTGGCATTCCACACCAGAATGAGAGGTCTGCTAGAGACTTGATTCCTGGCAGGTGATTTTTCATCATTCAAATTGCTGGAGACGTGGGAAATAGATTTTGGTTTTCATGACGATATTTTTCAGCGTTGAGATTTAGATCTTTGCATTGGAACACCTTATTCCGGACTTTCGTGTGCAAAATGTGGAAAGATGGCTCATGGTGGTTTGATTGTCACTACGTATCTGTCAAGTCCATCATTGACCTTTCTGGTAGTTCAGAGCTTACATTTAATAATTGCCCTAGCTGACGTATGTAATCTGAAAAGTGGTTCAACAGATGCATCTTGACAAAGTTGAAGTCAGACTCATCACGCAAGTGTGACACTATTTCTGAATCGATTCGAATTTTGTCCTCATCAATGCAATGATATTTTGCCTCTGTGGAAAGACCTGATCATGCAGGATCATTCTGGTGCTCATATTGCATATCGATGGCAAGCTGCTTTCGCAGTGCTTTGGCAACCTTCTTGGTTGACATTTTGGTAAGAAAAAAACTGAACACATCTTTGTGACAATGAAATTCACTGAGATAGTCTTCCATATATTTGATTGTCATATTGGTGTGGTTGTGATACTGAGTTATTAGGTGAAAGTAGATAAGGTTTTTGATACAGAGCATGGCAGATTTGAATGGACGTTGCTACTCAGAAGAACAATCGAAAATTGTCGTCACGACAACGGGAACAATAATACGGCCTAATGCTTTCATCTCTTTGCTACTCCTTGGTATTACGGCTGTGTAGAGCATATTGAATTGTGAAAATCCTGGATAATAAGGCGTTATTGCCCAAAGATCATTGAATCGATCAATTCGTTTGTGAAACTCCAAAAATGGCACTATCTACTCCATCAAATACTTCAGAATACAAAGATAGATAGTGTGTAAAATATTAGGAACGATCAATGTATTCAAAGAAACACATTTCATATTCCAGAAGATGCCTTTCATCGTCGCTACACCTCTTTCAATAAGATAATCACATGCATGGTTTTGGTCTTGATTATCGAATCGTGTGGCTTGAATTATCATTCGGAAATATAGTTGATAATCATGGCGTGGCCAGGTAGATTGATTGCCCTTTCCAAATGACGATTTCAGAGCTTCACATACTGGGCAACCTGGCTGTTTAATTGCAAAGAGGTGAATATTTTCAAAGTAATCACCTGTCCAAGCACAGATGAGTGGAAAGCATTGTCGGATTTTTCTGTCAGCACAGAGCATGGATTTTCCATTCTCAAAAACAGCATCGAGAGGACAAACAATAATCTCAAAAACCTGTCTAAGCACTTCCCGATTGTATTCTTGTTGCTCTTTGATGGCAGCTATTTTTCCACGACCATGGTGATGATACTTCAGAGGTACTGGAAGCAGGGTGAGGACGATACTGACAAGCCTCAAGGGCTTTCAACGAATCGTCGAATTAATGTTTCTAAAACTGACATAGATCGGCTAATCTTTTTTATCACCAGAATAGTTGGTCAAATGAGTTTGATCAGAGCTGCAAAAGATTGGAACAATAGTGGAGCAGACAGGCTTTTTAAACTATGAAGAACATTTAATTATGACGATGCATCGATGAAATAAAAACTCATACCTGCTCATTCCACCACCAATCGCATGTGTGAACTTCAGAGTATACTCTCTCCCGCAATTCATTATAATCCTCAATCAGTACATATACCATATGCTCTTTAAATGCAGATTGTTGGAGTAAAAATTAGATGCAGTCAACTGGGTCTCGATAGGCAAAATGCATCTTGCTGTCATCGCGTAGCCCTTCTGAATTGACAGGTCCTGTATAACTGACTTTACCAGATTTCCATAAGTCAATTCCAAGTGCATAGGTCATTTCATCGATTTTAGTGTACAGAGTATATGCAGATTAAAATGCATATTTACCCTCTGAAGCTTCATCAGCTCATCGATGGCAACCCTACTCAGTTTGTGCTTAACACACCAGTGTGTCAAATGATATTCTTGCTCACAAGAAAACGGTACCCATTGGTCGATTTCGTCATCCAAAATGTCAAAATCACCATCTATCCCCTTTCAGGCTTCATGTGAGTCCAATGTCATCGATTGTAGTTCATTCGACTCGAAAGTCAGCGGTAGTGGATCCGTGTAGCCATTGTCATCGTCCTCACTTGGAGAATTGTCGTCGGAAAGTTGAAACGGGTCATTTGGACATAGAGACAAATAGTCTGGAAGTAGGATATCATTATTGGCGGTAATTGTATATCCTTCATCTGGAATCTGCTCCAGAGGCACATGATTTACCAGCTCTGAATGGTAATGTCGGAGGTGATTGATGTATGCACCAGTATAATGGTAAACTTTATTGCAATATTTGCAAAGTATACAATTAATCGAACTCATTGGATTAATATTTTCGTCATTGCAAAGACTAGGTGTATAGTACAGAAAATAAGTGCTTATTTTGGGCGGAGATATCCAGTAAAACCCCTAACCTCATGTTTTCTTTTTCGGTGAAAGAGATCCTATCATACTTTGGCTTCATCTTCACCGGCCGAGTGCAATCATCAATTGTCTTACAGTTATCATAACTTGGGAATTAGTAGAAATACCTTGCATATGATAGTTGTCGATTCTGTGCATCGCTGTTACACCTCACAAGCTATACATCACCAAAGGCCATCGGAGCGGGGTCACCTACGATCACTCGACAATAGCCATATTGCAATAGTACAAGGGCCATCCCAGGACGTCATCGAAACTACACAGAATACGACTCGCACCCAACGAAATCAGATGAGCTGTCATGTAGTCAACCACACCACTGATAAGAAGATAGAAGTAGTTATTGGGACGATGCCTTGCCAGCTCATACCATCGATAGTGCGAAGACAGCTGAGAGGCTGTAGATACGAAAGCACCTACATTTGCAGTGTAGCAAACGAAGCCTCTATGTCCCTCATGATCGAAAGGATACCACTCGCCTGGAAGTAAAGAAATCGGAAGGATACGATAGGTCCGGACCACAGAAGTCTGAAGGACTGATGTCAGTAGGGGTTCTATTCGTCTGAGATAGGGATCTGAGCGGAAAGATACGGAAGATTCGAAAGAGCACTGAAGGACAGGAAGGGTATTGGAGCGAAGGGAAGGTTAGGTAGAAGAGCTCATGAGAAAAGCGTAGATAGAAGTAATTGTTAGAGCGAGAGGATAGAGGTATAAAGACATCTAGAATCTTCGAGGGTAGAAGGGCAAGCTTCTTGACGAGGAGAACAAGCCTTAACAATATATGCATTGAAAAGCCAAACATCTTTGTCTTGAATCTTATCTTTTAGTGACATTCACATTCTGAGCGAATCTTCATAACATCCATTGCAAACAAGTCCTGAAAGCAGTAAGGATACTACTTGTACTGGTAAACCTGGAGTGATGCTCCCGGTGTTACAATCGCGACGATCTCCTCAATACTAAACTCGGCGTTCCAACAGTAGGTAACTGTCCCCTGGATACTGCATTTCGTACCTGACCTGAACTTATGGCAAATGTGTTTCGACTTGACCAAGTAGATTTTACATCATCGCGGGGCAGAATTATTGCGGGGTGTATGGCGAGAATGTAGATGTCTACTATTGTAATGGCAGTGCCAGGTGCACTTGACTCCCAAGTGCACTTGACCTTCCCAAGTGCACTTGGCCTTTCCAAGTGCTCTTGGCTGCCGAGGCAGGATAACTGCCTTTCATATATAATCATCTCGCGAAATGCTTTTGGCACGCTAGTGATTATCTTACCTACACGTCACATAATTGATACATATTACTTATTCCCGTTAGCAACCGTATGTGCACATATTCACCCATACGAGGACGTACGTCCTTACACTATAATCGCTTTTCAGTCACCAGATATGTTTCGCTCATGGGACTTCATGATCTCCTTACTTTTTCAACGCGTCGCGATACGTACCCCAAAAACAGACGATCAGTCAATTACACTCAATTGCACCCCAATGCTTCCAAAGAAGTCAATTAGAGGTCAATTACATGTCACTGAGAATCGTGAAAGTAAGGAAACTCTGCAGGTATCTATTTCAAGCAGCCAACAGGCCCCAGTCGAAGATACCACCGCGATCGATAATAATCTCGCTGCCGACGACGAAAATCCGAACCCCAATGACGGGGATCTCAATCCTGACTGGGAAAATACACGTGTCAGAGACGACGACGATGACGACTTCTCATCAATGATTACCGATGATGATTATTGCGACATGGCCACCCAGAATTGATTGATGCTGAAGCTCCTTTTCAAGCAGCAAGCCGAAATGCGAGCCGAACGATGGGCTGAACACGATGCGAGAGTAGCCGAACGAGCGGAATGGGTCCGGGAGAGAGAAGCAGCTCGGAAACAAGAGGCTGCTAGGGAGTGGGCTGCGGAGCAGGAACGCGGTAAGTCCGGAATCTTTAAGATGGTCGACCCCGAGCGATACTGCGGGGGCACCTCGGAATTGGATTACTTCATCAGTGTTCTCCGTAGAAATTTCGACTCTCACAAATATCATTTTCCGAACGGCGCACCGGATCAAGTCAAGTATACTCTAAATCTGCTCGGCAGTTGGAGTGGCGATAAGGATCCTCCGCAACAGAAAACGAAGATGGAGGACCCAGTCACTTGGGGCCAAAAATTACAGAATTCGAACTACCGTGCCATGAACAATTTCAACCTCTTCATTGAGCAACTCCAAAAGACGTACGGTGACCCCAACTGCATGCTGAATGCAGCCATGCAGACCTACCGAGAATTCGAACAGGGATTCCATGACCAGGATGAACCAGTACGGGTATAGGTCAACTGGCTCCATACCTTGTAGTGAGAAGCCGATTGGGAGGAAGAACAGGACCCTAAGAGGTTATACGAAATGGCCTGGACGGGGATGAAGCCTGGATTACGATCACAGGTTAAACCCTTGACGACAAACGGGAGATTCGGAAGCATCGACGAGCGTTTCGACCGAGCAGCAGCTGCGGAATTCCAGTCCAGGCCGGGAAGGGCGAATGGGAGACAACAATAACAATACCAACAGAAGCAGCCTACTGGCAGTTCCGGCGGCAATAGAGAATCGTCCAAACAAACCGATCGGAAACGTAGTTTCAGACCGTCAATTTCCGAGTCCGCCGAGACAACTCCCGGTGGAAATACCACTGGCAGCGGCGGTGGCAAACATACCAAATTACCTCCGGGACCATGAGACTCGAAGGAGGTTGTTGACAACCGCATCGCCAACAAGAAGTACATCAACTGCAATGGCAACTACTTGGCACCTGCGTGTCCATGATACAGTCGGGCCAACTGTCCGGACAAATTGAATCCCGGCGGTTCTGGCGGCAGCGATCACCAAGTCAAACGACAATTGTCGTTTGATACCCAACAGGCAAAAAACTAGTCTACCTCTCCCAGTACCTGGCTTGGCGAGAGAGGGTGGACCAGACGGAGCTGGGATTGGAGAGACCAGGAGCGCAGGTGCTCATAACGACGTTGGACGGAGTGTAGGCGCACCGAATTTCATCAAAAGCAAGAGTTATTTTGGAGAGCCCAAGGGCTCACATGTTGAGTCAGTATCTGTGCAGCACTGAACGGCCTAATATGGCACATATTGTATACGAAGTACGTGTGCAAGATGTTTATGAAGAAATACAGCTCGTACAAACTCTTATTGACTGAGGAGCAATGAGCATCTTTATGATGCCGAAGCTGCGAAGGCGGCTCGGCATCCGGGACGAACCAGCATTCATCGCAACCTCGAGTCTTGACGGCAGCAAGATGATGTCTGCAAGAGATAGTAGAAAGGCTACTCTCTCGGTTCAGTATTTTGAAAGCTTGGCACCAGTTGACGAATCGGATGTCTTAATTGTACCTATAAAAGCATACGACTTGGTTTTGGGATTATCTTGGTTCAAGGATCGAAAACCGGAAATCGACTGGAAGGCTGGTCGACTCATGGCCTTGCGAACCCTGTGTGGGCCGCAGGCTACGAATGGGAATCAGGATGGAACCCCATACGTGGATACCAATAGAACTTCGCAGGGGCAGGAACGCGGTGGTAAGACTCCAGACATATGTTTCCTCGGAGCAACTGCATTCAACGACCCCCTTGAAGGCAACGAGGTCGATGAAACATTCGCCCTACTGTTTGGGAAGTGCACCGGGCTGCTGAGAGCATCATGGAGTGGGACCTCAGGTGAGAAACTCTGATGCTGGATGGGCGAGCAGGGAGCAGCGGCGGTAGTTGCGGGAAAAGAGTTACCAACAATGCGGGGTTTGAATAACTGCTACCGGCTCGCCGAGTTACGAATGGAGGATGTGCGCCACGGTCATGCTCTATTGCTACGGGCCGGCGGTACCGCTACTCCTGGATTCCAACCTTTGCTTCCATTTTCATATAAGAACTTAATACTAATGTATGCAGATGGAGCAGACGAGACCGGAGCACCGGTAGTACCGACCGACGATGGCGGTCATATACGAGCCAAATATAAGGAATTTGTTGAGGTCTTTAGTAAGACCAAGGCAGAAATGCTGCCACTGTACTGGTCAATTGATCATGCGATCGACCTGGAACCCGGGCACAAGTTGCCATACGGGTGTATCTATAACCTGTCGGAAGTGGAGTTGAAAACTCTAAAGGCTTACATCGAGACAAACCTGGCCAATGGTTTCATCCAGCGGTCATCATTACCGGCAGCAGCGCCGATACTTTTTGCAAAGAAGAAGGACAGCGGCTTGAGACTCTGTGTGGACTACCAAGCTCTCGACGTGGGCACAATCAAGAATCGGTACCCCCTTCCATTGATCTCAGAGATACTTGATGGTGTTGGCAGCACCAGGATATTTACGAAACTTGACCTTCGTGGAGCCTATCACCTTATTCGCATTAAGGAAGGCGACGAGTACAAGACAGCATTCCGAATCCGATATGGTCATTTCGAGTACACGGTCATGCCATTCGGCTTGACGAATGCACCAGCTACGTTCTGGGCTTACATTGACGATTGCCTGCGACCTTACATTGACGACTTTGCTGTGTGTTACCTTGATGTCATTCTGATCTACTCCACTGACGAGAAGGAGCACGACGAGTACATACGGAAAGTACTGCAACGGATGCAGGAGTTTGGTCTCTATTGCAAGGCAGAGAAGTACCAATTTGAAGTCTCAGAGGTCGGCTTCCTCAGCTTCGTCATCTCTGCCAAGGGTGTCAGCATGGAAACGGATTGGATTGCAACGATCGAGGATTGGCCAACTCCCAAGTCGATACAGGACGTCCAAGTCCTCCTCGGCTTCACGAACTTCTACTGGAGATTCATCTGAAAATATGCTAAGGTGACCCTCCCGCTCACAGAATTACTAACATCCAATGAGCAGAGCAAGAGCAAGAGGCCGAAACCATCAAATCGATCACAGCAGATGAAGCCGAAATGGGAATAGACTCGGGAAGCCGAGCTGGCCTTTCGAAAACTCAAAAAGGCCTTCACCACAGCACCGATTTTGCAGCACTTCGACCCAGCTAAGCCAATCATTCTCCAGATGGACGCGAGTGACTTTGCGATTGCATGTATCCTGAACCAGTATGATGGCTGCAGAACCCTTCGGCCAGTCAATTATTACTCTCTTAAGTACTCTCCCGATGAGCAGAACTATGACACGTACGATCGGGAACTCCTCACCATTGTCGAGACCTTCAAGCAATGGCGACACTATCTGGAAGGCACATGTCATAAAGTCTTGGTGAGGTGCGACCACAAGAATCTCCAGTACTTCTTGACGTCGAAAGTGCTCTCCCGGAGACAAGTCCGCTGGGCTGAGATCTTATCGGCATACGATTTCACAATCGAGCACCTGGAAGGTACGAAAAACCCTGCTGATGGCCCATCGAGACGGCCTGATTATGAGATCAGCTAGGAGAAGCCTGTCAGATGGCTTTTGGCGACGATGGCAGTCGAGCCCTACGATGACTTCCTACCGGCGAGAAGAAAGGCTCAGGCTACTGACCCATTGGCAGTCGACGTCTCGGGTAAGCTAGTCGATAACCCAATGGCCACAGCCAAAGCCACAGCCAAAGCCGGAGCCGAAAATGTGAAGCAATGGAGTGTTGTCGCTGGAGCTCTGACCTACGAGGGGAGGATATATGTCCCTGCAGACGATGCTCTCCGTGGTAAAGTAATAAGTCCCTTTCATGACAACCCCAAATCCGGCCACTTTGGAGCTCTTAAAACTGCTGAGCTAGTCTCTAAGGATTTCTATTGGCCTGCGATGAACGCTTACACAAAGAAGTACGTCACCGGCTACGAAGTATGTCAGCAAATTAAGGCACCGCATCATGTCCGCCATGGAATCAACATGCCATTGCTACCACTATCATGACCCTGGGAAGGTGTCACCATGGACTTCATCACAGACTTGCCAGAATCGTCCGCGTCCGGATAAACGGGTATCCTAGTCATCATTGATCGACTGACAAAGATGGCGACCTACCTGCCCTGCAGAAAGGATATTGACTCACCAGAGCTGCCTAGACTCTTCTTCAAGCATCTGATCTGCAAGCGTGGCATCCCTGACGACATCATCACCGACCGGAGCACGTAATTTCCGAGTCAATTCTGGACGAGGGTCTGCAGCCACATGAGTATAGATCACCGACTATCGACCGCATTCCATCCGCAGACAGACGGCCAGACGGAGCGGCAGAATCAGACAATGGAACAGTATCTCTGGGCTTTCTGTAACTATGAGCAGGATAACTGGGTCGAGCTCTTACCATTGAGGGAATTCGCCTACAACAACGCGGTGCATGCTTCGACAAGGATGACCCCCTTCTGGGCCAACTATAACTACCATCCGACGATGCAGTTCAAGGCACCCAAGGACTCAGCCTGCTTGAAGTCGGAAGCCAAAGCAGATACCTTGGCAGCCGGGCTGGAGGAGATGCACCGCACCCTGACAGAAACCTGTTGGAAGCTCAAGCCCACCAGACGAAGTACGCTGGCGGCAAAGAAATGACATTCGAGGTTGGAGATAAGGTCTGGCTTTCAACTCGGAATATCAAGACGACGAAAGCGTCCAAAAAGTTAGATTACAAGTATGTCGGATCATACACAGTGAGTAAAGTCATCAATATGAATGCTTACAAATTAGACTTGCCAAAGACAATATGTATTCACAACATGTTTCACGTCTCCCTACTTGATAAGTACTCACCTCCTGCCGTCTGCCAGCCGCCATCGGAACCGCAGCCAACGATTGTCGATGATATGAATGAGTGGGAGGTCGATCAGATTCTCAACTCCAAGCGATGCTACCGGAAGATCCACTATCTCGTTCTGTGGGCCGGTTATAACTACCTACGTACGATCTGGGAGCCGGCTGAGAATCTAAAGAATACTCAAGAACTAGTAGACGAGTTCCATCGGGAGCACCCAAGGAAGCCACGGCCATAATGGACGTCACCGCCGCGGTATGGTTCAGAGGTAGACTTGGAGGATCTAGGGTCAATTGGACGTTTCCTTCTGTTCTCTTTCTTCTTCTCTTCTTATGGATTCGGCCCGGTGTAATGGCGGTGCCAGGTGCACTTGGCTCCCAAGCGCACTTGGCCTTCCTAAGTGCACTTGGTTGCCGAGGCCGGGTAACCGCCCTTCATATATAATCACCTCGCGAAGTGCTTTTGGCACGCTAGCGATTATCTTACCTACATACTGTACAATTGATCTATATTGCTTATCCCGTTTGCAACCGTATCTACACGTATCCATCCATACGAGGCCGTACGAGGACGTATGTCCTTACACTATAATCGCTTTTCAGTCACCAGATACGTTTCGCTCATGGGATTTTGTGATTCCCTTACTTTTCAACGCGTCGCGACACGCCGTAACCTCCGCGTCCGAGAACTATCGCTAGATTGTCGATACAAGATAAGTAATCATCCAATTGAGTTGATTGACGGTAGTAGGGACGATTCCGAGACGATTCTGAAGTCAATTGGCCCCGAGTGTGGTGTCACCAACTCCACATGACGAATTCGAATGCGTCGCAACACCTCACTTTTCGAGACCCACGAGCTTCGAAACTTCATACGTATCCCTATATCAAGTTAATTGACTATTGCAGAGACCATTCCGAGGCGATTTGGAGATCAATCGATTCAAAGAAGCCGCATCACCGACCGCGATCGTTATACGTTCATACACATACTCTCACGACCCATAAGTGTCGAAGCTTGATATGTACACCTAAATTAAGTTAATTGACGGTAGCAGAGACGATTTGGGGGTCAATCGATCCCGAGAAACGCGTCACCGGCCCTCATGGCCACTGCTGAGAAGACCTCGAAACAGGTTTAACGAGATCCATCGCATACGAACGGATGATTGAGACAAATCGAACCTTCATCAACAGATTATCATCGCTAGGGCGATGATTCGAGATAAGTATTCCGTCTATTGGAGTTGATTGACGTGAGCAGAGCCAATTCCGAAACGATTCGGAGGTCAATCGACCCGGATACACTCGTGACCGGACTGATGGACACACCCCTGAGAAGACCTCGAAACACGTTCGACGAGATCAATCATATACGTACGAACGATCGATGGCAACCTATTGAGCAGCTCGAAGTGCTAGTGAAGCCTTCATCGACGATATCCCTATACGCGTCGATTCATTGACGATTGAGTCTGGCAACAAGTCACCGACGATAAACGCGTTCGATCAAGTGCACTTGACGATTACCTTCCTCCGAACTGAGCGGAAGCTCCGAAGTGCACCTATGCAGAACGATCACACGAGCACGGAAGTGCACTTACGGAGAAAGACAACCGACGGGCAGAGTTCAAAACCTTGATAGTGGAGCTGCAATTGCAGATCATGAAGCAGCTCAGAGTGGAAAGTTAACCCCGAATGTTCTAAAGTGTTAAGCAGATCAAGCCGATACCCACTGTGCGATTTTACGAGACCGATGAGCAAGTACGAAACGTGAAAATCACACCTCAAGTCATCGTATCCCCTAGCGGGAATGGTTGCACATCAAGCCATCGTATCCCCCAGTGGGAATGGATGCACATCAGGTCGTCGTATCCCCTAGCGGGAATGGATGCACTTCAAAGTCGTCGTATCCCCTAGCGGGAATGGATGTACTTCAAAGTCGTCGTATCTCCTAGCGGGAATGGACGCATCCTCTCCTCCATATCCCTGATCAGGATTGGGCAAATGGTTATCCTTTTGTATATAGGAGAATAAACGTCATTTATGTTGTCGACAATCCCAATCGGGTGAGACACACACGCGATTTGCACATTGTGCCCCTCCGTGCAGTGACGATAGCTTCCGGTTGACGAACCGGAGGTGCTGGTCATGCCTATGGCATACGACCTGCTGAGGTCGACTGGACATCCGGTCGACTTCTAGCCCTGTCGACCCCTAGCGGAGAAACAGGTTAAAGGCCGCGGACTCAAATGAGCCCGTGGCACCCCCGGCGGCCACCCAGGTGACGTCGTAGACTCCACAGGCGGAGGGCGGGGTTTCAGACATATATCTGCTTGGAGCCGCCGCATTCGGGAGTCTCATAGCTAGCGACGAGATTCTCGAGGCATTCGTCAGACGACTTGGCGATTGCACAGGGTTGCTGGGAGCTTCCATGGAAGGCACCACACATGTGGGAGAAGCCCCTGGAGCTGGATGCGCGAGCAGGAGCAGCGGCGGTAGTTGCGGCAGAAGAGTTACACATTGACGGTGCTTGAATGACTGCTGCCGGCTCGCCGAGTCACGAAGGGAGGAGGCGCGCCACGGTCATGCTCCATTGTGTCAGGCCGGCTGGTACCGCTACTCCCAGGAATTCCTACCCTCCATCAGACGAAGTTGAATACACAGCTAAAGAGTATAGATGGAGCTTCGGTGCCTGAAATGGTGCCTACAGACGACGGCGGCCATATCCCCGCCAAGTATCAGAAATTCGTGAAGGTCTTTAGTAAGGCCAAGGCAGAGACGCTGCCACCACACCGGTCAATTGACCATGTGATCGACCCCGAGCACAAGCTGCCATATGGGCGTACCTATTACCTGTCGGAGGTTGAGTCAAGAACTCTAAAGGCCTACATCGAGACAAACCTGGCCAATGGTGTCATCCAGTGGTCATCATCACCGGCGCCAGCGCCGATATTTTTGCAAAGAAGGACGGCGGCTTGAAACTCTGAAGTTGACTTCCGAGCTCTCAACGCGAGTACAATCAAGAATCAGTAACCCATTCCATTGATCTCGGAGATTCTTGACCTTGTTGGCAGCGATGACAAATGACTGCTGGGCGAATGGCACTTATTGAGCCACGGGAGAGCCGCGGAATGCAGATTCTCGAGTGCAGGGTGCAATCGTGCACGTTCTTGAGAAGGATAACAAGTCTTCTCGCCGATATGGCGATACAAGGTTACGTTTTAAGTCTATCCTTTCTTTAAGAAACACTTACTTTATAAGAGATTCAGCGAGACTCGCAATTGAATGCAGATACAGAAGCACTAAAGACCCAATGGCAATCGAAACCGTCCTTTAACGAGAAAATCGATGGGAATCAATGAGAATCGACACCGCATTTAGTCGTTGACGGAGCACCGACCTCAAAAGAGGGGAATGATCGTTACGGAAACCGAGAAACCGCGACTTCAAACGAATTCCGCACTGCGAATGCCAGAATGACTCACCATTACCACCGCAACGCACCCATCATGCTGCAGACGTCAAGTGCACCTGGCCTCGTAAGTACACTTGGCCTCGTAAGTGCACTTCGCTCGCAGGCGCACTTGGCCTCGTGAGCGCACTTGGCCTCTCCTACGACTTCACTATCGAGCTCCTGGAAGGCACAAAAACCCCGCCGACAGCCCGATTATGAGATCGGCTACGAGAAGCCTATCGGACGGCTCTTGACGACCCTGACAGTTGAACCCTATGATGACCTCCTACCGGTGATTAAGAAGGCCCAGGCTACTGACCTATTGGCAGTCGACGTGTCGGGTAAGCTAGTCGATAACCCAATGGACACAGCCGAAGCCACAGCTGAAGCCGAAGCCGAAGACGAGAACCAATGGAGTGTCGTCACTGGAGCTCTGACCAACGAGGGGAAGATATATGTCCCTGCGGACGATGTTCTCCGCGGTAAAGTGATAAGCCTCTATCATGACAACCCTGAGTCCGGTCACTTTGAAGCTCTTAAAACTGCTGCTACGTCAGCGGCTGGGAATCGCCGGAAGCACTACCGATTGCATCGAATGCACAATCAGCTGCAACCAACGATCAATGAAGTCAACCGCACCCAGTGCAAGCGGCAGAGAGCCAGCCAAACCAGCAATCGAGATGTTGAGCTGCGCGGAATGTGAACTGGCTGTAATCCTTAATAGACGTATGAGAAGGCTACCGCGTATGAGAAGGCTACCGCGTGGAACTTCAGAGCCGAGAGCGCGGACGCACCGAATTACATAGTAACTATGACCTTGTACGAGGGTTGCTTACGAATTAGATATATCAACGAACGAATATACTCTGCAATTGGACTTATCTCCGAGAGCACCAAACGAAGCCATGACAATAATCGATTGATGTCGCCGCAGATAGTGGTGATTAACCGTATCAGGCTAGACTTTAGGGTGCGCACCCTACAACTAGGCTTGGAAGGGCATGACATGTGCAAACCCACTACTTTCGTGGATTCGGAAGTCGAAGGCATGGGAATCGGAGAATGGCTGCCTTGATGCACCTGGAGCATACTTGGTTACTTTGTGAGTACGACCTTATGGCACACTCACGAGTTAGATACCGCAACTCGAATAAGCATGTACGAATGCATGTCGACATATGACGCTGCAATCGAGGGCCGAACGAAGCCGACACATGTCAACCAACCACCACTGGATCCTAAGCAGAATGGCAACGGAAAGTCGAATCCCGATTACCGATATACGAGTCAACTTAGAGCCAATCGGTGAGACGCATATCAATGCCGAGAACGGAGGCTATCACCGATGAGGCCTGCCGTGTGCTTGGATATACGAAAGCACAGAGACATGGAAATCATACGAATCCGAGGGCTCTCAAGAGCAGCATCTATGACCAAGATAAGTACATCATGCAATTATGCTAGTTGACCGCTGCAGAGATGCATTACCGGCCGCGATGGCCTTACCCTCAGATGACGTTCACGAATGCGTTCAACGAAAGAAATCGTATACTATCGATCGATTAGTCGGAAGTCGAGGTCAGCAGATTTCAGTGCTGGGGGATAAAGCCGTGTTTAAACTACGCTGCAATGATGACTTCGTCCGGCATATCACGTGTCAACTACGATATATCGATGCCGAATGACACCCGCAAGTCGGCCAATGGCACCACCGATTCGAGCACCACCGAGCTAGCACAACGGGGATCAATTGCTTGAATTCGGAGACACTGGAAGTCCATTTGGATATTCGGAACCATGGACTTGCAAGCTTGCTGGAGCGGCTTCGATTCGGAGGTGGACTTGGAGGAATCAGGATCAATTGGACATTTCCTTCTTGTTTTCTACTTCTTTTCTTCTCTTCGTTTCTTATGGATCTCGGCCCGGTATAAATGGCGTCGGCACGGGTTTTACCACCTACCACTGGAGGTGGATTTCCCCGTGTACCTAATCCGCCGTGAGGCCGCCTTGATGGCACCGATCGGTCGCGGGACTTTTGCAGATGTACAAAGGCGTACGCACCTTATCTTGTCTTCCTTTATGTGTATATATATATGCTGCAGCCCAGGAGGTCTGCGGATAAAGAGGGGGATGATGTAATGGCGGTGCCAGGTGCACTTGGCTCCCAAGCGCACTTGGCCTTCCTAAGTGCACTTGGTTGCCGAGGCCGGGTAACCGCCCTTCATATATAATCACCTCGCGAAGTGCTTTTGGCATGCTAGCGATTATCTTACCTACATACTGTACAATTGATCTATATTGCTTATCCCGTTTGCAACCGTATCTATACGTATCCATCCATACGAGGCCGTACGAGGACGTAAGTCCTTACACCCGGTATAAATAGCATCGATACGGGTTTTACTACCTACCACTGGAGGTGGATTTCCCCATGCGCCGAATCTACCATGAGGGGGGTGCGATGGCACCGATCAGTCGTGGGACTTATGCAGACGTACGAAGATGTCCACACCTTATCTTGTCTTTCTTCGTGTATATATGTTGCAGCCCAGGAGGTCTGCTGATAAAGTGGGGGATGATGTAATGGTGGTGCCAGATGCACTTGGCTGCCGAGGCTGGGTAACTGCCCTTCATATATAATCACCTCACGAAGTGCTTTTGGCACGCTAGCGATTACCTTACCTACACGTCACATAATTGATACATATTACTAATTCTCGTTTGCAACCGTATCTGCACGGATTCACCCATACAAAGACATACGTCCTTACAACAATTTACATATTCGTCGAGAAGACGCTGATTTAAATATTTGACACATCGAAATTGGCATTAGATCGTGGAAATTGCCTCAATTCTTTGCCACCACAGACCAGGATTCCCAAAGTCAACTTCACCTAGTCAGCTCGATTACAATGGGATGACCGAGAAGAACTATATAATACTTCCATCTTCTGTCCGCCCTCCATTCTGCTTCTCATCACCTTTTCCTCCTTGTTCCTCCATATCATCATTATCTTAATCTCATTTCAAGTTGATATCGCCGATGTTCAATTCCATCTTTGCAACCCTTGAAATCCATCTCTATTATTTTGTATAAATTTAGTACCCATTCTCAATGTATATTCTTTTGCCCTGTTCGGAAGATGAACTTTGTTGTTAGACATACTAACTTTATCTAGATGCCAATTCAACAACTCAAAGTATGGGCCATGGAAAAGGGTATTGGCAAATCTAATTGGACATTGGAAGAATTGGAACTCTACAAAGAGAAGGGAACAACAGGCAAGAGGGCCAATTGCATCAGAGAGTCAATTTTTAGCATTGCTTCGAGCCTTGGTATCCGTGGCAAAAAGGAAGCAAGCAAAGCCGAATGGGATGGCATGATCAAACAATGCATCAATTCAATTCCCAATTTAGCTGGTCAGAGACTGCAATTTTGTCAATGGGAAGCGGATCCTAGTACCAATAATATCGATGGAAGAAAATGCAAAATCGCCATTGATGACCTTGCGGAAATGGCCATCAGGAGGAGGAAGGGCAGATTGCCAGTGGAGATTATATCAAAGAGAAAGCGAAATGTCGAATCAGGTACGTTCGGCGTTGTCGTGATCACTTTTTCAAAGCTGACAAAATTTCAAAGCTGACTCCTATCTCTAGATAAAGAAGTATTCGATCATTATCTCTTTCCGAAACATAAGCATCTTGGTTGCAAACTTATCTATAGTACTCTTACAGTGGAAGCTACCTCTGCAGAAAAACAGATAACTGCCGTGGCCATTGCAAAGGTTCTGCATCAGCATATACCCAAGCTTTATTGCTTTGATGACTGGGATGAAGATATAGATATTGACTGGGGAGAAGTGCTGGACGTCAAAAAGATTCTTGTGATGCATTGGTTTTCACCTGCTTGGATGATTTCGAGGAATAAATAGAATTGGCTGGAGAGTTAGAGCACGAAAACTTGGTTGTTTCCACTTGGACGTTCCTTTGACCTTATGATCCTTCGAATGAAGATATGTGCTAAGGTCTATGTATCTATATCTAGTTCCTTGCAAGCAAAACACTACAGCACAATTTTAGGGTAGAATACTGTTTCAAGTCTGAAATCAAGTTTGCTGGATATTCTTGAAACGGTTTTTCTTCTATCATATTCCAGGGCGAGTGACTTTCTGTGCTTCGAGAAATCATACGCATTTCGTTGTTTCTGTCTCTGAGTTCGCTGAGTTATAGGCTTTCTGGTGAGTTGGCCATACTAAGTTCATAGTCCAATTCACTGCCATCCACCTGCAACGTGGCTCCGGAAGCCCATGGGGAGCGTTTTGGAACCGATGAATATTAAGACACAAACAGAAGTTTGGGTTAGAGAATGATTGGTGGGGAAAGTTGATGATTCGATTAGAATTCATCCTTCCCCTGGTGTTTGTGTTCTATATTCAAACCTCATTCTGTACGCATCAACCACCATAGCTCAATAAAGCCATTCCTGACCGCAGAACTATGATGCTGTTTGTCTCCTCCGGAGAACGTTCACCTCCCACCCAGCCCAGCCCTAGATCAAAAGCTCGTCAAGGGCTATAACCACTTCATCAAGGTTCCTGATGAACTATAGTGTGAGGGTTAGGGCTAGGGTTAAAGTTTTGTTTGATGGACAAGCAATGGGTTTGTGGGGTACGGATGGGGATTTCGGTACATTGTGTGGTGCGGAGGGGAGTTTGGAGATGGATGTGAAACTTGCAGGGTGATGTACAGATGGTGGGCAACAGTATGGGACACTGGTAGAGATGTGATCAGGTGGAAGGAAGCCGGGATTGCTTTCAGTATAGGGAAGATTGATTGCCATGGAGACGAGAAAACTATGCGAACACAATTTTGCGAACGTATTCGGTCGATTTTTTGATTAAAGTACGAATCCCTACTAATAGCTCCCACTCCGGATACTCCATCCCGAAATCCCGGTTAAATGCTAAGTGTAAATCACTGCGTGCTTGTACATCTCTTGAAGAGTCAGCGTTGGTCAAGTAGGAGAACATCATATGCTGACGAGAAACATGCGAGAAATACCTTAATCAACCATTATAAGCCTTATCCAGCCCCTCCACACTGAGCTTAACCATCTGCATCATCGCCTCCTTAGTTCGATTCCTCTTCTCCGCATCCTCATCGGTCAAGTAGCGACCCATGATCTCGGGAATAATCTGCCACACGAGTCCGAATCGATCCTTCAACCAACCACACTGCATCGGCTTCCCTCCATCGGCGAGCAGACGATCCCAATAATAGTCGACTTCCTCCTGGTCCGCGCAAGTAACGAACATCGAAATCGCTTCGTTGAAGGTAAACTGCGGTCCACCGTTAAGCGCCTTGAAGTGCTGCCCTTCGAGCTCGAAGTTGGCGGAAAAAACTTTGCCATCGGAGCCCCGGTGGATGTTCTTGATGCTGGCGTTTTTAAAAATTGAGGTGTAGAATGTGATCGCCTCGTCGAGATCGGAGTTGAACCAGAGAAAGGGTGTGATCTTGGGCGGTGACATGTTGTGGGTGTTCTTTGAGGACGGAATAGGGTGACAAGCAAGAAATAGAAGGAATTGGTAACAGAACGGGGGTTTTATGCTGTTGATGTAGGTATGACTCGACCCCGCATCGCGCTTCCCATGTGAATTCGTACTCGTATCGCGGTTCGTGACGTGCATTAGAGGGTTGTTGTTTCTTTTTCTGGCTTCATGTGGTGCCAAGCCACGGCGGCATCATGTGTGGGCACTCGAACTGCTCTCCGTGTGATAATGCACTGAATTTTAAGGTACGAACACAACGTACCGACGAGCTCACAATTAACTACAGTATAAAGCAATCGGACCCAGGTCGAGTGAGCGCCAAGACGGGAAAGTGGACGATGGTGGGCATATAAGAGGATAGTGCTTGATTATGTGCAATTTTGGTGTTATTCGCAGTCGGCCATATCCCATCAAATCATGCAAAGTTCTCTCGGATCAAGACAACAATCAAATATTCCCAGAAACGCATTCGGGATCTCCCAATGCGCGATACATTCAGGCTGTATTTGGCCATAGAAGCATAAAACAAATATGAAAAAAAAGCCATTGTTATGAGCTAGTTAGCAACACATATTATGAAAGAGTGAACCTAACAGAGCCCCCCAATGCAGATGGCATTTGGCTCAAAAGCTGCCCGCAATTTCACCCCATGAATACATAGTACGACCTCCAAACCACCCATGTGTTGGCCGAACGAAGTAGGTGCAATTGACCTTGTACAGACCCACAACTTTATCAACGTTTCGGTAGCAAGCCGAGATCTCTCAGAAGCTTGCCTTCGTCAATCCCCCTGGGTGCCCTTCGACCTTGCAAAAGTTTGATGATGTTGTCTTTAGACACGATATAAACCCATTGGTGGGGAATTCCATATCTCTCGAGGTTGGATCTGGAGTCCCTTTCGGTTTCCTCGACGTATTGTTTTTGTGCTGCATCTCGGATAGGGGCCATTACAGCTCGATTGTTGCTGTCAGGATCATATCCCATGTCGAGTGCAATGTTGTTGATATTTTGATCTGCCTTAGAGCGCACGATGAAAGTACGCGGAGGACCACCGGTTTCAGGGTTTCTAGGTCCATACTGCTGAAAGTTCTTCAAGATTTTGGCGTCCAACTAAAGCTGTCAGCAAAGCCAGCAACGATGCAAGGACTGATGCTCGGACCTCAGTGAACCGGATATCATACGAAACGATGAGCTGGTCAAATATATAGAGACTCTGACGTTGGAAGTACTGCCAATCCGAAACCTTTTGAGTTCCAGCTCCGGGTATGTCATACCAGTTGTAGATTGTGTTGCCGTGTGCGTTAGTATAGCACGCTGGCTCCAGCGTCCTCTCTGTTGCGCCAGTCGCTGCAGCACGAGAATTGCTATTTCTCAATCCACGGAGGGCGTTGATTAAAGACGACTTGCCGCTGCCAGCGTTCCCGCAAACTGCTATGTTTCGTCCACCCTCCCGGTAATGGAGACGTGCTCGAGCTTCAGCGATGTCGTCTGGCGTTATAATGAATTCGGGTTCGATTCCGCTATCTAGATTAGCTGAGTCTTGGTGTCGGTTTCATGCAACAGTTACCTTTCGCGGGATTGACGCTCTTCCACTGCTCTCCTTTCAGCCTCTTCACGGCCCTGTTTTTCTTCCTGTGCCCTTTTCTCGGCCGCCTCGCGAGCCCGTCTTTCTTCACCCACTCTTCTTTCCAACTCCTCTCGTGCTTGACGCTCTCTATCTCGCTCCCTTTCGGCGGCCTCTCGCGCCTGTCTTTGTTCTTGCTCTCTTCTCTGTGCCTCCTCTCTTGCTTGACGCTCATCCTGTTCCCTTCGTTGAGCTTCTTCGCGAAGCTGTTTTTCTTCGCTTTCTCTCTTTTCAGCCCCTTCCCGAGCCTGTCTTTCTTCTTCCAACCTTTTCAATGCGACCCTCTCTCTTCTCAGTGCCTCCGCGGCTTCTTCCAGTTTCTGCGCTTCGTTGCTCCGGGCTTGCTGGAGGGCATCTTGGTTTACAAGTGAGGCAGCTGCCGAAAGAGCTGCAAAAAGCGACTAACCAACGGTTAGCACGGTTTGAGTCCTGTCCCCTACACAGACAGAGCGAAATTCACCATGGCGATGAGTCGAACGACTGATTTTTGGTGGTTCGAGGATATGTATTATGTTCCTGAGGTACTGAAGATTTGGGGCGATAAAACATATCGGACACCACCGCGGTAACAAGAAGTAGCTATATACTGCGCACTTAGGCTTTTCGGTAGGCGCATCAGGAGACATCTCATTGCTGAATATATCGATGCAGTGGAAGTTACTGCTGCCTAGTTTCCGATGCACGTTTCCTACCTATCAAAATCTCTCTATCATTAGGCACGACGTCGCCCTGTTACGAGTTATCCAACATGGTGCCAATAAATGTTTGATAGATCATCATCTCATTTAATATGCAACGTCGCCATTCACCCGCTTCAGTATGAATCACCCCTGCGACATCTCCGCTGCGACAGAAGGACGATCAATCGCCTGCTGGTTTGACACGTAGACATCGATTCTTGTGATACATTCCTACGACTGGGAAAGTTGAATTCCATTGGTGTGTTTCCGCATATGCATCCGCATGATGCCTGGACTATTCGGCTTCCATGAAGCAACATTGATGTTTTGGATTGGTTGCTTATCGATTCTACTAATGGTCGGTTCCTCCAAAGGCGGGGTAATGATAGTGGTATTTATCGATCGGAGTTTGGTCTCTATATAGAAGCACAGAGTGCGGCTCTGTGTGTGGTCTGTCGTTATGGATCGATCCCACAAAAGAATTCTTAATTCTTGTAGAAGTATATTAAAAAAAATCACCCAACCCTTGGCTTAAAACCATGCCCCAATTGGCCATTTATTGGTGACGCCATCGGCTATCTAGCTATCAATAAACAATTTACGGACCTCGAGCTCTCACAAAATGGCATTATTTTTGACGGTGTGATTCCGGCGTAGTCGCTCCAGAAAATTAAACGGAATAGTTTATCTAGAGTATGGCGCAATCTTTTCCACATCACGTAGAAGTTTGGAATTTTAAAATCCAAGACATGTGACTAACGTAAATCAGTAATTCAGAAAAAGATAATTCACAAGGGCAAAGTCAGTCTGATTCGCACAGAAGTTTAGGGTCACCACACCCCGAGTGTGACATTCCTGTATTCCCTGACGAGTCAGGACGGACTCCAATCACATTGCAACCCGCCCGGGACTCATTCCAGAGTCCCTAAGTTCTCCGACCCTAATAGGCCAATCAACGCTTACCTTACCAATTCCAAAAATTCAAATATTGTGGGAGGAATAAACAATCTACCTCCATAAAGTCCAGTCGGCCTTATACCCGGGCACTTGAATACCCACACCTACCCATCATACCTGCCTTCCACTCGGCTACCAGACCGTATCCATATCATCCTTCTATTAGAATCACCTATAGCTCTTGCGCACAGTCATGTAGTTCAACCAACCGCCAGCCGCCAACTATGGCCAATCTGTAAGAGGCCGGGCACACCACATTCCACAAAACCCATTCACCACTGGAGTAAACATTATAGATCTGAAAGATCATTTTGATCCGGCAGTAAGGATGTTTTTCGTTCGTTGTTGTGCTACACTGGGCAATGATCGTATCGTTGGTGTCCGCACCAGGTTCGCGGAGACGTACCTTCCATTCGCCTCCGTCGATGATTCGCTGGCGAAATTGTGGTATGAAGACGTCGCTGAGGCTTTCCCGGGGGAGTGCGGCCACCTTGTAAAATCGCCGGAGATGTAAGCAATAACGCAGACAACTTTGAGACACCCCCGACATCTGCCAGAATTCCGTCAACAATGGAATTGAGCCATGATGCAAGTGCAACTATACAGCGGAGAAAACTTCATACCGCCTTGCACAAAAACTACTCGAACGTGCTGTCTCTGTAAAAAAGACTAATAACCATTGAGGTCACTGCCGACAATAAGTCGAACGCTCCAATAGAAATCGATAAGGGAAGGATAAAAAGAATCAAATCCAACGAAAAGCGGTGGAAACATTCGCGGACGGCGGGAGACAGTGGAACCACAGACGGTGCTTAGAACGCGCTCAGCTCTGGTGAGTTTCCCAGACTTATTCCGCTGATCATATACAACCAACCGGTGGCAAAAAGACACCGTCAGCATCCCATCTGGCCTATCAGCCGTCCTGGTAGCAAACTTGTTCATGCTTCGAGATTTCATAACGGCTGACACCGGTTGTACGTACTGGTATTGTCACTAGGGAGCTAGAGGCACGATCGCAGAGGCAGAGCTTCGCCATGGCCATTCTATGCATGAGAGTGGGACGTCGACAGTGGGGAGAGATTGGAGAAGGGATATCAATTGCTTGAATGAGCGAGTCGAGCGACTTGGCCGTGGGACATCGTCTGGATTATGGTTCATTCTGAAGATGAGATAATATGACCACAGATTAAGGTTAAAAATGTTAGAGAGATAGACCGAGTGTGAGTGGTATCCTCGTACCTGACCGACTCCAGGAACTGGTGGGAAAAAACCGAGTGTGATCTGGTGATTCTTAGCTGCTTTGAGCTTCCCCTTGCGAATCCCAGCTCATTCAGATAACTCCGTGGGAAACGAACTTGGTTTCTTTTCCCTCTGCCAGTAGCGATCATATGGGTAAACACATGTCAGCAATAATAGTGGATGAAATTGGTCACCCACACCCCCGTAATTTTGTCAGGAACGAGCGCCCCTGCAATCTCGCCAAGTACGAATTGAGTTCGTTACTAGCAGTAGCATCGTCACTCGCAGTAGTACCCTCACTGGCGGTAGCACTATATAATCACTAGTAATTACTATAACTTATCTTCAACTCGGCGAGCCTCGTCAAATTCCAGTAAATTAAATTAAGGTTAAAGCTGGGCCCAGCCATCCTGAAAGGGTTTTTTTGCTCTTCATTTCTGCCGCAGAATGAAACTGTTGTGCCGCCGCTTCGACACATCCACTAACCTCGCCGCTGGCGCCGCCCCCAGATGGTGATGATTCCGGGAAAGGGGAAAACAACGGTTCTAGATCTCCGTGTTTTCGCGAGCTCTGGAGCTGTTTTCTTTGAAGACTCGCACTCTGGGTCGAGATGCCCAGCGATCATGTTCGGGTCAACATACGCATTTGGACCATTCGCGGATGTTGCGGATGGAAGCACCGATTACAGACGAAACGGCGCGGTATAACCAACCCGTAAGTCAGAAAATCGAAAAGCCGATGAAAACTCCGTGGCCTATGTCGTAGGTTTCTTGGGGCGTGTGGAAGCGCTTGGTCCTCGATCTATACTGACAAGATCGCCAGCGTACTGCCGTGTACATACATATGTATCTGCGTTTTCTTCAGGCGGTAGTTGCGTATACATATCGTATTATATATTGATATTATTGTTTAGATTGGTCTCGAATCCACTCTGTTGCCCAGCATGACACTTATGCATGCTGCATGCAGGAGAAGTTTTGGAATAGTGGTTAAATCCTTGGAATTATGTAAGAGCTGCGGTGGTTGGAACTGGTTTGAAGAAACTGCTTCGTCCAGACATCAGTAGATTTGGTACAGGGGCTAAAGCGGAACCCTGGATCGCCACGCGCAAAGTCTGGTTGAATAGCTCTCGCCCCCATGATTCGGTGTTACCTCGATCGGCCCTGCTCACTCCACTTTCTGGAGAATTCCGCATATAGCGCGTGCAGAGTACATAGAATCCCAGACCCATGGCATTTTCAAACATTAAAGTTAAGAGCTATATGCAATCTAATGATTGCGATTGGTTCAAAGAAACGACCAGCCAAATATTCACCGACTCTTCAAAGAACTACGTACTGACAGGAGAAACCGGGTTGCCTTCTCCTACTTAGGGTCCAAAACTATCAGTAGCACAGAAACATGAGGGCGTGGTTCGAAGGACAGTTGGATATGGTAATTCAAACTCCAACTGATACCAACCAGATGTTGATGTCTATCAAAAACCGAAGAAACCATGACCTTGCGGGAACTCACCTCCAGCAGCATGGATCTCCAAAGATCGACAACTATTTACTCTCTCTTGCAATTGACATGATACGTATCCTTCCGCCGTATCTCAGCGCCACAGGAACAGTTTGCTACTGCACCAACGCATGCCCCATGATCAACGCAATGGTCGCAATGAGGACGGTTTCCGGGATTCGATGCCACTGGGATATGCCTGCGGTTGCCCTCTACTCATAAACTCGCAATGATTGCCGGATATCCGCACCAATTCTGAGCTGAAATTCCCTGCAGCGTGTTTCGAAATCCATGCCCTGTCTGTCTCGGTACCAAGATCGGGCGTCCCTCACTACTCTCCTTGGCAAAAATACCGTTTTTTCTCTTCCATGGATCTGATGTGATACACGGTAAGGATTTACCAGAAATTCCGGCTCCGTTAAGATCCGCTGCTTCATGTGAAAGTTTGTTTTTTTCGGTAGTTTGAGACTACCTACGTAACCTTCTGGTTCTAGGAACGACGGCAAGCACTTTCATGAATTCAGGTGGTCGCCCTATATCCTCCATTGAACCAACCAAGGCACGATTTGTCTTCTTGAACTCGTTGCTGGGGGTTAGAGTATCAATTCAGGCGCAAGATATTTTTGGTCGCCCACGCCTCATGAGCTCAGTAAGGTACAGTACGAACTCAGCGCGCTCTTCATCGCTATATACTCTCGCCGTTTCTCGGGGTGTCTAGGTACTGTAGAGTATTTGTGCCGAGTCCTTAAGCGGGGACTGTCGTTTTAGTGCTGACGTCCTATTTGTCCTACGGCGTCCGAACGTAAATGTTCCTTTTTGTGACAGATTTGATCTCAGATGGCTCTTGATGTGATGTTGCTGCTTTTTTCCAACTGTAACTTTCCTGCGGAGACATGGCATACCCCGGGATTATATACCGAAGACATTATAGATAGTTCCTACGTCTTGGAGAGGGTGGTGGTGTCGTACGATGGCTGCATAGAATTCGTCAGGTGTTTTGTTTCACAAGAAACTGATGTGTATCCCCCACGAGTTCGCAAGGATTGCCAATTCCCGACATATTGGACCGGCTGCATACGCTACTGCGTGGATCAGCATATCGCTGTAGCAGCGAACACGAGAAATAAGACATTTATACTAGTATAGCTACGGATGTGATCATGCAATGTCCGCACGAAGCATCTTCATTGGTTGGTTCGCAGTATATCCCTGCAAAACAAACATTCTTTCCCAGCAAAATCCACCAATATTGATCAGAGAACTTAGAGTTTGGTATGTAAAATATGCAGCTTCACGCGACGCATCTTTTGGTGGTCTCAGATTTTTGATATCTTCAAAACTCAGTGAGTAGCTTTCAACTTTGACTGATTTTGGGCCAAAACACAGGCTTTTTTGATCAGCGCTCAATGAATTTTAGAGCTATTAAAGATCCGAGACCGCCAAAAGATGCGCTGTGCGAAGCTGCATATATTTCATACCAAACTCTAAATTCTCTGATCTATACTCATGGACTTAATGCAATGGTTCACTTAAAAATTTGTCGATTTTTGATGGGGTTAGGTTGTTGCCACGCAGACCTGGCCAGTTCCAACCTCATTGGTTGGTTTGGAGTATATCCCTGCAAAACAAAACCGAGGCGGCCGCCTTCTTACCTAAAAAACCAAGGCGGCGAAGCCGCCTCCGGGCCTTGTAAGAAGTAAATGTATGGAAACTTCCATGAGGAAGAACAACCGAGACAGCATCAGATAATTGGAACAGCCGTGTTTCTCACCGCCGGGCGCGCCTGACATCAACGCCGCTCGTGTTATATGTCCTGCCAAGACTGAGACTTCGCTAATTGCACAATTGTTAACCTCCTCAATGAAGTTCTGGGTTTTCGCAATCCCAACGGCCAAGTGTATGGGCTAATGCTGAAGGAAACCAAGTGAAAAACGGGGAAGATGGACTATAGATCTATTGATATTAGGGGTGCTGATTATCATGCCATAGATACAAACAAAGTTCATCTTTCTAGATCTCAAGTGTCGGCGTCGGTATAGGTTCGGGGGTACGGGTCGACACTCATTAATGGTTCACAAAACGAAACGTCCGGAAGCTCATGCCAGTACCGATCTGTGCCTGATTTTATACCTTTTCTGTTGCAATTGGGTCGTACTACATGCTGAATACTCAGCAAGTTTAGCTATCGTGTCATAATTATAACCTTATGAAATGCTTCTTCGACCTGTATAGACCTTCTCACGACGGGTTCGAAGCGCATATATACAATCGTTGTGGGAAAGTGCAAGATTAGAGGGTATGAGACACCGATTGTTTGGAACGTTCCTTACGTTACGTATAATGAATGATACAAACACCTTACGCGTCCGAATCAGCACACCAACTGTGAATAGAGGTCGCTTGCCCCCGCTTTTCTCAATATTTGGCAGGAAGCCTGTACACACCTGTATGGGAAAGTGGAACAGCTGAAGAATTTTGAAAAAAGCAAAACTAGTGCGTTGCAGTCTCCACAAATTGGACAAAAGGAGGTCGTGGCTTTCTTTTTCTGAGCCAGGTTTATACTTGGTCGCTGACTGCATGTGGCTTATTTTGTGTTCCCAGGAACTAATGTTCCAGCAAATTAGTATCGTGGATCCGGATATTCGGTGCCCAGCATCGAATATCTTACAAACCTATATTATAGGTTAAAACATAGCGTACCCGCAAAGCTTTCACTTGCGGACCGTTTAGAGAAGACATGGGAGAACCCAGAGGATCGGCAAGGACCTTCATAAACTGCATATCTCCACCCCCGATGGTCGTCAGAGTAGTTCGTCAAAATAATGCCTCCACAGTTCATCACCCGGGATACCAACAACACCAGTCATGAGTTGGTGCCGACAAGAGCACCATTGATGATTGGTGTTGACACTACCCTGCTCACGATCACCGTCCTCGTCCTAATCGGCCGATTCTACTCGCGATTCTCAATATTGAAGCGTGTCGGCAACGATGACTGGTGCATACTTGCCGCTGCTGTACGTAGACACATAATAACCATGAGCCCGTGTATATCAAATCGCAAGAGCTGACCCGGTTTTGCTCCTACAGGTGGGCATGTTCGCCACAATAGCACTGCACCTCCTCATGATAAAGTACGGAGGAGGTCGGCACGTGTGGGATATAACTATGGATCAGATGTCCCAGCAATTCACCATTGGAACAGTCACTCGGGTTCTGTACCTCCCCACTGTCGCATGCGTCCGCGTTTCAATTCTATTGTTCATGCGCCGCTTATCCCCACACGTCGCAATGCAAGTCGGAACAGCAATCCTGATCTTTGTGAACATCGCCGTCGCCGTCATTTGCGCTTGCTTATTGATGTTTAACTGCACGCCCGCCCGAAGCTTCTGGGTTTTTCCGCCTCTTCGGCCGCCCGGAAGAAAGTGTGTGGGCAATGATCTAGCGATAGAGAAGGCGGTTCCGATAGTGAATGCGCTACTGGATTTCGTCGTCTGGCTTGTGCCCGTGACGATGATGTGGAATGTGAGGTTTCTGGGATGGAAGCAGAAGGTTCTGCAAATAATGTTGCTCGGTCTGGGGTTGGTGGCTTGTATTCCCAGCGTGTTGAGGCTGCCGAATATCGACTCGATGAAAAAGGATATGAGCTGGCACGGGGTGGCTTTGAGTTTGTGGACAGAGTGAGTACTGCATCTGGATTGCGTGCATTTGAGCATTGCTAATTATATATGGTAGTGTCGAGATTGGTGTGGCAATCATGGCAGCGAGCGTTCCCGCTCTCTATCCGCTATTTGTCATGTTCATGAGACAGTCCTTCGAATCATGGGCTCCAAAATTCAGCTTCCGAACCCACAGTATCAATACTCAAATCCCCGATCGACCTGCGCAGCATACCCCGTCGAAGAATTCGGTCCCTTTGGAGTCAATCCGGAGTGAAAACGATGATAAAAAGGGGGTAATCTGCACAGTGCGGAGACATTCGAGCGTTGAGCCATTGTATCCGCCTAGCTTGGGTCCTAGTATGGTGGATGACAAACGGAACTCTGGAGAGAATTGAGGTGAAGCTACTATTCCTTGCGTCTGTGTTTGTAATGATAGTTATGCTTTAACTTTGTGGGGTGGTGTCCTGAAATTGCTGGTTTCTGAGGTTTGGTGTCTTTTATGACGGAATGGTGAGGTTAGAATGGCGTCGGTGTGCTGCTTGATAGGAGTTATGTATCGAGATAGTGCAAATCCTATATCATTCGTTATACTTACTTTCCGTACTCCGGACTTGCAATGTCATCCTGGCCAACTACCAGGCACTGGTTGCCACAGTTATGTGCCAGCTCTTTAGCCGAATCAGGTCACTGAACTTAGAGTGGATCTGATAGTAAATTGGTTATGATCTTTGTGAAATCAATTTTTTGCGTCATCGTATTGTACTCGGAGTGATTGGCATGGCGGTGAAATCAACGGAAATCTTGACACCACTAGTACTTGTCAACTGCGCTGACCGGCGTTACGAACCCCATAACGATTCAAGGAGGGACAGTCAGGGAAGTGTGAATCGCCCATGATCATCATTTTAGTGGACGGAGCTCAAAACTCGCGATCGGTCTACGTGCTCACATTGTGGAGGCTTTCCTAAGTCGAGGGCTGTCAGAAAAGGCGCACTAGTTATTATCAAAATACGCAGAGATAACTATCCAGCCAACCAGCCATTAGAAAGTTTTCGATTCTAGAAGAGGCCACATACAAGACCTATCCTGGCCAACTAGCTGGCCCAATGCCCGGTTTGAAATTGAGCCCAAGTTTACGGTCAGTTCCAAAATCGCACGCTCGCTATTCTCAGCGAAGGCTCCAGGCTTCGAAGACCCACAAATCTAAAACCAATTCTCCGGAATGTTAGTCGAATCGTGCATGGATACGGACATTGATTGAAGTTACCCACAACAAGGTAGTAGCCTGTATCTAACTGCCCCAGTCCACAGGTCGCCCACCCCCAGATTAACTAAAATGAAAGACTGTAGGCCTATCCCGGACACATCCGCAGGCACCTGCGAGTATGGGATTACTGAAGCGAGAGAGCGTGCAGAAAAAAGAGCATGTGCGCAAAAACAATTCCCTAAACGCCATAACGGGGAGCTTTTTTGAGCACAACGTCTCACAAGTTTCTTGGGTATGATATGCCTGAAAATATATACCCTTGGGAGTATAATAAGTAAGGTCCTTCCACTTGAGAACATTTACCTCTCTTAGAATTTATCCACAGCATCGCCAATGCGCCAATGTTCCAGATACTGTAGAGATCGGTTACGGAATGGCTACAGACCTTGAATAACCCAATGCACTGAACATACAAAGGTGATGATTTGCATTTAGTGGCCACTGGGAAGTAATGCAGACCTGAGCTCAAGCGCCATGCGCATCAACTTATCAAGATATTCAATCATAGCTACAAAGTGCTCTGATACCATGCGCGGGGTAGACTATCGGTCGTTATCGTGGAGGGGTAACTATCAGGGAGAGGAATGATATCGTCAGCAAGGCAATCGGAAGCATGTTTCTTGGCAGGAGTGTCTTCGTGGAGAATCCAGAGCGTCGATATGGTACGATGAGAGGATGGGTTGTAGGATCTTGCATGCATGAGGTGTTTGCCGTATCGGTTGCCGATGCTTGAAGCGAGCTCACCATTGTTTCCCGGCAACTTAGGTGGTACAGTTAGCCCTTGCTATAACGTACCGCGGCGTACCGGGAACCCTGCTGAACCGGATTCTCTGAGAGCAAAAGTCCCTTCACTACCAAAATCCACCTGTTATACCGGATTCTGGCTTATAACAGACTGGATGGCATTGTTGAAAATATTAACCCCTGCTCCCATACAAATAATTCCTTCTATAACGGATGCCAAGGTATCTAAAACACCGGAAACCCCCTAGTTTCACATCCCTGGTGGACTAAATTTTGTCAGGATGTACCAGATTTGGTAGCTACATGTGACTAAAGTGCTTATTAATTAACATTTATACCGAACCCTTGCTGTACCGGACGAAAAAGGCCGGATTTTTGGCATCCGTTATAGCAAGGGCTAACTGTAGATGCATCCGCAGGAAACTTGCGAGGATTGTGCTTCCGACCCGTACGCGTCCCAACTTCGGAACATTTCACCGAGTTCATCGGGTTCGTCATGAAGGTCGATCGTGGCGCATTGTTTTGTGTTGTTTTAAGCATAGGGAATCCAGCTATTTGTATCCGCCATCCATGGCGTGATATCCATTTCAGATATCCCGGTTCACGATCCTTTCTCGCTCTAGATCGACGAAAAGCTGTGAAAGCTGCGGTTAGGGTTGTTTTTATAATGGTGTGGTTGATTTTGCATAGCGATAGATAATGCTAGGGACGAAAAGAATGTTGCCAAATTTGCACACCGTCCGGCCAGGAGTAGGTAGAGGGGCCGGAGACAGAAAGTCCGAAGGGTCGAAAACTGGGAACTTGCTGACGGGAATTCTTCCGCAGTTTTGATTAATTACAATTCTATTAATGTTTAAAGTTTCAGCTACGGTCATAGAAACGTGAATACAAGGCTTCCCGTCCGCTCAGCCCTATTTAAGCACGTTATCGCCGGGTTAGTACTGCAGTGGGTGACCATGCGGGAATACCCGGTACTGTAGTTTTTGCTTTTTCTCCCTGAGTTGGGTTTCTTGTCTGATATATTTATTAGTAGGTTTGGGTGAATGGAGGGAAGTTGTTAATGGAATGCAGGCTTGGGGATGCCAACTTTGTGAGAAACCGCAATACGCGTTTCACTAGAGTACAAGGAGGCGGAGTCTTTCGATGTGGCTGTTGGTTGTATAAAGCAATTATCAACCATCACGTGTGTTCTCGACGAAATACTTAGCAGTGGCAGATGTGGTGGGTGGGTCATAAATATCACTCGACATCTCAAATCCATATTTTCACAAATCGTTGGTAGCTATGTTAAATTGTCCCGACGGCTAGTTGGATTAGGGTGGATATGGCGTGATGTGACCCGTTGCAGTCAGAAAAGTCCAGTATGACGAAGAGTGTTATGCGATTGATATATAAGATCAGATAGATTTTCGGGCTCAAACTTCACAACTCACCATTATTCCTGTCGTGCTTTAAGACAAAATGCTGGAAGTTCTTGACCTCTATTTCTAAACGTGAGTACCGGTGTTCCGAATGCTTAGGTACATGTATATACTTGGAGTGAAGGCCGGGGCGGGGAGCTGGCTGCTGCCAGATAGGGAGCGTCCAGCGCAGAATATACCAATACCGAGTATACGCTCCTACATACATTACTAATTCCCAGGCCTATGTATATGGTGATTATATATATACCCTCCCCCTTCTCTCAACAAACAAACATTAAGTCCCCCCTCCCTTTCCCTTCCCCCTCTAATTAAGTATTCTGCACCCTAATATCCCACTGACACGGTCCAGGCCCGGCCATACTCTCCCTATCCGCCCTCCCATTCGTCGTCACCGCCACCGTCGCAGGGGCTGGACACGTATCCGCCCTATTCGGATTCACAATAATCATACAACTATCTGTCCACCTCCAAAACGTACACCCCATCCTCGCATTCGCACAGCTATTACAACATGCCACCGCATCCAACACCTGCCAATCATTTACGTACGCGTTTTGTCCTAGGTTCCTCGAAAACCGATGTGTCTGCACCCGCTGCACGATTGCGCCGTTGCCGGTGAAGTCCCGGCATAAGGGGGAGCCGGTGGTAACGGTGCTGCCTGCGACGCCGGGGTCCGAGGGGGAACCTTGGAAGTCATCGATGTTGTCCGGGGTTGGAGGGGGGTCGGCGCCGGGGGTGAAGGTGGTGGTTGTGGTGAGTGTGCTGGTTGTGGTGGTTGTGCGGACGAGGACGAGGGTGGTGGGGGAGGTGGTTGTTGTGGAGGTTGTGGTTGTGCCGCGGGTTGTGGTGCGTGCGCCGATGGTGGTCGTGGTGCGGAGGTTGCTGGTTACGGTGCGCGGGGAGACGACGAGGCGGCAGGCGGCGGTGATGGTGGCGTCGCTGAACATGGAGAGGTATGCGGGCCGGCGAACTTGGCGGCGTTGGATGACGGGGGCGGTGGTGGTGGTGGTTGTGGTGGTGGTTCTGCGGGGTGTTAATTAGGGATGTGGGGGTGGGGGGGAAATGGACCTGGTGAGGGTGGTGGAAGTGGTGGTGGTGGTTGTCGATGTTCGAACGACCCGGACGGTTCTTGTGGAACGAGCTACGGTGGCACGGGCAACATTTCTGGTGGAGATTATGACACGGGTGGTGGTTACGGGTGGAGAAAGTCAATGCAGAAGCTCTGGCCGTTGTTGCGGATGATGGCTTGTCTGGCGTTTTCGACTACGATGGTGAGTTTGTGGTGGGATGGATAGAAGGAGGGGGGAAACAAACCATCGGTACCTGTCTGGCGTTCGGAAAGCACTGGAGATGCAATTGCTGCACCGAGGAGATGGAGAAGAAGTGAAGGAACGAAGAGAAGAAAACGCATGGTTGGAGAAACCACGGGAACAACACTGGTAAAGACAGACTGGTGATGATGCAGCAAACCGTAAAGATAGAAGAAAATATGATGGTTATGGCAACAGTGACAGCGTTCAGGAGAAGAGAAATCGGAAGTGGGAAGCACGTAGAGGTTACTTATTCAATGGGCGTTTGTTAGTTTCCGCAAATACCAATGGATGATTCGCATCATTGGTGCGTTTGGCGAACGGCTTGGCTTGTGTTCCGTCGATACAGGGGGTCGATCTGACTTTCTAGAAAGGGGACGACCGAGCTTTTCGGCCCTATGCTCAATAGTTTGTTCGTGAAATGGGCTTCAGCGGTTGATGAGAATACTGATACTTATGAAAGAAAAGACGGCGCCGTTGAATTATGAGGCTTTTTGGCATATGCATCGGCTCCGATGTTCCGCATCTTTTGCAAGAGGAATTGGCTTTTTCGGTTCGCCGGTGCGGCTGAACTGCATGATCTCCAACTGCTTGATCTCATACCCCTGTGCCGCTACTGGTCATCTTGGCGTGCTCACTTCAGCTCGATTGGTGCCGGTTGGATTCCTCCGTAATCGACTGTCTGGTTCTGTGGATTGTTGGCAGAGAGCGTAAAAGCGGTACCGGTACCAGCGGTTGTAAACAGCTTAATTGCGTACACGCGCGCGGATGTTTGTAATGCGCAGTATGCGTGTTTGTGTAACTTTTCACGGGAGATCGGCGAAGGCCGAACCAGAGGGGCGAGATGAGGGGCCATGCACAATTCGGTTCGTTCGGCTAGTTTGACTGCATGCAGACCGTTGTGCTTGCTCCTCCACACAGAGAATGTCTTTGGAGACGGGGTTGTATCTCTATACGCACTAGTGAAAGACATAGCTGTCTGACAGTTCATACTGTTGGTGGGCATTAGTGTCCACTTTTCTCGAGGCCGGGGGTGATTGCCAGCTCCCATTGCCTCGGATGTCCAGAGAAGTGCTGCGGCGAGGAATAGCATACGGGCGTTGCTCGGTAGGTTGGCAATGCGAGGCCGATTTCCCTGCCACTAAAGTGTTCGCCGGAATCAAGATCGATTTCATTCATCGTGTTTTGAGGAAGTTGTGGTGTCGGAATTGAGCAGTTGGTGTGCCGGCTGCATCCTTAGATTGGGAGAAGAGTGGTAGAAGAAGAGTGATAGAAGGTGTGGGAAGAATATTTGTCGTGTGTCTAGCTTGGTTCTGAAGTTCATGAATAAGCTACATGTACGAGGCTGGGGACAAAAGTGCAACCGCAACCACCAGGCGAAACAAAAAATGTGTATCCATACCACCCACGAAATCAATCCAAAGTGGTCTCTCTGATACTAGAATGTACCCAATTCCGCCCCATAAGAAGCTCTCTTTTGTGTTCCTCTTTTCTGTTGTGGAATAATAGCAAACTTTGTGTTGTTGTGCTGGCGGCGATCTATTCATGACTTTTGTCCCCAGCCTCGTACTTAGTCTTACATCTCGTTCAGTACTCTATTTAGATCACTGAATACTACAACCAATTCAACATTAGATTTCCTCCCCTATGTTCGCACTCTTTGAGCCATGTCTTCGGAAGTCTGGTCTGTACATTGACGGAACATACACACACACTCTAATAATCATAACGCTAGCAAAGGACGTATCCGCACCAAATCAAACACGGCAACACGACAAATTTGAAGGTAATGAGAATCACCCCAAGCTTCATATGTTCCTCGTCATCTTCTAATTGTGGAGGAGTATCTAATATGGAGTTAGTGCTTGACATGAAAGCGGTTGCTTGTATGCTTACATCGCGGCATCGGGTTATAGAAGACGAAAGCTTCGAGGGCGGCAAGTCTGGACTCGAGATCGGGTCTGGGGAGCTTGGAATTAAGGTCGACGGGGAGGGGTGGGTACTTTGACATAGTGTAATGGGAAGAGAGTGGGGAAAACTCTATTTCTGGCGAGCTGTCATGTTAGATAAAAGAGAAGCGTTTTCTATCTTGTCTATCGCCACTGGAGATATGAGTGAGATCTAACGATCCTGTTGTCGTATGCTGGTGGAACCCGCAAATGATAATCATCGAAGTAACAAAAACTACAGTACCGGGGATTCCCGCATGGTCACCCACTGCAATACTAACCAGGTGATAACGTGCTTAAATAGGGCTGAGGGACTGGAAGCCTTGCTCCCATAAGCTCAGAGCCATAGATAATAGCACTCAACGCTGCTGTTTTGGGACTACAGCTGTTTGTAGACACGATCCCATTTCAACGTCTGGTGACTGAATTGAACCCAGTTTATGTTTATCAGGGCAGAGTAAACATCTTACCTGACAGCAACGGCAGTATTAGTACAGAGGCGTCGTTACTTGCAGGCGGATACCGTCTACTAAAATACGACAATGAGGTTCCCCCATTCCATCGAAAAGCATCTTATTCCGGTGTCGCTGTATAAGAAGGCATCCGTAGATCTTCAAAGTAGGTTTACTTCTGCTGCCGTTCACATATCACTGACTCAAGAGCAACCACAAGTTACACACCGGATGCTGGAATCTCTTGCGGCTCGGTTGGCGTATGGGCACCCTTCTTGGTAGAGGTCGCTAACACCCAGAAGTACGGGGATTTGCAAACCAAGAGAAGCCATTGGCAACGTGGCTCTGATGGGAAGATCAAGACCATCATTTTGATGACCTATCAGAACGAGGATGTACTTGCCGACCATACTTGCATCCTCGAGGTATGGAAGACCGATCATCGGAAGGTACCTGACGATCTCCGGGTATGTCGTTGGATGATGTCAACTCTGAGTACCAGAAGGCCATAGATGCCGCAAGTGCAACACAGACATTCCTCGGATACCGAGAGGGTCCCTTATATGTAAGTTCATTTAGCGCGTTTAGAAGAACTCATACTAACTCCTGCGGCTATAGTGGATTCGGCAACACAAGCCTCCGCAAGAGACCTACTCCCACGGAAGTATCCCGCTACGTGCAAGCAATTGGTTTGGAGAGACCCTTGACTTCACACTTCCTCCCGGTGAAGATTATAACCCAAACGCCGAGTTGCATATCGGCCTTCAGCACTGGCACAAGGTTATTAAAGAGGCGATCTGCGGGAGCGTCAAGCGCGGTGCTGTATTCGATAACGCACCTATCACGACTGATAATATTACTCCTCCACGCCCCGACCTCAAGCACTTCCTTCATGATCAAGGCAAGAGATGGATGTGAATGGGCTGCGCTTAACGATAACGATTTCATAACTGTACGATTATCTTTTTGTTAAGCTTTCTTTGGGTTTTACGCTTCTCTATGTTTGAGATTATGATTTCTTTGGTAAACAGGAGCTCGGCATGGATAACTTGGAGAACATAATGAATGATTTAGATCAAACCCGGGGCCCATATCAGCGTCCGACACTAGAGTGCCAGTATCGGAAAAAAGAAATGTCACGAGACTAACGCACTTCTCGGCCCATGTCCGGAACAGCAGGGTGTCGCACACGCCAAGCCTCACGTTCTGAATACATTTAATCTTTCATCTCGCTGTGTCAACCAACTCCCCCTCTCTCGCACCGCCGCCCACAATGCGAACCCTCTTCCTTCTTGGTCTTATCTTCGTCCCAATATTCCTGGTTCTGGACTCGCTCCTGCCAAAGTTCTACATCTTCGACCCAGTGAAGCTACAGGAGCTCTCCAAAGCCTCCATCGCCGCCGCCGGTCAGGGAAATGCAACCACCATCATGCACCACCTGGTGGACGCACTACAAAAGGAGTACGGCATAAAGCACGTCAACGCCCTCGAGACCGACAAGTGGTTCTTCAAGTACATTCTCCTCCTCCCCTACCCCCTTCTCCACCGCTAATTGGATCTAGCAACGCCGGCGGCGCAATGGGCTCCATGATAATTCTTCACGCATCCATCACCGAGTACCTGATCCTCTTCGGCACGCCTCTCGGAACCGAAGGCCACAGTGGAGTGCACCTTGCACACGACTACTTCACGATCCTCAGCGGAGAGCAGCGGTGCTTCGAGCCCGGCCAGATCGAGCCAACAATCTACCGTCCCGGTGACCAGAACCATCTTGCGAGATATGGTGCTACACAGTATACGTTGAATGGTTGGGCGCTGGAGCTCGCACAGGGCTGGATTCCGAGCATGCTGCCGTTTGGATTCGCGGATACGTTCACGAGCACCCTCGATTTTGCAAACTTGTGGAAGACGGTGTATTTGACGGGTGTCAATATAGTTAATCAGTTGATGGTTGGGAAGTTTTAGGGAAGGGTTGTGGTGATAAAATGTAGATATATACCCGGATACATTGGACGGTTTTTGATTGGAGTAATAGATGATGGATTGAGAGTTGGTGAGCGGATGTCTAATTGACGTACTTTGTAGAATCGGAGAGAAATTATTCTGGGCCCCACTTGTTGAGGCGGTTTTTGAGTACGGCCATCACGTACTGGTGTGCCATGGGCACAGCATATGATGTGGTTCACCCTTTGTATACTAGCGCATTCAGCTGGCGTGACGACCTTAAGTCTCGCGCTACAAGTCAATAGATCGGTACAACACCACTTCAATGCAACAGCGGCTTCTTGGGATAGATATCCCTCCTTCTGTACAGACTACACCCATAACACAAATCACACTCTCTCCCAACAACCTGCCCATCCCCATCATCTCCAACCTCCCTCTAATCTCCGAATCCCACGCCTCCAGCTCCATCGCCATCTTCTCCCCCTACGTACACCCCTTCACCAACCCCTCCAACCGCCTCCTCTCCCACCTATGCTCCTTCAACTTCCCCGCCAACCGCTTTGGCACCTCATCCCTCTCCAACCTCGCAATAACCAACAAATACCCCGCATGCATCTCCCTCATCTTCGCCATCACCCTTGCCGGATCTGGGTTAGCATCAGGGGTGGTGATATCTTTTATCTTCTTCCCGATACGGAGATCGAGTTCAAGTGTTTTGACCGTCGCCGAAACTTCATTTATCAGTTCCCGACCGCGTGCGTTCGCGGAGACGATGTGCCGGAGGTGGGTTTTTGTTTCGGCGGTTGAGTGCCGGTAGGAGGCAAGAGGTTTGGGAGGTCGGGTGGGAGGCTAGGGGTGGAGAGGGAGGAGTGGTCTACCCGCCACATAAGCTGCCACACTTGGCATGGGTTGGTCTGCGGATATACTTCGGGCCAGTTGATTGTGTACACCTTTTGTAGGGGCACTGGAATCGTATCTGGCGTGTGGGAAGAGATACGGAGTGTTCATCCCCGGCTCGTATGGTTCTCGTTTCGTTCGACATTGGCGATGAACGGAATGGTTGAAACAGGTGGCTTCGGTCGGGGTCGGATCTGGCGGGATTGGCCGCTTCGAGACTACATTTCAAAGACTTGCGGGGGGGAAGGATACCGGCGATGGTGCGGGAGCGAGGTGGCTGGGGGGTTGCGGTGTGGTCGCATTTCCAAAACGATAGACTGAGACCCCATCAAGTTGGATTCTATTGGTCGTTGTGGAGAAAGCTTTCGAAGTGTGTGAGTAATGTATTTGGTGATGTTCGGAAGAGGGTTGCACTGGCTTCTTAGCGGCCGACCTTTCGTCCAAATAATGACATTAGATCACATGACTACCTCTTTCACCGCCCTGGCACAGCACAGCACTAAGCCATAAACCCCAAGCCCCAAGCCCCAACGTCGGCTAAAATGATTTCGTTACCCTGCCTCTCCAATCATATATATACCCGCCTTCCCCCCCTCTCTCTTTCTTCTTTAGCTCTCTTTGGTACGTCTTTTCCCACCCCAAACTTCCACTACTTTGAAATTTCTTGCTAATTTTTTTCCTTCTATAGCCTTTTGGCTTAGATCAAGTGTAGTATCTGTTCTTTTCAGTTTAATATCTGAAACGTCACTATATGTGGCTTCTTTTATTAATCTTATTTTTGAAACTCGGGATGCCGGCCGCTGTGCTTGCGCATGCTGGTTCCCACTGTGTCACTGGTATTGCACTGCCTCCAGTTGATGCGAAACTTCTTTCATTGTTGCTTTGGCCGCTGCGCGAGAGAACGAGGAAGGAAGTGGTTGGTTGTGTTGGATGACTGGGTTGGTGGAGATAGGGGAAGTGGTTGGTGTTGGATGACTGGGTTGGTGGAGATAGGGGAAGTTGGTGTTTTGTATCTAGCTCAATTATGCAATTGTTCGCTTAAAATTGGCATTGAATCCTCGGATTCTCATCCATTTGTGCAAGTCGCTAAAATTATATCTGTCGGCGCATTTCGTGAAGCTAATTCGCAGTATGCGATTGAATCAATGACGTTAACCGTCTCGACAGCTTCGTTCGCAACAAACTTTTGCGCGACATAAAATTCTAGGAACGAGCGCAACCAGAAGAAATGAAGGGGTCTCAGATGTCATGCGCGATACTACTCGAATAGTTCTGCATCACCACATCACGCCCCGAAACTCCGACAGAATGGAGCTGCGTTCTCGCACTATTCATCTTTTCGCTCGGCACCCCCGCTCGGTCAATCATCCGCCCCGCAGACGAACCCCACATCGCCACCGACGGCAACCAAGTGCAATTTCGATTGCAGAAAGGCAAGCTTACGACCTCCTGTGCTGCGCAGCCTTCCACTAACCAACACTTCGGATATAGTCGATCTCTAACAACTCCAACAACGCCGCCGTTCAGACGAGCTGAACTGAGACAGTGTGGGCCGGAACTCATCCTTCCCCACCGCGGTTGAATCTACACCTGCGGACTCCTCGAACTACCACCTGCAGCGACGAGACAGGCCCAGACTGCCTGCTCTGAAGTCCAAACTAATGCAAGGCTCGTCGGGATTCTGTCGCTTCTCCGGCTCGTCGCAACTCACCTGAATCCCTCAACCGCCCCGCACAAGACCCACCGCCGAACATAAACCTCCACCTCCGCGACGTTAATGGCAAGCACAAATACTATCACGTACATTACCGCAGACCACCACGCCGTCCGAAATGCTGAAGACGAGATCCCGAAATATGGTGAGATTCCAGTATCGAGTACCTTGGATTGGTCACGAGAAGTGGGATATACACAACGACCTTGAGGATCATGGAGATACTAAGCAAGCATGGCGGGATTGCTGTAATCTCAGGCGGGGTGCCGGTGGGGGTTCTGAGAGTTGAGTGCGTTGCTGTTGCTATGTGGAGTAGAAATATACCGGGATATTGATCCTGGAACCTGTGTGATGCTGGTTGGGAGTATAGAGCGAGGATTGGGACGTTCACAACGATCTTGAGGATTATGGGGACATTTCCCAACCACCGAGAAAGCACGGGGAATTTGTAGCGGTGGCGACGGTGATGGACTATCTAGGCTTGGGGGAGAAACGCTACAGTCGACAACCACAAAATGCCAAATGTTGTGAATATCCCGACATTGCGGGCGACGAATGGGATATCCATAACGATGCCGAGGACTACGGAGATATCCCTCAGCCGCCGAGGAAACAGGGAGAGATACCAGTTGCAGCAGTAATAGATTATCTTGGTATAAGCAAACGAAGATACAGTAGAATGCGGGTATGGTTACCTCAATGTGTAGTTTTGAAACTAGTGTTTTAAGTGACTGGCAATCTATAGAAATTTACTCGAGTTTTAATTCCTGAACACAAGCTGCACTTGAAAGATGCGAATGGCGAACACATTAGATGGGTTAGCAAAAGCCCTGTAAAGATCCATGACGCAGCAGTAGCACTCAAGACCAAATTCCCGGTTCTCCGTAGTGCCGTTATAATTGGGCAGTATTGTGGTTTCTCCACTCTGTAATACAGAACATGATTAAGGATGATGAGGATACTGATGAGGGTGAAGACCGTGAAGGTCAGTGACACAGTTTGCCCACCTTGTCATGCTAATGGATATTATAGGAAACGAAGAAGAGGACGAGAGCTCCCGCGGACAATTACTCCCCCCTCCACCGCCAACCCAAAGGGAGAAAAGAGCTGCTAGGCGAGCGGATAAGAATGAGAACTCCCGAACATAAGTTGCACCTACTGGACGCCAATGGAGAACACATCACATGGCTCAACAAAAGTCCGGTGAGAATTCATGATGCAGCTGCGGCTTTGAAAATGGAGTTTCCTGTACTCCGAAGACGTCGGTTTAATGGGCCGTCCTCTGATTTCTACACTCGGTTATCAGCAATATGATCAAAGTGGATGAGGATTCAGACGAAGGAGAGCATGATGAAATTTGGTAGCAGATGAATTGGCTATGCCAATATTGTTGTGCTAATGTGTATTACAGGCGAAGACGGGGAAGGAGGCTCCCAAAGACTCCCAACTCCACCCCCGACGAGAAAGGAGATACGTGCCGCAATGGGAGCCAATAGACACAATCATGAGAGTGGACGAAGATGGTTCACAAAGACTGCCGACAACACTACCACCGACGAGAAGAGATAAACGAGCAACAAACAACTTGTTGATGACGCCGGTGGCAAGTCTTGTGCGTATATATTGAATGAAATGTAGGAAGCGAGTCTAGTCAATATACGTATTAAAGTGCCTACAGTATTAAGTGAGTGATCAGTGATGATCCTGGGTTTTTCAATCTCTAGGTTATATGATACCTAACACTTAGCAAAATCGTTTCGCCAACGGAAGGGAAATGTTGAGAAATGGAAGGAATTCGAAGGCTTACTTTGCATTCCATTCACAGTTGCAATGGTCAGTCGACTTAACTCAATAACTCCATTTCCTGCACACATCTCGGGCACAAAAATGAAAACACTATCTCGTTAACGAAAAGTAAGACCTTTATCTGGTGAAGAAGGAAAAGAAAAAAAAAGATATTTGACAGGAGTGGGACTTGAACCCACGCTCAGTTTCCCGAACCAGGAGAATTAACTTGTATTAAGGTTAGACCTTAACCTGGCGCCATAACCAACTCGGCCATCCTGCCCTCGATGTGGTAAGTTTGCTTAAAGTGAAATTAGAATTTTGAAAATTCATGTTTTGTCGCATAAAAATTGAAGGGGCGGAAATATGAGGGACGTTCGAACTTGTTGTGTGTATTGTTTGTTTCCACCCCCCCTCTCCCCCGCATTATTGTATTTTTTATGATTGCTGTTAGCCCTAAGAGAATTGCAATTGCTTATAAGGTGGTATGGAGCTCGAGGCGCGGGGGGGTGGAGGTGAAAGGCAGCATTTTATTGCCACGAATGACACGATGGCGAACTTTACTACCACTTAAGGTTCTCTCGTGACACCGAAGGAACGCTTCATGGCAGGTGGGAGCCGCACCATGCACGTCAATTTAAGCTTAAATCCATACTTAAAACCCAAATCAAGCTTTTCCATCTCCCTCACATCTCCCATCACCCCCTCCTCATTCGCAATGACCACCACACCACCGGTATACACCCCCACCGACCGCTACCCACAACCACCTCCGCCGCCATACCGTCCCATCGATCCTCCTGCGCTACCATCCACGTCTCGAGCACCGTGTTCCAAGCATGAGCTACGCCATCGAATCTTTCTTGTCGCCGTCGTGGTAATCTCGGCAATTGTGGGGTCGATATTGTTTGTGGTTTTGTGGTGGGTGTGTCGTAGAACGGCGAGGAAGTGGGCGCGCGTGGGATAGAGATACTGGGGGATTTGCGGGGGGAATATGCGGGGGAGGGGGATGTGCGGTTTTGAGGAGTGTAAGATGTGTTTTGTTCCTGTAATTGTTGGGACGATAGATGTTGGCGAAGTATGATGGCGCTGGTGGTTTGCATGGAAAAATCACCCACGAACGAAATCGACGGGATGTATTATTGTGTAAGACATGAGCAATGCGTCATTTTTCCGGTATTGTAGTGGTCGGCGTTGTCGCGATGGCGCTGTTTACTGCGATGACATGGGTGAATATGTTGATGTTGTTGGATTAAAGACGGAGAGGAGGAGGTTGTAGGAAGAAGATAGGAATGTGATTTGTCAGTCTGAGTGTGATCCGGTAGTGATGTGTGTATGCCCATATATCCACTTCCTGATGGTATGAAAAGAATGTGGCCGAAGGCGGAGAAGCCAAAAGGGTCCCACCCGGGCTCGAACGACCTCCGGGACGGACGTGTTAGCTACTAACCCTGTGGTTCTGTGCAATTGCAAAGGATGAGTATTTTCACTGCGTTGCTCTGATAATCTATGATTTCAGTGATCACAAGTTCTCGTGGACGAGCTTGTTATTCACGACAAGACAGGATAAGAGGCCTAGGGTGTGAGTGGGGGTATAGGTGCTGCATTGATGGACGTTGGTTGGGAAGCAAATATGCACGGCTGCAGGTGTACGATTCGCGATGTGTAGCACCATAATCGAGAAAGTACAGTACAATACTGCATCTAATCTACCGGCATCTAATCTTATCATCATCTTATGATAGATATATGATAAGATGAAGAAGAGATTAGATGTAGCGATTAGATAGTGGAAGGTGATCAATGATGGACGTACTCGTACTCGTACAGTAGCACCACCTGCTGAGTACAAAATCTTCATCCTTTTCCCCAACTAACTGCTCATTAACATCAATTCTGCCGCGCATACATCTTGTAAAAAAAATCAACGCTATTGCTTTGTACATATAAATTCAACCGATAGTCAGTAGTCTCTGCCCTCCTCGACCCCAGTTCACTAAATAGCTAACTTATTACCACATCATGCACCGCGTTACATACGAACCAGAATATTCATGAATCCTGCCTTGTCGTGTATGCCTAATTGATTGCCCGTAGGTATCAGCATTAGTTCAAAGTTTTGGATCGATGGGTTTACCTCCAGGTTACGTTCCAGAAGACTGACAATGTCCGACTGAACTTCATTCTTGAACTTTGAGTTTTGCAAGTCCCGTCTTCCGGCTTGTGTAGATTCGATTGGTCGATTAAGACCGTTGAGACAGCGTGATACTGCAAGGCCATAAAGGTCACCTGCGGTGGAAAATATTGAACCGACAGAACGCACGGCGGTGTCGAATGCGGCGTTTTCATTGAACGGGATGTTGGCTTGGGATGGGTCTCTAAGCTCATGAATGTGTCTTTCGTACCAGATCTCTATCAGAACGATGCCCAATGAAAAGAGACTTTTGTCGTATTGAATCAGCTGTGGTGAGTTCGGCTGCGAAGGCTCGGAATGAATCAGCTCAGGTGGGTTCTGGGGCGCCTTCAGTCGTTCGAATACTCGGCGAACGATGGGTTTGTCAGCCACAGGAACCGGAATCCAGGTGCCGTTCGGTAGTTTTCGCATGAGGTCTGATCTTTGAAGGAAAGAAATGTCTCGATTACCCCAGCTCTCATTCAACCATTCAGTCTCGTGCAACTGCATTACAGCTGACGCAAGTTCCACTCCCAGTTGTAGTCGGATTTTCTTCTCAAGGCACCCTGGGATAAGCAGGTCATGAAGCGACACAGTTTCTCTCATGTAGGAAGACGTGAATAATGGGCGGGGAGGTTTAACACAGTGCCATTCGTCGGAGATAGTTCCAGTGAAAGCAATTGGACTCTGACCTGCCGCACCCGCAACCGCTGAGCACAAGTCATCGATTGCTTGGGCTGTTGCCAAGTAGGGCTCGTTGAGAGCGGTGGGCCGCCGGGTTTCTGTTTCGATTTCCACTTGAAAGCCGACTGTTTTTTTTTTCGGTTTTGTTGTGTTGCTGCTGACATGATATCAATGGTACGTTTGTTAGGTAGATAGACGGGAATCTGAGAAATCTCACGTTATCCTCTCTCTTTCCAAACCTCCCATCAGGCCAACGGCGACCGTTCCAATCGTTACAATTGCTTTTCCGATCTTCTTCCGTCGACCTGTGGGGATGACCTGCTCATCCACGGAATCTGATTCGGATGAACAATTACCTCCACTCCCGATCTCGTGACCTTCCTCGAGTGTATGCTTGTGCTGCCTGAGATCCATTGGCCTGAAATCCAGTTCAAACCAATCCCACGGTCGGGTCCCGGAATCCCCGTCGAAGTCAAAAAGCACTTTTAGTTGAAGATCGTCACTCCCCGTCGTCTGACGTGGCGCAACCCTTGATAACCTCAAACATGCGCAATGTGTTCCGTCATGGGAGGCCCTACACAGACTGAATTTTTGTTGTAAGACTTCATACAGCCTTGTTGCATGGTTTCGTATACGATTGTAGTGTTCTGTCATTGCCGATGTTCGAGCGTGAATTCGAACCGCAGCCGTTTCCGGCCTTTGCATCGTCAGTTGAGCGAGGTCTCTGTTTATCTTGTCGATCTTTTGAAGAACGGCGTCGTGGTCATTTTGCTGAAGGACATTTTTGAGCTTTCTCCACCTAGGCTATCGCAATAGACGTCAGCAAAGATCCAATGACGTGCCGGCAATTGTGTTCACAAGCATGTCCAGTCGCACTAACCTTACGATGTCCATCGAGCCCTATATCCTTGCTCAGATCCTTCAGAGATGAATGTAATGCTTCCACAGATTCGGTAAACGCCTCCGCCAACTCTATGCCCATATGCCTCTCCAGTTGCGCCTGAAAGTCTGAATCTCCCCAGCCCTCCCCACTAACCAAAATCTTTATCCGTTCCTCTGAGATTGACATCCCACAAAGGAGAAGTTCGTTGGTGTTGACGAATTTGCACTTTTCCATCTTGAGCTCTCTTATCAAACGTTTCAGGGCTCCGTCTTGGTCCTTGAGCTCCTTGACTTTGGCCAGGCCCTGAAGAAGGATGGGAAAAATCGCGAGAGCTAATCCTGCCGCTTCAACTCCGGTGACCATGGTGTTGAAATGGCGATATCGTTAACGGTGGCGGGATGAGAGGGGCGAGAAACTGTGAATGTACGCAATCGTCTGGGGCAGTGAAAACTCCCGCGTTGAGTGCTGAGGGGTATGTGATGCAGCTGTACAAACATGGGCGCGAAATCTGCAGTTCATATTGGCTTACAGTTCATATGTGGAATGGGTTAGGGTTTGGATCGCTGAAGTGGGGTAATTCCAATTGCAGCTACTCAACCTTTGCCAATCAATCTTCCAATACACGATTATTCCTTCATTATACTCTAACCCGAGCCACAGACTACTGTTCCAAAGCATGTTACATCAACTCACACACCGTCATGCGATTGCTTCGTCGTATCGGGCTTGCACGCTATCGTTCGACAGACTCTTTGAGATACTCGAAATTGAACGACATTCGGGGGACATATCGCAGAATCTTGATCCAGTTGCAAACGAATGGGAACAAGTAGGGTGTTTCAAGCTGCAGCTTGACGATAACCTCGGACGCTTCAAGGTATGGGGAGAGAACTGTGGTGCCCATCGACATGGCCGTGTGTCCTTGGACTATCGCCTCCGCGAAGCAGCAAATGTTAAACAAATGGTTCTCGAACTCCTGGATAATTTAAATAGCGACTTGAAACACGGTACGCGAGTATATTTCAAACTTTCTTGATATGGTTCGCAATGAGCTCACATCTTTTAGCTATAGCTATCATTTCCGGAGAGACGCAGTTTGAACAACCCGACGAGGACGACGAGTCATTGTCCGACTCAGACTCTTCCCAGTCTTCGCTAGAAGATGACGACTCTACCGCGCAATCGGAACCTGACGCCGACACGAGTACGAAAAGTAGATTAGAAGAGTGCATTACGGATATCACTCACGTTATTACCTGTCTCTACAAATTCTCAATCACCATCCAAAATCCCGCTCCACGAGATCGACTTGAAAAATGCTCTTCAATTCCTATTTCCAATTTTAAGGAATTTGATATTCAACACGTATCTCACAAGTTTCCTGATGCTCCGAAATATTTGATTGAGCGACTTAGTAAAGCCAATACCAAGCGCCGCCAATTGCTAAAGTATCATGAGATTCACCATGAGAAGATTGCCGGAAATCATGGGCTCCACAACGACGAGACACCACGAGAATCGGTATCGAGGGCGACCGCAGGTAACGATTTTGATGGCGATAACAGGCTGCAAGGGGCCACCGAAAACACAATCACGATACAGACCCAGAGACTCACTCCCAGCGAAGGTCCAGCAACCATCCGCACGAGGCTAACACAAACTACTGTTTCCGTTTATGTCCCAAGAGGTGTAAACCCTGAAAATGTATTGGAAACTGATGATCAGTCGCAAACTTCCTATGCATCATCTGCCGGTGGCGGACAAGCGAATCTTCAAGTGCCACCTCCACCAGAACAAGACCGTGCTTTCGATGGAGAACCCTTTCAATGCCCATTCTGTTTTGTCATCATTTCTGTGTCGGGACGACAGTCTTGGAAGTAAGAGCCATCTCCAAAATCTTCACATGAAAGCTAATTCCTCTCAGGCGACATGTATTCAGGGATCTCCGACCTTACGTTTGCACATTCAAAGGTTGTCAAAAGTCCGATCATCTTTTCGACAACCGGCACGACTGGTTTCAGCATGAGCTTGATCTACATCGAAAGGAATGGTTCTGCAATGCTTGTGATGCTCCCGACGATCATCAGAAGACATATATATCTCGCCAATTGTTTCAGAACCACCTGGAAAACGTCCACTCGACTCAGTTCATGCCCGCCCAGATCCAGACTGTCATCGATAGATGCGAGCGACCTATAGCATTGGAACAAACATGTCTATTGTGCGGAGAGAAGCACATTCCTAGTCGCCTACAGCGTCATCTTGGAGGCCATATGCAACAGATAGCCCTATTTGTCGCAAGACCGAGCTGGGAGGAACAAGACGGTGATTTAGAGTCAGTTGGAGCACAAATCGATGGGTGTGATAGTGAAAGCCGGAGCAACGACAGCTTGGAATTTGAGTCAAATCCATCCCAGCATAGCGATAACTATGAAAAAGAACCCATGGAGCCTGAGCCAGAGGATTCCTTATCCAAAGGGAACGATGCAAACACAAAATCTGAACAGCAAGATGAAGGTAGTGATTCGACCGTAGTGACTGAAGAAACCATGGTGGATCAAACTGAATTTTCCTCACTTCACGATGCGGCTACGATCGATGCAACCACAGACCCTGGAGAGCAAGATGAAGGTAGTGATTCGGCCGTAGTGACTGAAGAAATCACGATGGATCAAGTTGAATCTACCTCACTTCACGATGCGGCTGAGAGAGGTGAAGATGCTACAGTCCGAATGCTGCTCGAGAACGGGGCCGACATCGAGGCT